>CAJQZJ010000838.1:6225114-6323756 GCA_907164525.1 Lophiomys imhausi | reverse complement strand
AATCAGGAGCATCGCAGGAAGCCTGTCTGAGCAGGAAAGCGTTTGAGGGTGTGGGATAGCTGCTGGGCTCTCTGGAATTGCACCAAGGACTCACAGTCACCCACATGCACTTTGTGGCACACACAGATAAATTATTGGTGTGGGGGGGGGGGAGAAAATGTCATAATGAAACCAGTTACTTCGAATACTAAGCTAAATTTAAGTTTTAAACTCTAGGAACTATCACCTCAATTTTATAAAGCACACATATAAGCCTTCTATACACATTTACACACAAGAGCATGTACACACCCAGATAAAGGAACAGAGGAAACACTTCATTTATTAGAAACATTCTGGTTACAACTCCAGGAAATATTCATTTTCAACATTCTACTTACTTTCAAATGCTTCCAAGTGAATTATCATTTACTATACTATTCACTGAGAGAACAGTACATTTTACTGTTTATATTTACTTCAGAAAAGGGTGGTGCACAACTTTAAACCCCAGCACTCGGGAGGCAGAGGCAGGCAGATCTATGAGGCCAGCCTGGTCTAAACAGTTTAATCCTCTCTCAAAACAAACAAACAAGAGCAACCCCCCCCCCCTCAAAAAAAAAAGAAGGGCAAGGGAGATGTCTGGCTTGGTAAAGGGGTTGCTGTATAAACATGAGGACCTGAGTTCAAATGCCACAGCAACCATATAAAAGCTGAGCACAACAATCCATGCCCATAACCCAGCGTTGGAGGATACAGAGAATCTCTGGAGCTCATTGGCCAGTCCAGCCAAATCATCTAGGTCTAGTGAAAAACCCTGATGCAAAATATGAGGTAGAGGGCAAGGGTATGAGACATCTAATGTTGGGCTGGAGAGGTGGCTCAGCAGCTAAGAGCACTGACTGGTCTTCCAAAGGACCCAGGTTCAAATCCCAGCACCCACATGGCAGTTCACAGCTGTCTGTAATTGCTTGGCATGGTGTCACACACCTTTAATTCCAGTACTCAGGAGACAAAGGCAGGCAGATCTCTATGAGTTCAAGGCCAGCCTGGTTTAACAGAGTGAGTCCAGTATAGTCAAAGACACATAGAGAAACCCTGTCTCAAAAAACAAAAACAACCAAACAACAAAAATAACAACAACAAAAGACACCTAATGTTAATTCTGGCCTCCACATGCCTGTGGACACACATACATGCACATGTGCATATACCATATACAAAAGCAAACAAACAAAAAACCCAAAACCCCCTTCAACCAGGCTTTTGCCTCTGAAGAGATGGACGAGAAATTGGTCATGGTAACCAAAGGTCACACACTCTGCCTGTAGTGACTTTTAAAATCAAGAAAACAAACAATAGGGGCTGGAAAGATGGCCCAGCTGTTGAGAGCACTTGTTCTTGCAGAGGATCCATGTTCAATTCCCAGCACCCACATAGCAGCTCACAACCATCTGGAACTCTAGTGTTCCAAGGGATCTGATGCCTTCTTTTGGTCTCTTAGGGCATATGTACATGTTATATACATGTACATGTAGGCAAAACACTCATACACATTAAAAAAATTTAATCATCCCAAATTAAAAAAAAACAAATAATACTTTGACAAAATAATTACAGAGTTTTAGTTCCCTCAGCTTTCAAATGTCAACTGACTCCAGTCCTGGCTCCATGTCCCTCTGTGAGGCCAGCACCCTGGATTTCCTTATTCATTGCCCCTGGTACATTGGGGCTGTCCTTGTCCTTGTCCCTCTGCCCCGTATTTGGAAGCTCCTGATAGCAGCCAGTATTTGGTCATTTGTTACCTCTGTGCCTGCCCATAAATACTTGTGAAATAACAGGAGGACAATATCCTCAGGTTGTGTGTTTTCCTGGCCCTCTATCCCAGGTGCTGGACTCAAGCCCGCCCAGGGAGGGGATACCATTCCATCCTCTCCTCCCCCCCGTCCCAGGCCCCTCACCTGCACACTGGATACCAACAGCTGTCTCAGTCATCAAGAAACCCACAGGGCACACTCGGGCTACTTCCTGACAGCCACCATGGTTACAGGTGAGATCACACCCGTACTCCCCACAGGAACCATGGGCTTCTAAAACAAACAGCACAGAGGTGAGCACGGATCAACACATCCCCACAGCAGGTGTCAGCCTGGCCTCTCAGATGTCCTGGGGTCCTCCAGAATTCTGTTGCTGGGTGAGACTACCCCTCTCTACGCTTCTACCACCCACTAGCCTTGTGGATGGCTAATTCAACTTCACAGGACCTTGAATCAAATGGGAGGGAACCTCTAGTCATGTTTCTGAAGGTGTTTCTAGACTGGGTTGAGATGGGGAGACTCATGCACTGGTACTACGGAAGGCAATATTGTATCAGGAGCTTAGCACCAGCATTCAACTCCTGCTTCCTGACTGGACACAATGTGAGCAGCTGCCTCACTCCCTGGCACTGTAGGTACCTTCTCCACCCTAATAGACTGCATCCTTGAACTATAAACAAAAACTAACTTTCCCTCCTTCAAGCTGCTTTCCTCAGCTAGTGTCACAGTCACAACAAATGTAGCCAATATATCAGGTGACCTAGGAAAAGTCAAAACTTCTTTGTCTCAGTTTCCTCATCTGTCAGGTATGCATGAAAATGCCTACCTAACAAGGTGTCTTGAAGATGCCAAGCCAGGACCTATCTCAAGTGCCCAATACCAAGCACATGATCTTCATGTTACTGTGGTAGTCTCTATCAGCCATTGTCCATCCCAGTTACCTGGGCAAGTGGCCCCATGCTCTCCATCCTGGCAGGAGCAGACATTGGGGGCGATGCAGATGCCATTCCCACAGCCAAAGGAGCAGAGGGCTGAGAGGAAAGAAGCAAGTGAGGGACCAGGCACCAGTGATGAACAGCATTGGTGCATGCTGAGAAGGCTTGGGTGACAAATGGATACTTACGCAGAGTACAATGCCCACTGCCCATGGAAGGGGCCCAGCCAGGACAGCAGCCACTCCCGAAGCCTGAGAGGCAGACATGAGGACCTAGACGACGTC
This sequence comes from Lophiomys imhausi, assembly GCA_907164525.1. NCBI lineage: Eukaryota > Metazoa > Chordata > Mammalia > Rodentia > Muridae > Lophiomys > Lophiomys imhausi. Next base: position 6,320,741 of record CAJQZJ010000838.1, on the reverse strand, counting down.
TGCAAGGAAAAGAGAGCACTCTCTGTAGTCTGTATGAAGACAGTGGCAGAAGCTCCCAGCCGTCCCCTGATCTGTAAGTTAGTTAACAGGATTCTCCAGAACCCCTGGGAAACTTCTAAATGACTCACGATCCCTCCTGGGGGCAAGACCAGACAAAAGTGTAAGAGAACAGATTTTTTTTTTTTTAGTTTAATTTTTTAGATTTTTGAGACAGGGTTTCTCTGTGTATCCCTGGCTGTCCTGGACTTACTCTGTAGAACAGGCTGGCCTCAAACTCACAGAGATGCACCTGCCTCCCAAGTGCTGGGATTAAAGGTGTGAGTTACCACCGCCCAGCTCAAGAGAACAGATTTAAGCTGTGACCACAGAGCAAAGGAAATCAAGGAGAGACAGGAAGACAAGATGAGGGGAGACTGCAGTTGAGCATCCTGGGGTGGCTGCTTTGGGACCTCTGGTGCATTTCTACCAAAAGCCTTTCATTGTCTATATCCCCAGGGGATGACACCCAGACCTGCTTTCTTCCTTTTCCAATTGAGCAGTTATGAGGTCCTTTAGATGTGGAACTGAACAGATAAGAAACCCTTATCCTAGGGCGTAAAGAGGGTATAGACAATGAAGGGGTTGTGAAATTAATAAGTGAGTGTCCTAGGGAGGACTGTGGAGAATAAAGCAGGTGAGCAACGAATGATTTGGGGAAGAAGACGTGAGGGGAGACCTGAGTGCAGAATTAGAATGGACCAGTTGGACATTTTATTTTTGGGAGTGGTAGTGCAGGCACTAAGGAAGGAGACAAAAAGGCAGGTGGACCTATGAGTTTCAGACCAGCCTGGTCTATGTAGCAAGTCCTAGGCCAGCAAACCAACACAATAATAACAAAAAATATATGGTCTCATTCTCTAGCCCAAGATGGCTTTGAATACACTATGTAGCCCAGACTGGCCTCAAACTTGTGATCCCTCTCCCTTGACCATGCGATCAACGAGATGACAGGTGGAAATGGAAATGGCCCAAGGGTTTGCCCAACCAAGAACACCCTCTGGAGCCTCAGGTGACCTGGAGCCAGCGTTAAAAAATGTCAGTGAAGCCCTTAATATGCTACTGCCCTCACTTTCAAAGGACAGCCAGGATCCAGGGGATGGGAACTGAGCTTCAGTGATCCTAGAAGGGCTTGTGGAGCCTTAAGAGGGTCAGGAGAAGGTCCCTGGAAAGATAGCTTCCCTGCCGCAAGCAAAAGAAGACCAGGTATATGGTATGAAAAGGAAGGAGACAGCATTCCTGACAAAGGGAACAACCCAACCATAGGCCAGAGGGGACATTGACAGGTACTAGAACTTGAGCCATGGGCTGGAGCAAGGACCAACCACGAATCCAATTAAGGCAATAGGGACCAAAAGACTTTTCCCACATACTCAGAGTGGATGGGAATTTCATCCCACCAGCCAGAGCACCCTTTCTGTGCCTGTCCCTGTATCAAACACAAAGGATACAGAACAAGACAGATTTGCCTGGCTCTTAGGGTTAATAGTCTGTGTCAAATGTGGGAACCTCAGGGGACCGTGGCAGTATAGAAAAGTTTGCTGGGAACGGTCCCTGGGGCCAAGTCCTTCTCAGAAGTCAAAACCAGAGAAGACAAACCAAGAACTGACAGCAACATCACATACATAGGAGCCATAATAGCAACAGCCAAGGAGGAGAGTCCAGCAGCTGGGATCCCCAGAACAGCTAAACTGCTAAGGCAAAGTAGGCTCTGAAAGGGATGTAAGGTGCCATCAAAGTGGTATTGTACCCTCATGTAGGCAGGAGCAGAGCGCCCTCCAGAAAGCCCCAAGGTTTTCATGTATGGCAGTGCCAAGGAGACAGGTGATGGGAGACTGACCCGGCGCTGTGCTAGCTTAGTCTGCAGGAACTGCAAGCGATTGCGGAACCCACGTGCTGAGCTGTAAGCCCTTCCTTCAAGGCTGCCCCTGTTGTGCGCCCCTGGGAAGATGTGGCCGTGGGCCAGGCCACCCGCTGACAATGTGTTCCCTTGCTATGAGCATCACGCACACACGATCACTACTCCTTCACCACCCCACGGAGGTGGAGGACTAAGACACACTAGGGAAAAAGACTGGATTCAGAAAGACACGCCTCCTGCCTTCTCGGCCTATGCACACATGCGCAGAAACCAAAGCATAACCCTGAGCCACCGGTGGCTCCAAGGTCCATCGGGTGCGCAGAGCAAGAGACACTGAGAAAGCCCCCAACCCCAAGGCAACGGGTGCAGAAGCAGAGGAGGCCCCACACCATCAAGGAAGAATGCCAGGAAGTCGAGACCAAATGGCACGTGCTGGAATCCCCTAGGCAGGGGGTCAGCGCCCTCACTTAATGTTCAGACTCACCCGGAGCCGGGATCTCCATCTCCCATATGACCTAGCAAGATCAGTCCCCAGCTAAGGACACCCAACTGACACAAACTGCTGTGTCTTTGTCCAGATCCCCTGGTGCGCCCACTCCACAGAAGATACCGGTCTCACGGCTGCCCTCTGCTAGTGCCTCTCAACTCCACGCCGTGGCGCTCGATGGCTGGGCCTCTGAGAGGCACTGGGTTCTTACCTCTCCGCAGAATAGTGCCCCGGCGCCTTCCTCCCAGTGTAGCCTCGGGCCGAAGACCCCAGCAACAGGATCACCATGCAGACAACACGGAGCAACAGTCCCGCCCACATGACTGGCAGTAGCAGTCCTGGATTCCACTGGGCTCAGGCCCTGCACCGGGGAGGGGGCTACCGACCTTGTCCCTCCTCCTGGAGGCAATCTGATCCCCCCCCCCCCAGCTGGCAGGGGGCTGAGGACTCCGAGAAGAGGGCTGAGGTTTAAGGGAGGTCTGCCTGGGCGGGCAGGGTGTTGGGGGGGTGGTCCTTGCACCTTGGAAACACACACACAAAAGGAGTGCCGCCCGCCGGTGCCTCTCCGAGAGGCGTGGAGCCCAGGGCGGGAGCAAAGATCAGGGACCCCGAGGGCGGGGTTTCACCCTAGGCCCACACCCCCAGCCTGGGTTTGGGAGTCGCCTTCTACAAAATGAGGGCTTCAGACCAAAGTCTGGTTTGGAAAAAAAAACTTCAGGAATAAGGTTTTTGGGTTTCCATGGGACCCAATACAACTGTGTTCTCAAAAGGTAAGACTTGTGGACACTCAAAAGATAGTGGGTCTCCGGAGGCTAGGCAGTTTTGACTTTCCCCAACCCTACCTGCTGGTCTGAGAACATGTATTGGAGGGTTAGTCTGCTTCCCAGCCAAAGGACATTAGCCTATTTTGAACCCACAGGCTAGTTGGTGGGAGTCAAGTGGTTGAGTGGACAGCTTCCTGGCTCACCTGGGAGGTAAGAAAGCACTGAACAGTTGACAATGGGGCCAGGGACACAGAACTAGAAGGCTCCATTTTGGCCTCCTTTGCAGTTGGCCTGGGCTAGAAAGAGGTTTAGACTGAGAAATGTAGAGCAAAGTGATGAATAGATCTGAGAATGATCTAGCTGGGAGAAGCTGAAAGGAGGTCTAATTTTACCTTGTTCTGGGAACGAGAACCCTCCCTAACCCCACTCAGAGTGGATTAGACTGTGTAGACTCCCAGGGATAAAAAACTCACTGCCATTAAGTCAGCTAAATGGGGATGAAGATATGGTTCAGAGGTTGAGTACTGGCTGTTCTTCCAGAGGACAGGGTTCAATTCCCAGCACCCACATTGTAGGCTATTCACAAGACTCAAGCTGCAGAGAAAAACTTCCCTGCCATAGACTCCCTTTATTAACTTTGTCTACTTTTAAACTTTGTACACTTTGCAGCCAAGTGTCCAGGCCTCTGAGTAGCTTCAGCAGCCACAAAACCACTTCAAGTTTTACCTCTGGGCTCCCCCTACATCTTTCCCTGGGTACCATCCCCTGTGGTCCCTGAAAGGAGTGCTAGGGATCTTCAGGTTGTGCTGCTGGCCCCTCTACACCTCCAGACAGCAACCTCTCAGGACTCCAGAGCTGCTGAGGCTAAATCTCCACATTTCTGGGACCTGAGATCAGATGCCTGAAAAAACACTGAGAAGCTGGAGCAAGCAGCACCTCAGTCTTCAGTTACAGAGGCTGCTGACAGGGAACTCAGGAGGCAGGCATGTCCAACTGGAGCTAGTCTATGAGCTCTGATGCCATCTCTGTGGCAAAAGGGTATACACCCCCCCCCCCCCCAGGCAGGGAGCTTTACATGTCTGGCGCTGCCAGCCAGGGACCAGGACTAGGAATGTGACCCTTTAGTATAAATTCACAGTTTATTTAAGGAAAGTTGTTTTATCTTGGAGTTCAAGTTTGTGTAAATCCCCTAAGGCTAGAGGTAATAGGCCCTTCCCCCACACCTCTCTGCCAGAATGGCAGTTTCAGCCTGTAACTGTCACAAAGACCATCTACAGTCCTGCAATGGGACCCCTCCCAAATTTATGCTAATTAAGGTGAAAAGTCTGAACAAAACCCCACCAATCCCTAAACCCCCCCCAAGCTCAGGACTTGAAATTCCACCAATCCTCACTCTGGAAATCTCTGCCCCCTAGAAAGCTCCGCGCAGTTCTTGGCTGTCCTCTCCTGGGGTCAGAGACAGCCTCTCCTAGATTCTCCCTTTCAAGAGTTCCTGAGTTCCACATCAGAGCTGTGTTGTTCCTTAGGTTCCTATGTCTCAGGATATCCTTGCCTTGGGACACTGTCCCACCTCAGAGCTGTGTGGTTCCTAGGCTTTGGAGTTGTGAGTTTCCTGGACAATTTTCCATACAACCAGGAAGGCCAACACACATGGCAGTTGGCAACTTTCTGTAACTCCAGTGCCAGGGGATCCAACATCCTCACACAGACATACATGCAGGAAAATCACAAATGTACATAAAATTAAAATATATAAATTATTTTTTAAAAATCAGCTAAGCTAGTTTTAAGAAATAACCATATTTTTCTGAAAATTCTGTACTTCTGAAGCCCAAATCCCTTGATTCTGCCTCAGGCTGATCCCAAGATTCTTGGCATTGGTGGCCACAGTTGAACATTGTGATCTGGATCCTGGTTGCCTTCCCACAGATACTTGCTAGGCAAATGTTAACTTGGATGCTTGATGCTTGTTGGTCTCCGGCCCTTAATCTGAAGTAAGAGGAAAATCTCAAGTGCTTTTGGGTGTGGAGGTGTCATGGCTAATCATTATTAACTTGACTGGATTTAGAAGCACCTAAGAAATAAAAATAAGCCTCTGTGTGTCAGAGCTGTTTCCATGAAATGATTGAACTGAGTTGTGAAAACCCACCCTGAATGTGAGTGCCACTGTCACATGGGCTGAAGTTCTGGACCAAATAAAAAGACCATAACTGAGTGCCAGCATTCATCTCTGCTTCTTGACTGCAGTCTCATGCTCCTGGCTCTAAGCTTTCCCTCTCACAATGGTTGTACCTTCAAACTGTGAGCAAAATAAATCCTTCCTTCCTTGCTTGTATGGGAGTATTCTGCCATAAAACAAAGTAGTACAAGTTCTGTGATGAACGTATGAAAACACAGGTTGCCATATATCTCCCTACCTGAACCCACATGGCTGATGTTTGCAGATACACTTGGGCTTGTAACTCATCTTGTCTGGACCCATCCTATAATCTAGTCAAGCTCACAGCAAGCATACTGCCAAAGATGAAAGTGATTTGTAAGTGCACATTCCAAGTCCTAAGGACCTTCAGACTCCTTAGGGCATCATCATTCCTGCCTGTAGCAGGCAGAGGCTGCACTTGCTACAGGTGTTTTCTTCATCTCCGGGAAGCTCTCTGAAAGCACCACAGAAGATAAATGCCCTTAACACAGCCCTCACGGCTCACCATCCAGAATAATCTGCCCCTTCCATCCATGGCTGTATACCCACACCCTCCTCTCTGCAGTGGAACTCACTCTCTGGGCATGGTTTGATCCATACCCCTCAGTGGCAGGTACAACAAAATCCTCATCCCCCCAGTCCAGAATTCTGGATATAGCAAAGTAGGAAATTCAACTGGAGAACCCCAAGCCCCTTTCTGAGCTGGCCCAGCACTTCTCCTCTACAGTGCCTTCAATCTTCTGGCACCCACCTTCCCATCAACTGTTGGCTCCTTGGGTTTCATTTGTTCTTCCCTGCCTTGCTTGGTCCTGGGGCTTAGTTCAATCTTTCACCTACCTGCTCATCCTCAAGGACTAGTTTGGGTATATCTCTGAAGTGATGTTTACTCAGTGCTTCCTCCCCATTTCTGTCGAGGCCCTTCCCTGAGTGAAGGACCCAAGATGTTGGCTGTAGAATGCAGGCCTCTGGTTAGAGATCCTTCCAAATGGTCATGTGATGTAAATCAGTGTTTCTAGTACTCTCCTCAAGGACTCCGCCTATGGAGGCTTGGAGTAAGGCTAGCTCATCAGTGCCTACATGGAAGGGCCTGGTCAACTGCCTGGAGCAGACATCAGAAGATGACCTTTCACCCTGAGAAGTGATTAATGGTGATAAAGAGGGGATTTGGGGAGTGTGAAGGCAGAAAGCCAGTATCCAAAGGTTTCTGGAACTCAATCTCAAGTGAATATATAAAATAAATATAAATGAGACAGACTGGAAATGTAGCTCAATGGTCAAGCTCTCGTGTGTCATGTTATAGCCATGTTCAACCCATTCTCATCTCCAAATAAAGCATCTTTACCACCTCTTCTGTAAGGGACACAAGTGTCCTCAAACAGGACAGCACCACATTACTCAGAACTAGATGTAGAACTTTGGTGGAAAGAGTTTGACTCTTGCATGAAGATGAAGTGGTAACAGTCCAGTCTAAGGACCCAGAGCCTGAGCAGGATGGTTACAGAAAGCAAAACAGCACAACACTGCAAGGACTCTAGATTCCAGACAAGATGGTTTGTATGTCCTGGTAGGTCAACCTGAAAAGAGCCCCGGAACAGCCAGGTGTGACTGTGTATGCAAATTAGTCTAGCATTCTTAGTACTTGGTAGGCAGAGGCAGGATCCTGAGTTCAATGCCAGCCTAAGCTACAAAGCAAGATCTTGTTTCAACCCCCTACCCCAGCACCAGAGTATGGTGCCCCAGGCCTGTATCTCAGCACTAGGGATGTCTGAAGCCAGTCTGGGCTACCACTACAGACCAACCATCTCAACCCACCTCTTGAAGATAAACCTGACAGGTTAGACACAGTGACAGATACCTTTAATTCTAGTATTCAGAAGGCAGAGATAGGTGGATCTCTGAGTTCAGGGCAAGCCAGTGCTACCGAGTAAGACCCTATCAAAATATCAAAAATAAAATCTGCTTGAACAGAATCCACATCGCCTAACATAGTGCTTTTGTTCCTGGTACCCTACAGTCAACCTGCCCATGTAGAATTCAGTTTCAATGATAATCATGATCTGGAGGTTTTGCTTGCCTGACTCATTAAAACTGTTCTCTGGCATGGGGACAGGCCTATTTCAAATTTAAACTTTTTTTTTTTTTTTTTTCCAAGACAGGGTTTCTCTGTGTAACAGCCCTGGCTGTCCTGGACTTGCTTTGTAGACCAGACTGGCCTCGAACTCAGAGATCCACCTGCCTCTGCCTCCCAAGTGCTGGGATTAAAGGCGTGCGAAACCACGCCCGGCTCTCAAATTTAAACTTTTTAAGATTAAGAATTCAAATCAGGCTCAGTGTGGTGGCACAAGCCTTTAATCACCAGCACACGGGAGGCAGAGGCAGGTGGATCTTTGTTGAGTTAGAGGCCAGCCTGGTCCACAAAGCAAGTCCAGGATGGTCAGGGCTCTGTTACAGAGAAACCCTGTCTAAAGGGGGGGGGGGGGGGGGGAGAATTCAAATCAGTTTCAAATTCAAATTGCAGCTTTTGACATGCTATTCTTTTTCTAAAGACCCCTAATCCTTAACTTTCAAAACTCCTGGCAGACTAAGGAGAAAAGAACTGCAACGAAGCAATGTCTCCAGGGATGCACCTGCCAGCAGGCCCAAAGGGTGCTTGCTCACCCTTTTCTTTGCAAGCTAGAATCTCTCAAAACCACAGCTTAACCTAAAACCCCAATTCTGCAATTCTTCTGACACCCTATCAAAGGGCAATCTGTTTTTGTTTTTGAAGACAGGGTTTCTCTACACAGCCTGGCCGTCCTGGACTCACTCTGTAGACCACCTGCCTCTGCTGGGATTAAAGACTTGCACCACTAGCACCTGGCTCAAAGAAGCCACTGAGGATGCTCAGGGTCAAGCCTCCACTATAGGGGCAGAAGAACATCCTTTATTCCCAAAGGCCAAATATAGGCTTGATCCATAGAGGGCCAAAGCGTGACTCTGAAGTACATCCCATTTCTGTACTTCCAGCCAAAGGCACTGTAGGCTCCATAGGACCAACCAGAAAAAAATAAGATGCAACAGAAGGAGCTGGAGCAATGGCTCAGCTGTTACAAGCATACATGCTCTTGCAGAAGACCAGAGTTTGGTTCTTAGCAACTGTATCAGGTAGTTCACAACCACCTAGAACTCAGCTCCAGAGGATCTGACACCCTCCACAAGCACATACAGTAATGTGTACAAACTGACATACAGACAGACAGACACACACAGTTTAAAATAAAATCTTAGCTGGGTGTGATAGAGCATGCCTTTATACCAACACTAGGGAGACAGGCACAGGCAGATCTCTGTGAGTTCAAGGCCAGCCAGAACTACACAGTAAAACCCTGTATGGAGAAATAAAAACCTAAAAAAAAAAAAAAAAAGGCAGCAGAAAGCAGGGAAGAGCTGGGTGGGAGAAGAATAGCACCTGGGCCTGGCTGCACATTATACACACATGGATGTACAATGAAGACAGAAAAGGCAGCCCAAATGGCCTTGAGGCTGCCTCATTGCTAGCAGAAACCACCAAAATAAATGCTGAGCTTCTAGAATCTCACTCTTTCATCCTTGGACTCCCAATCAAACCAATCATGAACAGAGGAGTACTATCTACTGAGAAGCAAGATTTGAGACTGCAGCTACACAAAGAAGAGAAAGACCACTTAGGTTTGCAACCAATGCAGGGTGTATGAGGGATGTTGGACAGCTGGGCAGAGAACAAAGGCAAATCTAACACATCTTTTTTCTTAGATTCTACTTTATTTGGTAAAATTCAGAACTAACAACCAATTCACAGCCCCCTACCTCCTTCTCTGTGAAGAAGGGAGTTCCCCGAGACAAAAGGGCTGTGGCTTGGGAATGATTCACCATCCCAGGTTTCCCCTCAGGCAGCCCATGGCCTGACAGGCCTCCAGGCTGATGTTCTCAGAGGCAAGAGAAGAAAGCAAAAGGAAACTCACTTCAAGACAATGACACTCTCTTGACCCTCTTCCCCCTACCTCAACCTTCCCATACCCACAACCTACATAAGACAGTAGAGGACAAAGCATGAGTGTGAGATATCACACCCAGGTGCACAGAGCTGCTTGTTGGCTGAAGAGTGGCAAAAGTCCTCCCTGGAAGGAGCCAAGTGGCAACACCATTCAAGGCTTGGTGGTCCAAGGTGATGACTGGTAAAAAACCAGGGAGAAAATATTCCACTTTCAGCCCATTCCTAGGTCTCTAGTGAACTGGTTTTAGTTATAAAAAGCCCTGTTTCCACACAGGTCAGCTGTGGCTCTAGGGGCAGGTGGCTTAGGGAAAACTCCCATGCCAAGAAAAAAAGGGTGGGAAAGAGAGGGGAGGGACAGGAGGGCAGCGCCTTTAGGGAGGGTCAGGAAAAGAGCTCCTGTCCTTGGCTAATGGATCCGAGTTAGCTCCTCCACGACTTTGATGAGGTCATCTGCAGTCGCCTCCCTCTTCATACCACTGCCATCATCATACTGCAATGAGACAGGGAGAAGGACCATGTAGACAAGAAGATACTCTCATCTCAGCAGGCTGAGAGATGCCCACTGGCCACCACTGCTGCAGCAAGGAAAGGGTTCACCAAAAACCTGGCTCTAGCCCTTAGGGATCTGGTCAAGCTGATTCTGAGTCCTTCACTACTGGATATTCCCTCCCAGGAGTACTCTCCCTAGTGAGCCCCCCTGAACTCCAGAATTGGGAAAACTTAATTCCTGTAGGAACCTAACTCCACCTTCTACCTTCTGGTCTTGCCAGAGAGCCCAGGCCTCTTGCTAAAGTGAAAGGACTAACTCGGAAAAAGTCCCGAACACATATCCAGGAAGTACTCACAAGCCTCAACTCTATCACCTTCCCCTTAAGATCCCTCTTTAGGTGGTGAGCATTATGGAGGGTCACTGGCCCCATGAATCCTAAGAGAAACTTGCAGCCATCAATCCTCAGGAATGAGGCCTAGTTAAAAGGCCTGGTGTGGATGGGACACAGCTCACCTTGCCATCAATCCCAAGGAATTACGCCTATTTAAAAGTCCTGGTGTGGATGGAGCACAGCTCACCTGCAGGTTTGCCACAACCTCCTGCATCTTGGGGCGGCTGATATCCAGGAAACTTTCAATCAGGTCACCATCAATGAAGCCTGTGGCTGGTTCTGTCTTTCGCTCAGTATGAAAAGATCTCCAGGTAGGAAGACGAGTTAAAGAACACAGCTTATCTGCAAACACCCCTGCTCTCATTAAACCCACTTCTGAGCAAGAGGAAGACAGAAGTAAAATAGGAAACAATCTGTTTCTACTAAAACTCATACTACTTTTGGACAGTTTTGGAATTGAAAGAAATGTAAAATTATTGCTTAATTCAATGGTCCTCAATTAGGGAAATCTTTAAAAAGCTATGGCAAAGCCCAAACATGGAAGGACTTAAAAAGTGCTCCAGATAAATTTGATATTTGTATCACCCATCCAAGTCTAGCCCCAAGAGCCTGAATAAACTAATGCTTAGGGAGACAGAAGGCTACACAAACCCCTGCAAGTGAGCAAAACACCCAGAGAGTCCCCTCCCTGGGCCAGTCACCTAGCAGGAGCTTTTTCACACCTTGCCTGGGAGGACTTCAACTGCTTCTGAACAGGAGTGGAGTCTGGTATCCCTGGATGGCTGATGCTTTAGTTTCTGGATTTGCAGTTTCTTCACTCTCCCCTGTTCTTCTGATCCCTCAAAAGATGTGCTCCTACAGTAGACCTGAGCTCTCTTTTTAAGGTCAGCCTGGTAGAGGAACTCAACATAAGTGCATATTCCAAGATGGCCTCTCACAGCTTGGTATGAGTCACCACACCACCACCCCTTTACTATCGTGTGCCTGAAAAGTTTTACACACAAAAATTGCAAAGACAGGCTGAATAAAGAGTCTGTGAGGTGCGTGCTGCACAAGCACGAGGAGCTCAGTTTGACTCCCACACCTAGGTAAAAGCTGAGCGTGGGGCACATGCTTAGAATTTCAGCACTGGGGAAGCAAAGACAGAAGGAGCACGGGGGTGGGGGGGTGGTTTACTAGCTAACCAGTCTAGATGACAGTGAGCTCCAGGTTCCAATGGCAGACACCTCCTGAGGAATGATACCTGAGGCTAACCTCTGTCCTCCTTATGTGAGCACGCGCGCCATGCACGCACACCAAAGCCTGTTCTGTGCAAAAGCCTAGTAAAGTATTTCCACAAAACAGTTCATGATAAACACAACATGTGCTGGAATAAGCTTCCAGGTAGACAGGTGCTCTGAGAAGGAAGGATATAAGGAGTGCTCGATCTTGCCCACACTTTTGATGACCTTGTTGAGTCGGTTCTGCATGTCCAACAGGAGGTTATACCAGCTCTCCGAGAGTGAGGTCACAAGCCCTGAAGAAGGAAAGGGGCAGTGAGCTACAGAGCACTTCAGAACCTAGACAAGTCAGGGTGAGCTTGGCTGCAGCTGAGTGGCCCTACAGGAGTGACCTTACCTATCATGCCGTTGACTGTGCCAAAGAGCACCGAACCCTGTGTAGGGGTAGAAGTCTCGCCCAGATTCTGCATAACTAGGGAGCCATGGCAGAACACATTGACAAACTCGCCCAGGTGAAAGAGACCAACCTCCTGTAGGTGCTGCCGCTCCTCATCAGTGGTGGCAGCACTGAAAGACATAAGATGTCACTTTCTGAACCCATCTCCCTAAGGAGGCCTCAACACAGGACCACATTTGGCAAGACACTAGGAGTATCCTAGAAGACCATCTGGAGGTCAGTCTACAAAGCCTTTGAGTTTTACAAAGGAAATTCTACGCATCAAGGGGCACGCTTAAGCCCCATAGAGCACCCAACATAGTCAACCCAGAGGCCCAGCCCTAGTCATGTTCCTGCAAAGGTCACTCACCTGTCCTTCTGACACACAAACAAGTTAAAGGCATTTTCAGCTCCCAGAAAATTATCATCATCCAAGATCTCTACTGCACTCATCCAGTTGGGATTAAAGTCTCGGGCAATCTGAAAATAGACAAGGAACAAATATAGTCTGCAGTGTGTACACAATCCAATTCTGAGATTCATCAAGCTTCTGATTAGAAGCCAAGGCCCTACCTGCAGAAGATGCATCCCTGTGTAAAATGATGGCCACCTGAGAGATTATCTTTCAGTCTCACCCCCTCCCCAGCCCACCCAATCCTAAAACTAGCCAACAAAGACCATTTGGTTATAATTTTCCAGGAATGGAGCCTACTTGATTTCAAGATAGGCAAGGTAGGGGGAGGGAAATCTCTAAAAAACTTAATGGACACAGAACGTGGCTCAGGGAGAAACCTCACCACTAGGCTTGACTATACTTTGCCACTCCACACCAGCTAGGGGTTATATTGTATGTAAGTCTCCGCCCAAGTCCCTGCACTACCTCTTCAAAGTTTCCTTCCATGGGCTTGTAGGCAAGCAGCAGCACTGAGCGCATGAGGTCGCCCACCAGGATGAAGTCACCCTTGGTCTTCAGGTAGAGGGCCATGATGTTGTTGTAGTGGTTACACTCAGTGCGAAGCTCCTTCTCTGCGGTCCACTCATAGAGCCGCACCTGGAAAGGACAATGTGTGAGCCTGGAGGGTCCAGCCTTTGGGGAATAATTGTTCCCCATTCAATCCTCTACTCCCTACAGAGCAGGTGGGTTGGAAAATGGTCTATGTGGTATTAGAGTAAGCAGTTATTTCAGTATTACATATTGCTGAAACAGGAACATAGAGTGTATAAAATTAGGAATAAAAAAAATTTTTTTTAACATAAATGGAGTCCAAGTAAAGGACACAATAGTGTAAATGTAGCACTATAAACATCCTGTCTTCTTGTGGGCAAGGTCTGGCACCTAAGCTTAAGAATATCCCTAGAGGGCTGGAGAGATGGCTCAGCGGTTAAGAGCACTGGCTGCTCTTCCAGAGGTCATGAGTTCAATTCCCAGCAACCACATGGTGGCTCACAACCATCCATAATTAAATCTGGTGCCCTCTTCTGGCCTGCAGATATACCTGCAGACAGAACACTGTATGCATAATAAATCTTAAAAAAAAAAAAAAAAGAATATCCCTAGAAAGAGAAAATCCATCTATACAATTTCCTAATCAGAAAGGAAAAAAAATTACCTATCAACAAACTGCGTTTTTCTGAAGCCTTCTCAAACTGTTCACTCCTGAAATTTTTTTATATGAACCCAATGAACAAAACAATGGAAAATCCAACAAAAATGCTAGTTTTTCATAAGCAGTGATGAGCATGGCCCAGGCTCCACAAGACAGACTTAGCTTATCTGAGTTATCCCTGGCACATCCTTTAGGGCCCAGATAATCTCTTCTGCACATCCACAAACTCCTTGGCAGAACATATTAACCCATGATCTCATAAGGGTTTCTCAAAGAGCCCTAGCCCCCCACATTTGCACTCTTAAGAATCTTCAAGAAGACCTGAAATGACTAGCATAATGCATCCACCATCAGCTCACCAACCGTCATCTCCTCCCCCTTCACTCTGAAATGTGGCTCCTTCCTTACGCAACAGCACTGAAGGCCCACTTCCCATGCATGCTGCCCTTCACTGCCTGTTCCCAGTGCTGACGTTCACATCCCCAACACACTCTGAAACAGTCACCTAACTCTCCCTCCATCCCATACAGGAGGGATATAATCCTTGATGGCTTTAATGGTCAGAGAAAAGGTCCTTCCAATATTTACCACCGAGCTACACATCTTTCCTAATTATATACTAGTATTTAATGGATACTAAGGATAATATGAGTTGGTTTATTGTGGCTAAATGAAACTGTCTTTTGACACAGTACACCTCACTACAGAGGTCACAACTCTTAATCTCCACAGCACTCAGGATCTAATAAGCATGGGGGTTCCTAGACCCAGAATAGTGGTGCAATCCTTTAATCCAAAAACTTTGGAGAAATAGGCAGATCTCTGAGAGTTCAAGGGCAGCCTGGGTTACATAGTGAGTTCCTAGACAGCCTGAGCTACAGAGAGAGAGACCCTGTCTCAAAAAACAAACCTAACATTGGCAGTTTCCGTAACCAAGTCCATCCAAAGCCCAGTTAAACTTCTGTTCCCCAATTTGCAGCTAGAGTCCATTTTCTACCCCCTATTTTTTTGGTAGGTTTTTCGAGACAGGGTTTCTCTGTAAAAGCCCTGGCTGTCCTGGAACTCACTTTATAGACCAGGCTGGCCTTGAACTCAGAGATCCTCCTGCCCCTGCCTCCCAAGTGCCGGGGTTTAAAGGCATGTAACATCATGCCTGGCCTCCCACTACTCTATTATCCCTAAAACACATGTGGAACCCCGGGAGTACTGAAGGACAGACATTACTACAGACAAAGGCATACAACCTCAAGTACAAGACCATATGCTATGGACCTTACCGTGCTATTGATGCTGGCAAGCAGCTTCCCATTAAACTCCACCATAGAGTATACAGCCCCTTTCACTTCCTTTTCAGCCACGGTCTGTAGTTTTCCTGAGGGAGAGGAGAGATACTCTTTAGTCTTTTTTATAAACCCACATTTTACCTAGTCAAGAGTATCCACTAGTCGCCCCACTGGCTTAAATTGTGGCCCCAACTTTCTCATTTGAAAAATCAAGAGGGACTGGAGGAGTGGATAGAGGTGAACTGCAGCCAGGATGTAATGCATGAGAGAATAATAAATAAGAAAAGAAAAACCAACAGAGAGTCAGCACATACTAAGATGAAGCCCTGCTTGAAAGCACAGGTCCCAAGGCAATGGGAGTGCCTCCAATGGGTTCTAAGATGTGCCTCCCACTCCAAGTCATTTTGATTAGGCTCTAACATCTTAAGAGGCTACCTGCTTTCCAAGGATTTCATATTCCTCATAATCTGGAGACTGCCCACTCACCATCTGAATACTGGAAGACCACAATACGACCCTGCTTGGGTTCTGCCTCTTCAGGATATACCATGGCTGTGCCCACAATAAAGTATGTGTTGGCGTCTTTACCCAATTTGCAGGAGACCAAGCTGAGGGCATACTCGTTCTGTAGAAACTGATGGGCATGAAGCACTAGGAGAGGAAAGAAGTGGCTGACTGATGATCCATGCCTCCACCCCCTTACAATCACATGCTTCAGGGAGGCTGTGGCTTAGGTAGCATAACATGAGCCACTCACTGCCCCACTCTTCAGGCTGTCCAACCCCACTAGCCTGTGTCAATGAGAGGATCCCCAATGCTCCAGATTTACTGCAACTCATAGGTGTCAGTGGTGTCTTCTCTGCCCCACCTCCAATCTTGCTTTTCCTCTTAGGAGAATCTACCACCCTGTCAGGCTCCAGAACACTCTGGACCACAGAACAGGCCAGTTTATAAAGAGGATGTGGGTGAAAAGGACAGAAAAGCTTGTCTGCACCTTCAAAGGTGTGCTGGTCAATGATGAGCAGGTTGTGCACCTCCACCTCTTCTCCGAAGGAGGTCTCATGAGGAGCAGTACTGCTAGAGAACAGCTTGCTGGAGCTGACGCTGCTGGACAGGGCCTGCCGACAGAGAAAAGGCATGCCACCCCTCTTAAAGCAGAACAGGGACTGGAGGTGCACAAGGTGGAGTGTGAAGAAGGAGGCTGATGCTGGCAGGGCAGCAGAGCCTGATGCACAGAGTGTTTCAGAGAGCACGCTGGAACCCAAAGGTAAAGAGTCAGATCACACATGCAAGTAACATGTTGCCTCAAAATCTAATGATCAAGGAAGACAATTCAATAGCAATGCTGCAAGTCAATCAATCAAAACTAAAAAGATGAACTCAAGCAGCCTACACAGCAACAAATGCCAGCAGCACCAGAAGAGTCACTTCAAACAAAAATGCAGTGAAGAGGCTCAAAAGATAGCTCAGCAGTTAAGAGTACTTGCTGCTCTTACAGGACCCAGCACCACTCAGGGGCTCATTAACTGCCTACAACTCCAGTTCCAAGGAATCTGACATTTTTGTCTGGCCTCCTCAGGCACCAGGCACACACAATGATACACACACCTATGTTCAGGCAAATACTCATACACATAAATGGAGTGAAGACCTTTGTATTCTGGATTAAGGGAGGTAATCCTATCAGATGTGTAGAGCAAGAATGGAAGAAAATGATTCACCCCTATTCCCATGGAGTAAATTATGTACCTCACGAGGTTACCTTATTTCACAGAACAAAAAAAACCCTGAAGTCTAGCTTTGCCAAACTAAAGCCACATGATTAACAATAAACCTGAAAACCAATCCTACTGGGTTTCAATATTGTCTGTTATAGCGCTCTGCCCTCAACTACACATTGTACAGAGCATTCATTCAAACGGAAAAAAGAAGGAACTGCTGAGGTCTTACAGTCGTCCAATGACAGCTGTCCTTTGGGATGAGGGCTCTTTCAAGTTGCGTATGTGGCATTGGGCATGGAAGCCAGTGTCTACACAATGTAGTCAAGCATTCTACCAATGAGCTACATGCCCATCTCTCTACGTAAAGTTTTACTGCAACCCAGCTAAGTGTACTGTGTTTGAGGCTACAATGGCAAAAGTGGGTAACTGGGACAGAATCCATACAGCCTGCAAAGCCAGATTATTTCCTTTCTCACCCTTTAAAGAAAGCTTGCCCATTCCTACTGCCATCTTTCTTTGGTCACTGTCCTCACCTGGGTGCTGGCACTGGGCCTCAAAGCAGTTGTGCCTCCACTAGTGTCTTGAACTTCAATGCGGCTGGAAAGGACCCCAAAGCACTGAGACACTTCCTGATAGCAGATCTTCCTGAAAAGCAAGGATGGAACAACAGTGCCACTCAGAAAAGTCTGAGGCACCACCTACCAGCTTCCTCTGCATCTCCCCAGGTCTGCACTCACCTGGGAGATTCGTAGAGAGGAACCGTGCGAATATGGAGTTTCTGGATCTCATCGATGGTACCAATGGTGAGTGTGCTGTTATTGGCCAATGCCAAACTAGAAAGAAGAGTTGCGGTTTAGAATGACTTAACAAGGAAGGATTCTCGTAAGGCAGAGTTATACAAGGAGGGCTTTAACCCTGAATCATGCCAAAATTCACTTGGGAAGACCTAATGCTCATGCCTAGCTCCACCAATGAGACAGTCTTATATAACTAGTCTGAGTAGGTCTAACTGCTTTTATTAAGGTGCAACCAAAGCTGAGAATCACAACTCTAGGTAGGAAAGTGGATCTCACACCCAACGGTTCCCTGGCTGGCCCAACCTCAGTATTTTTAGCAGTGCATTTCTATCAAGCACCTTCCACTATGGCTGCTGAGTAGAACCAGGGGAGTACATAACGATCACTAAACCAGTAGTTCTAAACCAAAATGTCAGATATGGTGGCACACTGTGGTGGCACACAACTTTAATCCCAGCATTCAGGAGGTAGAGGCAGGTAGACCTCTGTAAGTTTGAGGCCAGTGCGGGACACAGAGTGAAACCTTTTCACACTCCATGCTCTACCCACAAAGACTCTGTCTAAAACTTAACTAATCATATGAACCATCTGAAAAATTCTTGAAATATATATTCTAGACCCTAATAACCTTAGAATCTGAGGACTCGAAAAATCCTATACTGTTATTTTCACAATTATACTACCCATTATAATATCTCACTCATATACTTAAAGCCTTGCAAAAGCTTCCAGATGTTTCTAATAAAAACCCCCGTCCTACACACTTCCCATCACAGTTATTTATACTGGGGTAAAACCTAGACTGGGGCCAGGTGTGGTGGCACACGCCTTTAATCTCAGCACTCGGAAGACAGAGGCAGGCGGATCTCTAGGAGTTCAAGGCCAGCCTGGTCTACAGAGTGAGTCCAGGACAGTCAAGGATACACAGAGAAACCCTGCCTTGAAAAACCTAAAAAAAACCTGGGCTGGGGTAGGTAAGTGGGTGGGTTAAGGAAGAGTGGGAGAAAAGCAACACAATGCCCTCTGTCAGGGTGACTCTTGCTTAAGAAAACAGGCTCACCTGTCAGGATACCCATCTGAGTTGAGAGGACACATATAGTTCACCTCCTTGAGGTTGACATTGGAGAAGACCAACTTGTGATTGCTGCTATAGATGACAGTGGGCCGGTCAGAGCAAGCAAAGACATTGGTGGTAGAAAGAGAACGGAATGTTCTCAACACCGTAGGCTGTGTGCCCAAAGTCACCTTTTTACGGTCACTCAGTAAGCCTGCAGAAAGTATGACATGAGAAGGGAAGAAAACAGGACAATAGAAGCCTGGTTAAGGCTCAAAGCCACATTCCAAGGCTAAGAATACTGTGCCACCAACACCCCCTATTTCTGAAAGAACCCTCACTCAAGTGTTTTTCCTCACCTGTCTCGATGTTGAGCCCAAAATAGAAAAGAGCCCCATCTCCCAAGGCACAAAGGAGGTAGTGGCTACTCTCAAAAGTGGTCATCAAGATGGATCGCGGAATGATCTCTGTGGGAAAGAGGGACTTTAAATTCTTTTCCCACATCCTCACTGGGAAGCTAACCCAAGATCCCAACAGCACACACCTCCACCCAGCATCTCCTTGTGCAGTAGTTCAAAGGATGGGAGCTTCAAGATACGGGCTGAGATGTCTGTCCAGAGGCCAATGGCACAAAGTGGGGACAGGCCATTGCTGTCTCCCAATGGGGTGATATCCAAGCAAGCCACTTCATGTTCCATTTCTGTGTGGCTGAACAAAAGAGGAATGAATATGGCAGAGAAAGGAACTCAAGGACCAAAGAAGTCCCATAGAACAGAGAAGATACTAAGCAAGCAAAGACACTCATGCACCTGATTTGCCGGAGCTCCTGAGGATGGATCTGAAGGTAGTAGAGTGCCCTTCCCACAGCAACAACAACCTGGCTGCTGTTGCAAGAGGCCACACTGATGTTCTTGCCCTGAGGCTCCTTCCACTCGCTGACCAAAGCTTTTGGCTCTTGAGAGACCAACCTCACAGATGCTGAAGTGATCTAGAAAAATAACAGATATTTCTAAGCATCTACAAGAATCTTTTCAGAAGTGCAAAGGGGGTCAGCGCTGCTCCCAGTTAGAACACCAATAAACTACAGTTCTTCTATCATAAAGTCAAGCCACTGGGTCCAGGACCCTCAAGGATACCAAAACCTGGAGATGTCCAAATCCCTCATATAATGGCACAGTATTTGCACATAACCTATGTATATCCTTCTATATCTTACATATCTCTGGATTACTTGTTCGATTAAACCCAGGGCCTTAAATGTTCTGCCACTGAACTATGTCCCCACACCTCTAGATTACTTTATAAGACCTAAGACAATGTAAATGCTGTATAACTATATTACACTGCTTAGCAAATAATGATACCATAACCCCACACATACTGTAATATGTGTGTGTTTAGTAGCACAATTCACAATTGTTTTTAGTTCAAGCCACAGTTGGTTAAATACATTGATATGCCTCATGGACATGGAGAGCCAAATCCATGTACTTTTCTACAAAGTTTCTCAAAAGTTAACTATAATAGACATCATTTTTACTGAAGGAAATGGGCCTAAACCTACTTAATGTCTGTATGTGCGTGTATTTCAGAACCTTGCTGGTGCAATGGCAACTGCTACCCTCAGAAAGGTATCAATGGGCTCAGATGCAGGGACCATAGTCATAGTTTTTCTTAACCCTAAAATCAGATCTCTAATATATCCATGTTCTTTACTGGGTATGCGTCATTAAAATTATCTAGAGTAGCCGGGCGGTGGTGGCGCACGCCTTTAATCCCAGCACTTGGGAGGCAGAGGCAGGCGGATCTTTGTGAGTTCGAGGCCAGCCTGGTCTACAAAGTGAGTCCAGGACAGCCAGGGCTACACAGAGAAACCCTGTCTCGAAAAACCAAAAAAAAAAAAAAAAAATTATCTAGAGTTCCTTAACAATGGCTGCAAAGCTATGCTATGCACTTGTCTTGGCGCTTGGGTCTACTGCCTGCTTAAGCACACACTCTGCCCTGAGCTAAACCCTAACCCTAAAATCTTATTTATTCTACTACTTTCTCTATTAATCTATTCCACTACTGAAACAAAAAGCAAAATGACATTACTATTATTAATTCATCTTAGCCATCATGACTAGGAATGAAAGCTTTTTAATGATAGGTGAGCTGGTATATCTTCACACCAATATTCAGATAATAGCATCAAAGCAAGCACTCAGTACTAGGCTCTTCTCACACCTGGCCCACAAATGTACAAAACTTGAGCTCTGGATTTCTACCAATCACTATTTTTACCAATTCAGCTAGCTAAAAGATGAACAGCCGTTTAATACTAAGGTATTCAAATATCCTGACCACCACTAGAAAGACCCCCTGAGACTGGCAAAGAAAAGGAGTATGAAAATTGGAAGGGCATCAGGTCACCCCAAACTTGAAAAGATGGATGAGTGTTAGGAAGATGTTCAGAAACTAAATTCTCATGGAAAACAAGGGACTCAAGGACATTTGCCTCCTTCTGAAGACCTATGTCAAAGCAAGAACCATCACAGAGCAAGTGCTTTGCATAATTAATAAGTGCAAATACGTGCCAATAGTCAAAGTGGGTGTTAATAAATGACTAAATTGTTTTGTCGTTCATTGTATTTTGCTAATTCCCAAATTAAAAAACAATATATTCTTAAGTAGGACTGGTGTATCTTCACATCAATATTAATACACCACACATGGTGCATGCCTTTAATTCCAGCACTTGATGGTCAGAGGCAAGTGGTTCTCTGTTAAGTTCAAGGCCAGCCTGGTCTACACAGTAAATAGCCAGGGCTACAAAGACTGTCTCAAACAAACCAACAAAAACAAATATTTCTGTGTCAGAGTTACAATGAAGAGAAAACAGTGTCTCAGAAGATATAATTAGTGCTATAAACAGACAAATTTATATTTATCATAATCCTTGTACATAGAAGAAAATGTAAATTGATATCCAGGTGTTGATGAGAGGAAAATAAAGCTAAAAAGATCTACTTAAAAGACTTAGCTCTGCCTAACAAGAAATTAGGTATTTTTAGATCTCCCCCCCCCCCACCTAGAACTTCTACATTATTTTTAGTGCCACAAAAAAATGGATTAATTTAAAATCTAGTAGCAGCATTCTGGGTCAAATCAAAGTCATGGTCATCTGTCCCCCCTAGCCCTTTACCTGGATAAGTTGCTGATGAGCCACATTACCACAGAAGAAAGTCTGCTGGTCGTCCACAAAGCCCATCAGTTCTGTTTCTTCCACTTCCTCTCCATTTAGCATGAGAACTCTGCAACACAGTGGAAGGTTCAGGTCAGCCTGGGACCACCTTCCCAACCTTGCACCTTCATCCCATAAGTACAGAAACACCAAGTCTGTTCTTACCTTGTCTGACCCACAAAAGAGAGTACCAAAGTGTCATCAGTCTCCCGACTAGAGTCAGAGCGCAGAGGCCATAAACCTGGAACAAGGCGTAAAGCATAAAGAAGCACACCATGGACCAGCAGCCATCATTCTATGCCATGAGAAAGACAGAAATCCTGAGTCATAGTCCTGAGTTGAATTCCTTCTGTTCCCTCCTGGTATTTAGACTCTGAAGAAGTCAGATTTTAAAAACTGTTTGAGACTGATGTTTTCTACTTTAACCTCGATTCTACATAGGATATTATTATTTCTATGACTCAAAGTTAAAATTTGTATTTCAGGTTGTAAGATAAGCCTCAATGGTAGAACATTAACCTAGAATATGAAGCCCCAGTTAAATCCCCAGCACTAATATTTCTCAAGTATACCTGAAGTCTCACCTTACATCTCTTCTGACCTAGTCCCCAAATTAGAAATCAGCAGGAGTTATTGTTCATACTAACATTTTTATTAGGGAAACAGGGTTTGAATTACAAACAAATAAAAATGTGAAATTGTCAAACATATAGTGCGCCACATCTTGCCTTTTAATTTATTGATACATGCTACAGCTCTATCAAAAGACTGTCTCATTCTGTGCCTACAGAATGTATATCAGTAAGGAGTAAGTTGCATTTCTCTGTTAGGCACATGAAAGTCGTGGAGAAGCTGTGGGAGAATCAGAAAAGTCAGCTTGGTGATAAAGTTCTCTAAAGAGTGCACAAGCATGTTTCCTTCCTATTGCTGTTTCTTTTGGGAAGAGCCTGGGCATGCCAGCGACATGGACTCAAGTGGAGCCCAGGCTGGCATCATTCTCCATCCGTAAGCCACTCTTAGCTCATTTACTTTATATCTCAGTGAAGTCATTTAGCCATCTTTTGCCAATCTGGGGACAAGAATTTGATGGATAGGTTTTTTTGTTTGTTTCTTTTTTGTAGAAATGCTTTAAATTAGGGAGACAGTACTTCTGTCTAAGATTAACTCTATTTTAACTAGATTGTCATTTCTAATTTAGCAAATGTTTTGTTTTGCTTCTGAACAAGTCTTAATGTTTCAGCTGAATTTATCAATTTTTTGCTTTTGTATTTGCTGATCATGTGTGCATTTGCAGGGATACAAGCCCATGTTGAGGCCAGAGGTCCATACTGGGTGCCTTCCTCAATCACTTTCCAGCCTATTTTTTTGGCACAGAATCTTTCAAGACTGGGATACAACCAAGGGGTAGAATATTTGCCTAAGATTCAATCTCCAATATTGTAAAAAATCTTTCCCACTCCAAAATTATAAAGAAATTGATAAATTTTTTCCTAGCTCTTCATATAACAAACTCAAACTTATCTTTCCCAAAGGCCTGCAATCATCCCAGTCCTATCTATTGGAGCTTCAATGACGTCACACTAAACTGGAATGGCACCACTGATAACACATTTTCATGTGGAACTGGTCTTTTTCTAGACCTTCCAATCCCAATAAGACTCTGCCTATCCATGCACCAACCCAGCCATTTTAATTTTAACGGTTCTACTATGTCGCCCAGGTTGGCTCTGATAACCCAAGATCAAGCAGTCCTGTGAGACCTTCTGAGCAGCCGTACCACCTTTTGCAGTACCAGTGGTCAAAACTAGGGCCTCATCCATGCTACCAAGTGTTCTACTACTGAGATATCCACACCCAGCTCCCAACTATATTTTCAATTACGGCTTAGAAACATCTTTTAGTGTGTGGGAGGGCTAGCCTCTTCTCACTGGTCTTTAAAGTTTTTCCTCATTACTCTTTCTTTGGTATCTCTACTGAGAGGCATTTAGGAAAACAGAACATTCTTATTTTTATTTGCAGACTTGGCATCTTTTTATTTGATCACGCTCTTTTTGAGCACGTGTGTGTATATAGTCAACAAGAGTGCATATGCATATGTGTGCCTTTAGAGGACTGAGGTTGACATTGGCTATCTTTCTTAACAGCTCTCCACTTAACTTACTGAAGCAGTCTCTCTTTTTTTTTTTTTTTTTCTGAAGCAGTCTCTTGCTGAACCTGGAGCTGGCCAATTCCAGCTATTCTAACTAGCCAGTTTGCTCTGGGAACCCTGACTCTGCCTCCTACCACACCTACCCTTTACATGAGTCCTGGGGATCTGAACCCTAGTCCACACACACACAAGACAAGTGCTTTATCCACTTAGCCATCTCCCCAGTCCTTTGATCAATCTACTTTTTAATCCTTTAGGAGAACATAAAAAATTCTTGTAATAGGCTTCACATGTTTCCTGGATTTGGGGGTGTTTTTGGGTTTTTTTGGTGGGGAGGAGGGTATTTTGTTATTGTGCACTGCCTCTCTTTCTCAACTCTACCTGTAGTTAACTATGCTCACATGAAAGCTATTTGTTTCAGCCTGTTTATAGTATGCTTCCTTAACACCTTTGAACTGTCTGGAGTGTTTCTTTCTGTTGATTCTTTGGTTTTGTAGTTGAATGTTCACTTTCTCTCTAAATCCACACAGTTCTGTTTAGAGTCTTACTTGCTTTTTTAAAGTAGTGTCTCCTGCACACAACTCTGAGCTGTGTTTTGCTGTATAATTTACTGCGAACATGTTTCCTTCAAAACATTAGCTCACTCACACTTGCTGATGAGACAGTTGTTTAGCATCATGGTTTTAGGTTATTCTCTTTCCCCTCTCTATTAAAACAGGGTTTCTCTGTGCAGCCCTGGCTGTCCTGGAACTCTCTGTAGACCAGGCTGGCCTCAAACTCAGAGATCCACCTGCATCTGCCTCTAGGATGCTGGGATTAAAGGCGTGCACCACTATACGCCCAACTTGTTTATATCTAAAAAATCTTGTAACTTTTCCTCTCTCTCAGCTCCCTTACATTTAGTACCTGCTTCCACATGTCCAATTTTGATGGATACATTAAAGTTTTCATTTATACTTTAAACACACTTCTATGCATGATCTGTCATTATGACTTTTCTTACTCCTCATTTGATGCTTTCTTTTAGCTCTCACCAAAATGCCTTTACAACATGTAATGAAGCCAAAGGCTAAAGTCATTCAAGTAAGAGCTGCGTCCTTTGTCCACCAGAGGCTACCTTTGATGCCTGGTAAGTCAATGCTGGCATGCTCATGGATTCCAATTCCGTTCCGGATGATCCGCAAGGAACCTTCCTTGAAAGCCCCAGAGCAAGTGACCAGCTGCAAGTAGAGAAAAAGTTTCTCAAGAACCACTCAAGAGATCTGGGCAGTTACACCATGACAGCCCTAAATCCCATGACCCTTACTGTGGTACCAGATTTGAGGCTACAGACTTAGGAGAGATTGATCTCCAGAGCTACTCAAATTTACCAAGCAGATAAGATATCCTACTCCAAAAAGGCAAAACTTCTTATCAATGTTCCTAGCAAGCAGGCTTAGATCTTGGAACCTGATTTCCTAGAAAGAACTGGAGTCAGACATAACTTGGTACTTACAAGGTACCAAGAGCATACTTCTCCATCTTTCTCAGTCCTAAGTTTCCTCACTTCTGGAATAACTAAGAATACATCTATCAAGGTGCTCATGAAATTACAGGAAACGAATATATATACAGTGGCTGGCATACCAAGATAGGCACACAATAATGGTAGGTATCCTTGCATCATCAGGATTAGTAAACAGGCTCTTAATATTATCTTTAGTGCACACACCTCACTCTAGGTAAGCAAGCAAGGACAGCTGAATAGGCAACCAAGGATCTATTTCCAGGACTGCCCCTTACCTGACCCTGTCCCTGTCTCTCCAGGTCCACCACACACATATCCACAATGGGTCCTAAATTGGTAAAGGTTTCCATGGCCACTACATAAGAGCCTTGTTCATTGCTGTCCACGTTGAGCTAAGAGGAAAGAACAATGTTAGTCTCAGAACACCCCTAATAGATCCACATTATCCAAAATAAACTCTCAACCCTGCCACGTCAGTTGTTTGTACTCCAAAAGATACTTCTAGAATGGGACTGCTGCCAAGCAAAGCTGTCTCCAGTAACAAGGCAGCAAATCTGAACATACAGTCCCATGCACAGGGATCAGAGAAGCAGGAAATCTTTAAAAACTAAAATGTTTATGCCAGGTGTGTTGGTGCATGACTTTAATCCCAGCCCTTCAGAAGCAGAGGCAGGAAGATCTCTGAGTTTGAGGCCAGCCTGGTCTACAGCATAGCCAGAACTACCTAGAGAGACCGTGTCTCAAATAAAAAAACACAAAGAAAAAAAAAACCTACAAACAAAAAACAAACATACAAATTAATTTAACTTAAAATGTTTAAAAACATGTTCCTAGGGGACATGTCCAAAGTTTGTCTATAGCAGCAGGAACAGTCTATTACATTAGACCATGACCAACTTGACAGTGAGAGCTGGGTCCGAATGTACAGGGACCTTCACTCTATCAGGCATGTTTACTAAAGAATCATTAACACACAGGTAAGCCAGGCCTAGTGGCACATGCCTTCAATCCCAACACTGAGGAATCAGAGGCAGGCAGACCCTGTGAGTTCAGGGCTAGCCTGTTCTACAAGTTGAGTACAGGTCAGCCAAGGCTACAAAGAGAAACCATGTCTCGAAAAACCAAATGAATGAATGAATGAATGAATGAATAAATAAATAAGATGTAGGTAAGTAAGTAAATAAATAAATAAGATGTAGGTAAAAGCCAGGCATGGTGGTGCACGCCTTTAATCCCAGCACCTGGGAGGCAGAGGCAAGTGGATCTCTGTGAATTCAAGGCCAGCCTGGTCTACAAAGTGAGTCCAGGACAGCCAGGGCTACACAGAGAAACCTTGTCTCAAAAAACAGAAAGAAAAAAAAAAAGACACAGGTAAGAAGTTAAATAAAGCAGCGATAGATAGTAGAGATGTGAAGAAACAAAGTGCTGAGAGACAATGAACAAGTTTGATGAAGAAAATAATGAGCTAACGAGCACAGTGAGAAAAACCAGGAAGATGATGCTTTCTCACCTTCACGAGCTGGGAGTCACCTAGGCGAGACCCAACAAACACAACACCATTATCAAGGTATGTTAGGCACTCTGCAATGGAGGTCTAGAAGAAAGTCAGCAGGTCAGAGAAACTGGAATTAACTTTTAGGATCACCAACATTGTCTTACTCAACCAAGTGATGCCTGAGAGACCACCCTCACAAGCCCTAATTCAGTAAATAATTCTTCAGACCCCCAGGACACATTAATCACATGCCTGAGTCATATGACTGTCCACTTCTCACATGCTTCCAACCAGAAAAACCCACAACATTATTTTGTGGGTGCTACTTCCAAACATTAACTTTAAACCCAACATCTCCAGTCTCACAAAATAATTAGAAACCTCTCAAAGTCACTGCTTAAGTATTAAGCTTTGCCAGAAGAGGACTAGGGGAGAGGCTGAATGAGCAAGGTACAATGACACATATGAAAATGTCAGTAATTAAAACAATAAATAAAAATGAAAACAAAATTGTGAAAAGCATTAAGTCTTTTGGGAGTTCCTCCCATATTTCATTATCAACATTAGCCTGTAGTCTTTTTATTTGGTTTCCTTTCCTTTTTGTTTTGTTGTTGTTTTGGGGGGAAAGAGCCTAAGCGATATAGTTCAGGCTGCCCTTGAACTTGCCACTACCCTGCCTAAGCCTAAGTGTGAGGTCACAAGTGTGTAACATCAAATCCAGCTGTTTCACTTCTTTGTATGTTTCAGATGTAGCCTAGCAGTATGTAAAATTCTTCAGCAGCTAACTCATTCAAAAACCAACTTCCTGCCGGGCATGGTGGTGCAGGCCTTTAATCCCAGCACTAGGGAGGCAGAGGCAGATGGATCTCTGAGTTCAAAGCCAGCCTGGTCTACAAAGTGAGTCCAGGACAGCCAGGGCTGTTACACAGAGAACCCCTGTCTCAAAACAAAACAAAAAACAAACAAACAAAATCCCACCAATTTCCTGCTGTGCAGTAGTGACACATGCTTTTAATTCCTGCACTCAAGAAACAGAGGCAGGCAAATCTCTGAGTTCAAAGTCAGCCATGGTCTACAGAGTGAGTTCTAGGACAGCCAGGGGTACACAAAGAAACCCTGTCTTGAAAAACAAACAAACAAAAGCCACTTCCACAGTAGAACTGACAACCCCTTACGAGGTGTTGTCAAAGGACAGGAGCACACATTGCCTAGAAGAAGATAGGGCAGGGACATCCTACCTCTCCAAGTAACTCCACTCGGAGATCCTTGAGGGCCACAGTGCCATCCATCTGCTCCTCCTTCTCTAGAAGCAGCATGAAGAGCCGTCCTTCCATGTCTCCCAGAAGGTAGCGTGAGCCATTAGGGTCCACCCGATTGTGGCACACAATAGTGCTTTGCTGACAATCAGGAAGAAGCAACATTACAGTCAAGCCTTTAAATATGCCTTGCAAACACTGCTGGACCACTGCCTCATCCAAACTCAGCCATTTTATCCCCAAAGAAAGCAGTCAGATTGTAAGACATATGAAAGGCAGCCTTTATACTCTGAACATAATTTTCTCAAGAGGTCAATCAATATACCTTAAATTTTACTCATATATTTTATAGAAAACTAATACACATAGACCTGAACAAAAGAACTGAAGGTGTAGCTTAGCGTTCTAGCTCTCAGGTAGGATATGTGAGGTTTGCTGGTTCAACCTCCAGCACAGAAAAGGAAGGAAGAAAAAACAAAACAGACACATACACATATGCAGAGAAACAATAACAATTACATGTACTCACTGCACTACAAATGCTACAATAGATCACTTATGCTCAAAATGAAAATAAAATTAAGCTTTTATGGTCTAACTTTAGTGCCTTAAAAATGGTGAGACCTGAAATTTTTATGAATAATTTGTTTTTAATTTTTATGTGTACGGGTGTTTTGCCACCATGCATATATGTCTGCACACTACATATGTACCACATCCCACAAAAGCCAGAAGTATATCAATTCTCCTGGAACTAGAGTTATAGACAGTTGTAAACTTCCATGTGCATGCTGGGAATGAAACCTGGATCTTCTGCAAGAGCAGCCAGTGCTCGTAAACACTAAGCCATTTCTCCAGTCCCTATTATGACTCATTTTTTTAAAAGTCTATATAACTTACCAATGTATTATTTGAGCCCTAAAAATACTATGTTCAATAGAATTTGCTATAATTCTTTTTTCTTTTCCTTGGTGGCTGGAATTAAATCCAGAGCCTCACACATGCTAGGTATGCACTCTACTGCTGTATCCTACCTAGACCTCAAACTTCCCTTCTTAAAATAGTAATGTTTCAAAAGAGTAAACAGTATTTCTTGTAGTTAGCAAGCAAGCTAAGGAAAACTAGGCTCACACTAAATTTCCCAAAAGTAACCAACATCTTATGTATACAGTGACCAGTGTGACAGACATGTATGACTTTCTTCTTGACAGGTAGAAGAAAAGGGAAGAGCACAGTCTAGAACAAGGAAGTAAAAATGCAAAGAAGAGCCAGGCATGGTGGCGTACGCCTTTAATCACAGCACTCGGGAGGCAGAGGCAGGCAGATCTCTGAGTTCAAGCCCAGCTGGTCTATACAGTGAGTCCAGGACAGCCAGGGATACACAGAGAAACCCTGTCTCGAAAAACCAAAAAAAGAAAAAAAAAAAAAAACAAAGAAGAAAAAGGTAATATACTTGCTCACCTTGATGATAGGAGGGGCAATTGCCAGGTATTTATCACCATTATGATATGTGATTGATTCCTGTCCAATGATGATGGCACCTCCAAAAGGCTCTGGGACTGCAGAAGAAAAATAGCACCATTAAAAGGCTCAGTACTTTGGAACTACCAAGAGACAGCAAAGGCATGTGGTAATTTTGTTTTTATTTCCACTCTTGGGTGTTTTGTAGTTCAGAAGGGAAGGGAGTATTCTCAATGCTCTTCCATATTCACTCCCATCCCTGCCCATTTATCTCTCCTCATTTCTGACCTTTTCTAACACAAGGCTTTTACTTTCTTCCTTGTATCTACTCATGTTCCTTAGCTCGATTCCAAATACTCCCTACATCAAAGCCATCTTTAAAAAGAAGAGTTAATATTGTTTTGGGATTTTAAACACTTTTCTATTGGGTGGGATGGACAACATAATGTAAGGGAGAAAAGCTAAGATGAAGAGTGACAGGCCTAGCCGGGCGGTGGTGGCGCATGTCTTTAATCCCAGCACTTGGGAGGCAGAGGCAGGTGGATCTCTGTGAGTTCAAGGCCAGCTTGGTCTACAAAGCAAGTCCAGGCCAGCCAGGTACAGAGAAACCCTGTCTTGAAAAACCAAAAAAAGTGACAGGCCTGGATTCTTTACCACTTATGTGCAAGTGTGGGCAAGGTCCACTGGCCAGTTTCCTCATCTGTGAAAGAAGTCAGATTAGATAAGCTCCACTGGCTCCCTTCAGTTGATAACTGTAATAATGCGACACACTCCACAGGACAAACTGCAAATACATCTCAGTGTCTTATAGTCAGTGCACGCACCCCAAAAGCAAAGTTATACTTTTGGGGGGAGGAATAAAAAAATACTCTAAAGTCAGAAATGGAAAAGCCATTGAGAAAGGAGACTTAGGGGAGGTAAAATCCCACAAGCTCAACCCTGTGCACTGAAATGGAGGACACAGGTGAGGAAGGGAACCAGATCAGACATAGGGAACCCAACTTTACCCAAATCACCAACCTGCAATCACCATTGAAGCTTCAGCTTCTACATTCTCCTGTTTCCAAGGGCCCTTGTTGAACTCCTTCTCTCGAAGAGACACCTCATAGGTTTTCACATGCCGCCCCTGAGGATCCTTGAGTGGAAAGTGTGGGATGGTTAGTTGTTAAGGTGACCCAGACTGTAGGGGTTCTGTAAGGGACAAGCCACCACCACCCAGGATTTGGCAATCCTGTTACACCAATTTCCCTGTTCTCATCTGTCAGGATACTGACAGTCACCTGCTGAGCCTGTGATTAATTTCTGAGTAGACTGCAGGGTCTAAGATGTGCTGTTTCTAATAATTCAAGCAACCAGCAAATTTAAATGGAAAACTGAACCTGCCACAGTGTAACACACAGCTGAGATACATCCGATATGCTATTCACTTGCTCTCAAAGACTTTACCAAATAACTAGAGGGGAAAGACAGTGAAGCTAAATGTAAGAGATTAAAAAGAATTGTTTTGACAATTCCATTTCTCCCATTTTCTATGTGCATGGGGTGGGATGCACATACACATATACATGTGTACAAGTGCATGTAGAGGTCCAAGGCTGATGCTGGGAAACATCCTCAATTGCTTTCACCTTATTCACTGAGACAGGGTCTCTCAATCAAACCCAGCGCATTTCTATGTAGCTAGTCTTGTTAGCAGCTTGCTTCTGGGAAGCCCAACTCTGCCTTCTAAGGCTAGACTTGCAGGCAGGGTCGTCACGCCCATCAGTCCTTTAGGTGGGTCTTCATGCTCACACAGCAAGCTCTTTAACCACTGAGCCATCTACCCAGACCCTGTTTGACACAATTCTCAAGAGTATTCTGAAGAGGTGACCGCAGACACAATAGAACTTATTGCTCCCTTAAAGGTAGTCAAAAATGCTTCAGTCCCGCCACTGTCAACTCCATCTTCCTCTCCTTTTTCTGAATCGTGACTCTTCCCCTCCTTTTTTGGAATCATGACTCACATCAGTCTTGGGGCTGCCAAAGTCACCTTTAAGAGGCTAAAGAGCAGGGGAGAAAACGACATTCAGCCAACAGAAGATGGCTTCAATCAAGCTCAGACCAAAGTCTAAGAAATCATGGAAGGAATTTAATCACGTGTTTCAAGACAAGAAGCACTTCTCAGCCACTGTGACAGCCCACGAAGTGCTTAGCTGGAGCACCTTTCACATAGACGGTGCCTAATATTCATCAAATTCAATGGCTGGCATAAAACAATCACTTGCAGTTGATAAAAATTTTTTCATCAGTGAGTAGGGAAAAGGCCTATCTTCACAGAAAGTTCAAGTGAAGATGGATTTGAGCCTCTGAGACACAAAGAGAAATGAAGAGCATTCACAACTGGCAGTCCTGGTCTGGGGACAGACAAAGCCTGAGCTAGCCCCATGTAGTCAATATCATTGTTTTAATGACCCAATATTTACAAAACTGAAAAAAGGGAAGGAATTCAAAGTTTTTAAATTCAGTTCTGAGCCGGGCGGTGGTGGCGCACGCCTTTAATCCCAGCACTTGGGAGGCAGAGGCAGGCGGATCTTTGTGAGTTCGAG
The DNA here is from genome assembly GCA_907164525.1 of Lophiomys imhausi. Lineage (NCBI taxonomy): Eukaryota > Metazoa > Chordata > Mammalia > Rodentia > Muridae > Lophiomys > Lophiomys imhausi. Next base: position 6,288,706 of record CAJQZJ010000838.1, on the reverse strand, counting down.
GCCAGCCTGGTCTACAAAGTGAGTCCAGGACAGCCAAGGATACACAGAGAAACCCTGTCTCGAAAAAAACCAAAAAAAAAAAAAAAAAAAAAATTCAGTTCTGATAGCTAATAAGATCAAATAAAATCATCCTCAACTAGTTTCAGCTTTATTCAACCTTATGTTAAGCAGTCTCAGGACTATAGCATTTATGGTGATACCAAAACCATATAAAAACACGCCACACATTGCCATTACTCTGCACAGCTGTGTAAGTGTTCCCAGGCCCAAATACTCTACCATTCCGTGTGGAAATGGACCATCATTTCTTTCTGTAATTTATTCAACCTGACCTCACACAGCCTGGCCCTTTGTTAAAGGCTGAGATTTTACCAAGATATTGGCATGTTACTCTGAATCTCTGTGCCCCACCCCCACCTAGCAAATCTGAACCAGAGAACAGCTGCCCAGGATCAGCTCTGCTAAAATTTTAGGCACAGACTAAAATAGAAGTCAAGAGCCAGCAAGTCACCAGAAAGTGAGCGCTAGACAAAACATGAACTGCTTTTTCAAAGACTAAAGTAAGGCACTACCAAGATATTTTCTCTTGACTTGTAAAGGCAAGTTCTGAATCACTTCTCTCTACAGCTAAGTTTTTAATAATCCCCTAGCATGCTGGTAAGACCCACACAAAGGATAAACTAGGTCACCCTATAAAATCCCCAAGGCCTACAACTGGAGTATAATCTCAGGATTAAAACCTGCTATAAACCTGAGAGCATTTGCTGCCCCCAAAAAAGTATTACCCAAAAAAGCAGGGAGGAAAATCTGAGCCTTCTTAGCCGTTCCATTCAAAATGTTTTAGAAATAGTCCACACTTCTCCCCACTGCCACCCCCATATAGACATTCCTTTGGCAAAATCCCACTCCCATCATTCCAAACCAGTTTCTCCCTCTCTTCTCAGATCCTGTACCTGGTAGACAAAGCAAATGGTAGGTGCCTGACAACCATACAAGAACTTGACATCAATGACATGCAATTCCTCTAGGCGAATGTTAAAGGCCTTCAGCTCTTTATTGTCTCGGTCTAGTGGAATGACCTTGAAAAGGCCATCGTAGAGTCGCAAGCCAATCATTCGGCACTCAGGGTCAATGATGCCAATGATACCAGTCTCTGAGGGACGACCAATACGGTCCTGAGCAGGGGAGAAAAATTGAAATTAGGGAAGACGCTCAATAGTCAAAGAAGCAGAAGATGCTGGGTACAATGATTTCCAAGGCAGATGAGGTCATAAGACCACCCAAAATCCCAGGGAGCCCAAACATCAGCACATTTGTTTTCCCCATGAGGTGAATTATTCACTTTCCCTTGGACTATCAAAACAATTCAAGCCATGTGGGCTTTCTCCATTTCTCTGATCATCTAGAGTGATGTCCTGATAGTTCATTGTTCATCATGGAATCATGACAGCCCTACCAGAAAAACTGATCAGCCTGGGCAGTCACCTCACCTGGACATTGCCATGGGCTCTGGTAATGATATCAATGCTTTCACCACTCTGCTTGTACTCCAGGATGCAGGCATTGTACTTAGCAGTCAAGATGAACAGCAGGTCTTTGCTCTCCCCCTGGAATCCAACATTATCAAAAGCGATTCTTTCAGAAACAGGAAAAACCAGTTCAGCCTTTTAAACATCATTCTTTAAGCATGCTAAGCTTTTAAAGAATTTTTGTGTTTGGTATTTTTTTTTTTCAAGACAGGTTTCTCTGTGTAACCCTGGCTGTCCTGTAGAACAAACAGGCTGGCCTTGAACTCACAGAGCTCTGCCTGCCTCTGCCTCTAGAGTGCTGGGATCAAAGGTGTGCACCACCATGCCCAGCTTTAAAGAACTTTTCAAATGCTACTCTCCCTACAGAGAAGATCCTCAGCGCCATGTACTAAGCTCACACACACCCTAAGGGGATGTACAAAAGGCCATCCCTGGTAAATAGGCTGGTAAACATTTATTCCTTGTTATCATAGTTCTCTCTCTGCACAACAAGCAAGGTCCTCTTAAATTCATCTCATTCTACTTAAGCTCTGAAAGAAGAATGTAATGTTTCTCCCTCACCTAAGTAATGTGGAGAGAAAAATCTGTAGCAGTAACGATAAAAGCTACAACAGATCCGTAAAGTCTTACTAACAGTCCTCAAAAACACGTGTTTCTGAAGCAATGTGAGACTTATTTGGATAGAGCTGAATTATAATTATTCTAATTGTAATGGTGAAACTGTTAAGATAACAAGATATGCTTGCTAAACTCTGTGCAAACGAACCATTTCATCGTCACAGTAATCCAGGGAAGTGGGCACTGCTACCTCCATTTGTAAATGGGGGAAATCAAGGCTTTTAAAGGCGCTTTAAGTGAGAATGAATGAAAAAAATGAAGCTAGGGCCAACACTGCAGCCTACCCTCTGCATCACTAACAATTACCCATATTCAAACTCCTTGAAGTTTTCTTCCCTAAAGAAACCAACTAGGTAGTTTCCCCCTAATAACTCTTCTCCTTCTAGGAAACTTGTAAGACTACCCTTCCCAAAGAGTCTATAGCCATCCCAAGGGATCATATTAAACATGCAAGCAAGGGTTCTTTCATTGCCTGTCCCAACTAGGAACACTTACCTTGGGCCTGAAAAGCTCCATGACTGCAATCTTCCCATACATGCCCACCTCTTTGACTGGCCGAAGGCCCTCCGCAGTGACCACATAGATCTCTAATCTTGTGTTTTTAGCAATCAACAGGTTCAGATCTTCTGCTGAAGTAAAGTGTCCTGAAAGAAGAGAGCCTCTAACTTTTGAAGCCGGAGGATAGGCCTTTCATGTACCTCTAATAAGACTAAGTATCTCCTCATGAAACGCAGCACCTCAATGTCTCACTTCACACACTCAACAAAGCTACATCCTTAATCAGACTTTAAAAAATGTACTGTACACTGGGCAACAGCCTGTCCTTCAACAAACGATGATCATAAAAACTACTCTGGCCGGGCGGTGGTGGCGCACGCCTTTAATCCCAGCACTTGGGAGGCAGAGGCAGGCGGATCTTTGTGAGTTCGAGGCCATCCTGGTCTACAAAGTGAGTCCAGGACAGCCAGGGCTACACAGAGAAACCCTGTCTCGAAAAACCAAACAACAAAAAACAAACAAACAAAAAAAAACTATTCTGATGGTTCTGTTGAGTTCTTTCTAAATTACAACAGCAGACTAATTGAAGCTAATGAATAAAGTGTGTGTTTCTTTGCTATCCCACCTAAAGCCTCCAAGAACTTTAACCAGAAAGACAAAGTGAACTAAAAAAAAATTTCCCAGAGCTTTCAGTGTTGCCTACACACCCTTCGCCTCCCAAGCAATCTACCAATACCACCCAGCAGCTCTCTGAACAAACTTTCGTTCTGAAATCATGACTAGCATTTACATAAATACACGAGTTTGAGGGCTGAACACTTTAAATGAAAACATGAGTTCAAGATGAATGTTCTTTGGTCGGGGATGTGACTAGTCAAGAGCCCTGAACACAAACAAGGCAGAGCTTGCAGTGACCGGCCAACCAAACCTTGTTCGCCAGCAGCGCCCTCGAGTAAACAACAGCTCCAGGCAAAAGGGTGGGTCTGGAGAGGGCCTTTCACCCCCCTGGGGGGGTGCAGACATTGCTCACATTCCTCCACCTCCTGGACACCCATTGGAAAATTCTAGCCCCTAAACCCCCATCACCTTCCCTTCCCCCTGACCACATGGGGCCAATTTCGAGGCTCAATCAACCATTCACAAACAACTCATACTTCGCTCTCTGTCCCGCCAGCCTGGGCCAGTCCTCAAGGCCAAGTGACCTATGAGCTAAAGGGACCCTCAATTGCAGCTTCCGCTGCACAAACGGCGCGCGGTGGAACAGCTTCTTTGAGGCCGCGAGCTGAGCGGGACGTTCCGCGGCGGCCAGCGCCTTCCATTCCCGGAGCCCAAGTTTTGCGCCTGCCGCCCCTGGGGCCGCCAGCCTCCCAAGGCCTGGGTTCCCTCCCTCGCCGGGGTCGGCCGGGGCAGCCTCACCGGTCACACAGCCGTTCACTGCGGTGGGCTTCTGCGCCGTTACGACGTAGTTGTACGACATTTTGAGGTCTTGGGCCGACCCGTGGAAAGCCTAGAGCGACGATAGCAAGATGGGCACGAGCAAAAAGAAGGGAACCCCCACCCTCACGCAGTCAACTCCGTAGCTGCTGCCTCCGCCCCTGAGACACGTTGTAGGACAGAGAGGCCGGGAGAAGAGGATCACGGGACGGCCTCACCTGGTCTCTTGGAGGACTTATGGAGCCCGAAGCGGCCAACCAAGCGAGGCTCCGCCCCTGAGGCTCCGCCCCAGAGCCCCCTCCCTTCCTTACCGCCTGAGGCCGCTGTACCCGGATGAGAGCAAGAGTTTGGGTACGCTGATGGGCACTGTCTCTAGTGGTCCCAAGCGGTCGTTTGTTTCACAACGGCTACTTTCTCAGAGGCCGCCTGCTGGCTCCCCTTTCCCCAGCCCGCGCCCCTTTCCTTCTTCAGATTCTGCGTCCTTCCCTCCTGCATTCCTTGCCTCTTTCCCTCCAGGAATCCTCGGGGCTGTTTTCCCCCTTTTGGAACCGGAAGGGCTTCGGAGGACTAGAAAGGGGAAGAGAGGTGACAACCGTCTGTGCACATCCCAGACTAGAATCGTGCTTTTCTCTGCTTAACTTTTCCAGCTCCTCCAGCTCCTTCTGATGCCCTCAACTGACCTTAGAATAACCATCCCCGCTTCACACACCTCACCTGGGGGCCTGGATGCTCACCTCTAATTTCTCCAGAAACGAAATGGCTCCCTACCTAAATCACTTGCTAGCACTTTTGGTGCCCCTACTATGATACAAATTCTGAAAGAAAGCGCAGCGCTGGAATTTCACAGCAAGAGCCCCAAAGACCCAGGTGCAGTCAGCCCAGCAGATCCAGGCCCCAGGCTTCATCAGACAGCCTTCACGCTCCCACCCCCGGCAAGGAGGCAAGGAGCAGCAGAAGCTGAGGTCTGAAGCATCTGCAGAATGCCTGAGAGGAGCTAACCGTGTTTTACAGATGAGGCTGAGGCCTAAGGAGATCAGTTTAACTAAATGTCTCCCTACTAAGCTAAGGCAGAGATGGGTGGAGGTAGGTCTAGGCCAACAACATTGCCGAATCAGGTGGAACTGAAGTATAACTTATACCGAGATTTCCCCAGCTGGGACTCTGCCTGACTTCGGAGAACTGGATGACTAGTGGGAACATTAGGCTTTGTAGCAGGACTAGACATGGGCTCAGATCCTGACTCTTAACCAGTACAATCTTGGACAACTCGCTAGAGTTTTCAGTCTGTATTCCAGAAGTAAAATAGGATCACAGAACTGGCTCACTTCCTAGGGTGGCCAGCCAGCAAGGTGAAGAAGATCTTTGTACATTTTCTCTATTAGTGATGTCCATGTAAGATACAAAGTTACTCTGTGGATAACTTTGCTCCTTGATTAGGATGTGGGTGCTGCTCCCAGGCTGAGAGGAAACCCTGTGCCCAACATGAATTGATCTGTACTCTAGCCAAGTGTGGGTGTGAACCTTGGTCAGCCCCACGCTGCTCTCCATCCCTAGCCCATGTTCTAGAGTTTGAACTTGGATCGAAGTCTGAGGCAGCTCCCTAATTCCTCAGGCACTGGAGGCATGACTGTACCAGTGGGCTGCCTGGGCCTTCCACAGCTCAAGCCCTTACCACCCCTGCAGGCGCTGCTGCCTCTACTCAGACCAGGTAGCCTCATCCTGCAGCAGCTCAGAGCAGAAGTGTGAACTCAACTTCTTTCAGAGCTTCCCCACCATGGTGAGTCCTGTGGGAGACACAGTGGAGGGAGGACTATGGGGATCTGGAGCACCGGGGACCTCTCTGTACCCCAACTGAGATGCTGCTGCCTCCTGGGGTTCAGGAGACAGGAATTTCACCTTGTATCTCCAAGCTTGAACCCTGTTCCCCTTCCTGCTGGCCAGGCACTGGGCCAGGCCAGGTCTGAGGTTGATTTGAGGCGTTCTGAAATCCCTATGGCTAGGATCTCAGTCATGCACTTAAATCAAAAAACAAGTTACTTGCCGGGCGGTGGTGGCGCACGCCTTTAATCCCAGCACTTGGGAGGCAGAGGCAGGCGGATCTTTGTGAGTTCGAGGCCAGCCTGGTCTACAAAGCGAGTCCAGGACAGCCAGAGATATTCAGAGAAACCCTGTCTCGAAAAACCAAAAAAAAAAAAAACAAGTTACTGGCGGGGTAATAAGTCAAGGTGGGGGGGGGGGAACCAGGAAGAGTGATCTGGTGTTTGTTCCTCAGCCCAGGTATGTGTGGGCTGCACCCAGAGCAGAGAACTGCAGTAAGGGAGGCTCACAAAGCCCCTTGGCTTTGCTTTAAAATTGCTCTTGAACAGATCTGGGCTCAGATTTCAGCCTTAAGCCCCGCCACTGTGTTACTACTATGCAGAAGTCTTGACCACTCTGAGCCTCTCCTCTCCCCTACACCCTTTTGCAATATGACAGATTAAGACCTGCTACCTCATGGCTGTGTGGTGTTGATCAGACTAGAATCCTAGTGGCCTCACATAGTACCTCCCTTTTCCTGCTTTTCCTTCCCCTTGGGTTACTGGGAAACAGGAATGGCTCTGGTGAAGGAATGCTGGGAGTCTCTTGAAGGGTGGTGGTGCGGGAGGGAGGCTAGGCTTGGAATGGACACCACACACAACTTCACTGTGTGTCATATGATCCCTCATTCCCTATATCTGCTTTAGCCACTTGGAAAACAGTGTGTGGCTGGGGTGACCCAGGCAGGCCTAGCATGCTGGCTGTGCAACTTTGAGCAGTCATTTGTTTGTGCTTCAGTTTCCTCTTCGTGCTAATGTTACCTCCAAAGGGTTATTGGAAAAATTAAACTAGACATCTCTATAAGTACTTAGAAATAGGTCTGGCTCTTAATGCTTAAGAAATGGAGCCCAAGCCGGGCGGTGGTGGCGCATGCCTTTAATCCCAGCACTTGGGAGCCAGAGGCAAGCGGATCACTGTGAGTTCAAGGCCAGCCTGGTCCACAAAGCGAGTCCAGGACAGCCAGAGCTGTTACACAGAGAAACCCTGTCTCGAAAAACCAAAAAAAAAAAGAAGAAAGAAAGAAAGAAAGAAATGGAGCCCAGTTTGAGGCCAGCTTGGTCTACAAAGCGAGTCCAGGACAGCCAGAGCTACATAGAAAAACCCTGTCATGAAAAACAAAAAACAAAAAAAGAAAGAGAGCTCATCTTACTCTGCTTGCTGCCTTTTGACCAGGGCTACTGTTTTCATCCTTACACAGTTGTTATGGCCTTGGCCCTTGTTAAATGAAGGAAAGCCTGGCAGGCAGACGGCAGGGCTGCTGCGGTTCCCATAAAGGTCACTACTGGGTCACTGGCGGGACCTGGGTCAGCTGGCGACCACTAGGTGGCGCCGGCAGTCTCCTCCGGATCCACTTTTAAGGTCCACTCCTGCGGCTTCCTGAGGACAAAAGCCATCCCAAACCACAGCGGTTGTTTACCTAGCCCTGGCTTTTCACAAAAGGGACTGTAGCTCTTTTTTAGTGAACTTCTTCCATGACACTGATACAAGCTGTACTCTTGTAAGTCACTGTTTACCAGAGGAAGAACTGAGCCCAGAACAGATGTCTTCTTCCCTGAGTTCTCTCATAGCTAGTGACAGGCACGAGTGAGCGGTATTTGATACCAGGTCACACTGACTAGAGAGCCTGAGCTCCCAACTCCTCTGATCCTACATAGTTCCTCTCTGCACGCCCTGTAAAGACTTAGTTGAACCCAGAGATATTTCCTTTGCACAGCCTCCCTTCTGAGTAGGCCCATAGTTCACAGTGCCTTGACAGGAACGAAGACATGCTAAAGAGAGGGATTTGCACCCTTCCTGTCAGCTATCAGATTGTTAAAACAATGACCCCCCCCCCCCACTGGAATTTTCCCAGGAATCTCATGTTGGGGGAAGGTAAAGACAGGAGCCATGGTGCTAGCCAGGAGAAACTGCAAGGAAGAGATTTCACACAGTTCTGAAATGTTTCAGACCACCTTGCAAGAAAAACTAGAGGAGAGACTGATGGGTCAGTGTTGGGCAGAACCACACCTTAACTAGGACAGATTAGGCTTTTTATTTGTTTCAGTTTTTTTATATTTATTTTTTTTTGTTTTGTTTTGCTTTGCTTTTTGAGACAGGGTTTCCTCTGTGTGGCCCTGGATGTCCTGGAACTTGCTTTGCAGACCAGGCTGGCCTTGAGATCCACCTGCCTCTGCTTCCTGAGTTCTGGGAGTAAAGGCCTGTTCCACCACCGCCTGGCTTGTTTCAGTGTTTAATGTGTCTGAGATACATGGGTCTCATGTAGCTCAGGGAGGCTTCAAACTTTATATGTAGCCAATGCTAACCTTCAACTCCCAGCCCTCCAGCCCCCACCTCCAAGTGCTGGGATTAGAGTCATGTGCTACCACACCCAGCTAGACCTGCTAAATACTTCTTGCTCTTATTTAAACTTATACCTCATCAGTTCCCTGAAGATGCACTTGGACACAGGGGAGTATCCCTGGACCTCTTTATTTGCTCCTCTTCCCAATGAGAACACACTGATAAATTGGTAAATAATAATGTGATAAGTAGATTATAATGTATTATAAATTATGATAAAAAATAAGTTATAAATAAATAAGTAAATTGATAAACCTCCTTTCTCTGCTTTTTTACTGTGTTTCTATAATTGGCCTATTGAGGACATGTAGCTGAGTCTAGTCTATTAGGCTCCCAGACCCAAGGCTTTGACCCTAACTTCCTCCTCTAATAGACAGGGTCCCAGTTTCTAGTGAGGACTTGGATTTACACTTCACTTTACACTGTTGGAACCAATTACCATGTTGCTGCCACTCTGGTGCTTGCTTCCTGGAGTCACTATTCTATTACACACCTCCATATCTCTGCTCATGCTTCCTTCTGCCCAGCATACCCCGCCCCTTGCCATTGCCAACATATCTCCAACTTGTTCTTCATAAAGACTTCCCAGGTCCCTTTAGAGACTGAGGTCCTTTTCTTCTGTGCTACCCTGCAAATGTGTGTGTCCCTCTCATATAGCATGTAAAAACGATATTCATGTTCCCATGGAGGGCAGGAATAGCAGTCTACTCTCTGAGAACATGCAGGACCTACCACTGGGCCCTGCCATCCTACATGAGAGGTCCAGACAGAGCACATGAAGCCCAGTTGTAGCATCAACTGGATGGGTGTGGGGCCTGCCCAGGCTCTCCCCCATCACAGGAGCCTCAGCCTAAAACTAACATCCTCCTCTAACAGACAGGGTCCCAGTTTCATTTTTTTTTTTTTTCTAGTGAGGACTTGGCTTTACCTTTTGCTTTACACTGAAGCTGTTTTTCAGGATATATAGAAACCATGGTACAAAAGGCTTTTAAGTTAAGCACTGAATAAAAAGTTGAAAGTTGAGAAGTCACAGTCAGTGTCCACCTGGTAATGACACTACTCAAGGCACCGTTGTGTCCTTAGAATTCCTAGGTGGCTTCTGTAATTCCTTTACTCTGGCATGAAACTCCTGGGGAAATTTGGCACAGTGATGTTGCTGGGCAGGATGAGGGGTTCCTGCTGACCACACTCTGAACTTCTTCTTTCTTGCTACTCCTCCACAGACCTCCAAGAAACTGGTGAATTCCGTGGAAGGCTGTGCTGATGATGCCCTTGCTGGGGTAGTGGCCTGTAACCCTGCCCTGCAGCTCCTGCAAGGACACCGTGTGGCCCTACGTTCTGACCTCGACAGCCTCAAGGGCCGGGTGGCACTTCTGTCAGGTGGAGGCTCAGGCCATGAGCCTGCCCATGCTGGTGAGTATCTTATGTTGATTGTGAGAGGTGCTGGGCAGAGTAGAGTAGAGGTCCTGCGATATCCTCAATGCTAATATGAGGTACCAGACAGACAATGAGGAGGCCAGGGTTAGGAATGGGCCCAGTCTCCCTCCTCCCACTCCCTCCAGCTGTCCCACGGCCAGTCACAGCCTGTCTCTGCACCTAGATTCTTACAGCTCTAGAAATGCAGGGTTGAGCCAGATAACCTCTGAGGCTCTCGCAGCCTCAAGAGTTGGTGATTTCAAAAGTCTCCCTGGCCTGTTTTTCCAGTCTAGCTGACCCAATACCTCCCTGAAACTTTTCTGACTCTGCAAGCACAAATCAGGACCCCTCTTCTGCATTCCTACCAAGCCTTTTTCCACACCTGAACCACCCCAGCTGGTTTCCTGTTTGATGCCAGGAAATATGAGCCCTCGTTAGTAGCCCCTACGGCAGGCCTCAGACTCTGTGTCATTTGCACCTTTCCTGTCTAATTTTGCTTTTTCATTCAGTACATATTAGTGAGCCTACTGTATGCCTACCCCTGTCCAAAGCACATGTGTGAATCAGGCAAGATCCTGCCCCCATAAAAACTTGTATGGCTCACTCTGGGAGAAGATGTGAATAAGAACAGTTCAGAGAGCCTTCAGGAGTTATAATAGACAATAGAATAAACACTGAGGTGCAGGAGAGATGACTCACTGCCTAAAAGCACTTGTTCTTTCAGAAGAAGGCCTGGGTTCAGTCCCCAGCTCAACCTATGACCCCAGCTTCAGGGCCCACTGCCCTCTTCTGACCCCACAGGCACTAGGCACACATGTGGTGCCATGGTGCACATACATACACACTTGCAAGACACTCCAATAAAACAAAACCTCTTTTTAAAAAAGCTTTATGTGAGAAAAAAAAAAAAAACAACAGGAAGAAGAACAGAAAATGGTGGGAGTAGATAGAGTCCTTCAGGGGGGGGCGGTCAGGGGAAGCTTCTCCAAGATGGCTCCTGTGGAGGGTCAGCCATAGCACAAGCACACAGAAGGGCCCACCCAAACATGGAGCTCAGGCATGTGGGAAGCTCCAGGGAGAGCAGGCCCAGATTCCACCCAGCATCTTTACTTCATTCCATCTCCAGGTTTTATCGGGAAGGGAATGTTGACGGGGGTCATTGCAGGATCCGTGTTTGCCTCTCCAGCCGTGGGCAGCATCTTGGCGGCCATTAGAGCTGTGGCCCAGGCCGGCACAGGTCAGGCTCGTATGTGGGAGAGAATCCTGTGGGTGGGCACTTTGAGGGTGGGCAAGGGCAAGGCTTAATGATACCATGCTACTGCTCCTGCAGCGGGCACCCTCCTCATTGTGAAGAACTACACTGGGGATAGGCTCAACTTTGGAATGGCCATGGAGCAGGCCAAGGCCGAGGGAATCTCCGTGGAGATGGTGGTGATTGGGGATGATTGTGCCTTCAAGGTCCTGAAGAAGGCAGGCCGGCGTGGCCTGTGTGGCACAGTGCTTATCCACAAGGTTAGCCTCCCCACCCTGGGACACACTGAAGCACCAGCCATTTCTTTGCCCTGACCCACCAAGTCCCCACCATTACCCCAGCCACTAAGCCTAGAATGCAGGGGCATTATCCTTGACTGACTCCTTTTCCTTCCCCTCCCGACACCTACTCAGTTGCCCTTCCTTAGCACTTCTTCAGTGTACCACAGGCCCTCCTCCCATCCTGCCCTGACTACTTTGACCTTGTGTCATAACTGCACTCATCTTCTCCCCTGGGCCCCCCTACTTACTTCCTGCACTCTTGCCTTGCCAGTCACTCGCCCACACTAACCCAAGAGGTGTCTTTTTAAAATGCAGAAAGCCGAGACTGGAGTGTTTTGAATTTGAGGCTAGCTTGGACAACATAGTAAGACCCTGTGTCCAAACAACCAAAAAAGTGTATATGTGCAATTTTCATCTCACTGAGAACACCTTGGCTTCCCACAGTCAGCTTAAGCCTCTTGGTTGGGTGTGACCACCACACTTTTTATTTGAGGGCTCGAGAGAAGGTTTAGCAGTTAAGAGCACTGACTGCTCTTGCAGAGAAACTGGGTTCAGTTCCTATCACTTACATGGTATGTCACCACTGTCTGTAACTCAGGGAACCAGAAGAGGGTGTCAGACCTTCTAGAACTGGGGTCACAGACAGTCGTGAGCTGCCATGTGGGTGCTGGGATTTTCTGCAAGAGCAGCCAGTGCTTTTAACCACTAAGCTGCCTCCCCTGCCACTCCACCACCACACTCCTGTCCCATGTCATTAACTCCTGGCTTCACTGACCAGTGTTCCTCCCTTCCCTTGTGCTCCATAGACATCAGGTCCCTCTCTGTACCTGTTGGGCTGGAGCTCGTCTCCATGGCTTTTTTTTTTTTTTTTTTTTGGTTTTTCGAGACAGGGTTTCTCTGTGTAGCCCTGGCTGTCCTGGACTCACTTTGTAGACCAGGCTGGCCTCGAACTCGCAAAGATCCGCCTGCCTCTGCCTCCCAAGTGCTGGGCTTAAAGGCGTGCGCCACCACTGCCCGGCCGTCTCCATGGCTTTACGTATGCCACATTTGTGCCCTGCAAAATAATTTCTTTGGCCAGACTTCGGTGACCTGCCTCACTCCTGACATTCTGTAGAGGCTGATCATGCTCCATGTGTTACCCTGAGCCAGTGAGAAGCCTCCTGACACATGTGCCACTTTTCACTGTGTGTCCCTGCTTCTCTTCCTCAGACTGTGAGTTCCTTGAAAGCAGAACTGTAATTCAGTCATCCTTTTTCCTTTCCAGCTCAGGAGATTCTTAGTGAAAACTGAGTAGGAGGGTGGATGAATGAATGGAATAAGAGTAAATCGAGCCGGGCGGTGGTGGCGCACGCCTTTAATCCCAGCACTTGGGAGGCAGAGGCAGGCGGATCTTTGCGAGTTCGAGGCCAGCCTGGTCTACAAAGTGAGTCCAGGACAGCCAGAGCTGTTAAACAGAGAAACCCTGTCTCGAAAAAAACCAAAAAAAAAAAAAAAAGAGTAAATCGAACTACAATGTATGCTATGGGAGAAAGCTCTAAGAGTCAGGGAACTAGCCGGGCGGTGGTGGCGCACGCCTTTAATCCCAGCACTTGGGAGGCAGAGGTAGGCGGATCTCTGCGAGTTCGAGGCCAGCCTGGTCTACAAAGTGAGGCCAGGACAGTCAAGGATACACAGAGAAACCCTGTCTCGAAAAACCAAAAAAAAAAAAAAAAAAAGAGTCAGGGAACTACAGTGTATGCTATGGGAGAAAGCTCTAAGAGTCAGGGAACTACAGTGTTTGCTATGGGAGAAAGCTCTAAAAAGTCAGGAAAGTGATCAGCAACAGGCTGGGTGACATTGAACAAATAACTTCTCTTCTCATAATAATAACTAACCATTTCTCTTTTTAAAGTTCCAGTTCTGCTAGACTGGAGGGGGGAGGGAGAAAAGGAAGGGGAGAAGGAAAGGGAGAAAAGGAAGGGGAGAAGGAAAAGGAGAAAGAGATAGAGAGAATGAATGACAATATGCGTGTGTTTTTCTGGGAATGGGCTTTATGCGTGCTATGCAAGCCTTCTACCATGGAGCCACACCCTCATCCCCAAACAGATATTCTTGAAGACTCCCAGAAGGTATGTTGCAAATAAGGAGAGAACATTCTTCTACCCTAAATGTGACCATGTTTAGTGTAGAAATCCTGAGATTCTCTCTCCCAGCAAGAAAGTTCTTCCCACCCTCTCTTCTGTTCCCACTGATCCATATCCAATGACTCCTCTCTCTCTCTCTCTCTCTCTCTCTCTCTCTCTCTCTCTCTCTCTCTTTCTCTCCCCCTCTCTCTTTCTCTCCCCCTCTCTCTTTCCCTCCTGCTCTCTGGATGGCTACAGGTGGCAGGTGCTCTGGCTGAGGAAGGAATGGGGCTGGAGGAGATCACAAAGCGAGTGAATGTGATTGCCAAGGCCATGGGTGAGTGCCAGTCCCAGGGATGGGAGTATTGTGGCAGACCTGGGGACTCAGAGCAGGCTCCTCCTTTCCATGTTATTCCCTGGGGTCTGGGGAAAGGTCCCCTGGGAAGGTCCAGGAGCCTGGAAACCATGAGTAACAGAGTGTAGACTCTCTTCCTCACTAAGATGAAGAGTTGGGCAGACTACTTAGAGAAGAGGATGTCCATGGTATTGCTGCTGCTATCCTGGCACCTGCTGCCAACAGCAAAACCGCTATCTCTTTCATAGGTACCCTGGGGGTGAGCTTGTCCTCCTGTAGCGTCCCTGGCTCCAAACCCACCTTTGAGCTCACAGCTGATGAAGCGGAACTAGGCCTGGGTAAGCCTGTGGCCACTGTGCTCCTGCCATGCCTGTTTTTTGCCTTGAGTGTTACCCACCTCTAAGGTCCTAGAGTTGTCCACCTGGTTCTCCCTACTTATTTGATGTCCCCCAGGTGGTCTCTGGACTCATAGGTATGCACTTCAGGTGTAGCCTAGACCAAGTTGCCTGGCTTTATCCACTTTGCCTTCTGTGCCCAGGCTCTGGACACACAGAGCACCATGTTCCTCCTACTCACTTTTACCAACATCATTTCATCATCCCCTGCTCTGACCCCAATGTATAGCCCTTTCGATCCAAAGGACACCTTGTCTGTGAGCAATATGTCCCACTTCTCCCCATGAGTTTCTGACGCAATAGGCATTAGTCTCCTACCACCTCTGTGATTCTCAGCTAGCTCTACTGCCACACTTTAGTGCTCTGGTTTTCATTCTTCTTTCCTTTTCTACACACTGTTCACACCCATTGCGTCTAGCCTAGTGCTAAACATTTTGTGTGTCATTGATAAAAACATGGCGAAAGAATCAGCATGGTGGTGAGCCAACCAGTAATGACCACTTCTCTCCACAGGAATCCATGGGGAAGCTGGTGTTCAGCGGGTAAAGGTAAATAGACTCCCTGCTCAGCCCAGCTCAGCCCCAAGGCCTCCCAGACACAGCTCACTCCTGCTTCTTCTGACAGATGGCACCTGCTGATCAGATTGTCACTCTCATGCTTGACCACATGACAAACACCTCCAATGTATCCCATGTGCCTGTACAGTCAGGTGAGGACCCTGTTGTCCCCACTCTCCAAGCTCTCCCTACCCTTTTGCACAGAAGCCACCAAAAGTATCACTGAGGGTGTCACATCTGTCAGCAGGCTCTTCGGTGGTGCTGATAGTGAACAATCTAGGTGGCCTGTCATTCCTGGAACTGGGCATCATAGCTGATGCTGCCATACGCTTGCTGGGTGAGTCCAAGTACGAAAGGACCTTTAGCCCTTTGTTTGTTTGTTTGTTTTAAGACAGGGTTCCTCTGTGTAACAGCCCTGGCTGTCTTGGAACTCACTCTGTAGACCAGGCTGGTCTTGAACTCACAAGAGATCTGCCTGCCTCTGCCTCCCAAGTGCCAGGTTTAAAGGTGTGCGCCACCACACCTGGCTATTTGTTTTCTTTCTAAACAATGTCTCACTGTGTACCCCTGGCTGGCTTGAACTACTTACCATGTAGACCAGATTGGCCTTGAACTTACAAAGATCCTTCTTTCTCTGTCTCCATGCCTCGCTTCCTTAACTCTTTGAACCTAGTTTGAATCTGGGCAGAAGAAAAGCAGCTGAGGCAGTGTCCTGTCATGGCCCACAACATCGGCTGAGCAGTCACCCATTCTTGAGTTAAATGGTCACTTTTATCACTTAGCTGCTGCTGGGGTCCTGAGTCTAGAAGTAATAATAGCAACGCCTGCCTTATAGGGTGGTTATGAGAATTAAATAAGATTACGTATTTGTAAGATACCTGGTGCCTGCTAAGAACTCAGTAAATGAGAGCTGTTACTCATCAGTCCCTCAAGAGGGCATGCATCCAAGGAATGTGGCAATAGGCTGTCACTGTGGGATACTTTGAGGAAATTCAAAGGCCTCAACCTTCTAGGTCCTTGTTTTTTCTGTTTAGCTTCTTTTTAAGATGCTCTGGGCAGTTCCCTTCCCCACTCACAGGCTTCTGTTCTTGGCATTGCAGAGGCCCGTGGGGTGAAGGTTGCCCGTGCCTTGGTGGGTACCTTCATGTCAGCACTAGAGATGCCTGGTGTTTCCCTTACCTTAATGCTTGTGGATGACACCCTGCTGAAGCTGATAGGTGAGACCTGGATCCTGGAGGCATTGCTACAAGGAATCATCATCAATCTACAGGCTCTATCATAGAGACCACATTAGGGCTGATGGTGACAGTCTGGGATATAGACCTATAAAGAGGCCTTTTCTTTTTTTTTTTTTTTTGTTTTGTTTTGTTTTTGGTTTTTCGAGACAGGGTTTCTCTATGTAATAGCCCTGGCTGTCCTGGACTTGCTTTGTAGACCAGGCTGGCCTCGAACTCACAGAGATCCACCTGCCTCTGCCTCCCGAGTGCTGGGATTAAAGGCGTGCGCCACCAGGCCCGGCTAAAGAGGCCTTTTCTGATTTGTCAGCCTTTTTAGCACTCACCCAACTCTGGAAAGTCGGTGTTAGTGTCTTCCGCACATCTGCCTTACCCTCTCCCCAGGGCATGCCTCGCCCCATTATGCAGTACACACTCAGTATATCCTTATTGGTTTGGACCCCCTTCCTGCAGACAGCTTAAGGAGCCAGTCTTCAGGGTCAGGTGGAGAGTCCAGGCCCTACTTGATCGTGTCTGAAAAAGTTGTATGACTGTCTCTAGATGCTGAAACTACTGCAACAGCCTGGCCCCACATGGCCAAGGTCTCTGTGACTGGGCAGAAGCGGATCCGGGCAGCTCCCACAGAGCCTCCAGAAGTCCCTAAAGACACTGCAACAGGAGGTAACTGGGTCCTTCTGATGAGGAGGGGAAAGCATCCTTGGTGATCAAGAGTTTGGCTTGAGTGTGGTGTACAGGAACCTTGGCCCTCGTACCTCCCACACTGGCTGAGTTTGGCTGTAGGAAGATCCAGCTGGGCCTCTGCGTACTGTCTTCCCTTTCTAGGTGGAACCTCAAAGCAGATGATGCTTGTGCTGGAGCAGATATGTACCACCCTGATCAAACTAGAGGAGCACTTGAATGCCTTGGACAGGGCTGCTGGCGATGGGGACTGTGGCACTACCCATAGCCATGCTGCCAAAGGTTGGCTGCTTGGGGGTGTTCAGAGGCTAATATGGCATGCTCGCTCTTAGCTTTGGACATTCCATGAAACAATTTCCAGACTATTTAGGAGCTTTCATGGAATTTCTGCCTCCCTTCACCAAGTGAAGCCATTTGGCACACCCTCACCTTGTTTTCCCAAAAGAAAGGAGTTTCCCACACTGCCAATGGGAGTCTGATTGCAGAAAGAAACTCCATCCTGCTGCTCTTGGTACTCTCAGTTGCCACCACCACCAAAAAGCCCTGGTTGTCTAGCTGCTTAAGAAAGATGCATTCAGCTTCTCAGTGGTAGCACACGCCTTTAATCCCAGCACTCAGGAGGCAGAAGCAGACAGATCTCTAGTTTAAGGCCAGCCGGGTCTACAGAGTGAGTTTCAGATTAGCCAGGGCTACACAGAGAAACCCTGTCTTAAAAAACCAAAGGAGGCCGGGTGGTGGTGGCGCACGCCTTTAATCCCAGCACTTGGGAGGCAGAGGCAGGCGGATCTCTGTGAGTTCGAGGCCAGCCTGGTCTACAAAGCGAGTCCAGGACAGCCAGAGATATTCAGAGAAACCCTGTCTCGAAAAACCAAAAAAAAAAACCAAAGGAGGGTGGGGAAGAGGAGAGAAGGGAAGAGAAAAAGATGGTGTAGGAGGAACAAGGCCTGCCATGATTCAGCACCTACCACAAGCCAAGCAGCACTCCTGTCTCCATGGTTACAAAAGGGAATGAGGGCCTGGTGTGGTGGCTCATGCCTTTAATCCCAGCACCTGGGAGGCAGAGGCAGGTGAATCTCTGTGAGTTTGAGGCCAGCCTAATCTACAAAGTGAGTCCAGGACAGCCAGGGCTATTACACAAAGAAACCCTGTCTTGAAAAACCGAAAAAAAAAAAAAAAGTGAGCGAGGCCAAGCTATAGTGGCTCGATGAGGATTTCCAGCCCAACCTAAGGTGATAGGAAAGAGAAGAGGAAAAAAACCAAGCAGGCAGAAAGCACATCCCACAGTAAATAAGACCAATCATAAAAACAGTAGCAGAGACCAGCGAGAGAAAAGGAAGTGGACCGTGCCTCTGAAGGGCTGTCTCTCTACCTGCAGCTATCCAGGGCTGGCTGAAGGAGAGCCCAGCTCTAGCCAAGCCTGCCCAGGTACTCTCCAAACTGTCTGTCCTGCTTCTAGAGAAGATGGGAGGCTCATCTGGGGCGGTGAGTAGAAGCAGGCCCTGAAGGGACAGACTGATGGAGAAGGATGCGGGTTTGGCTGGGTGCCAGTCAGCACCATGTACTCAGGATTCTGGTCCTCCCCAGCTCTATGGCCTGTTCCTGACTGCAGCTGCCCAGCCTCTCAAGGCCAAGACTGACCTCCCAGCCTGGTCTGCTGCCATGGATGCTGGAATAGAGACCATGCAGAAGTGAGCCAGGGCTCAATGTCTTAACACCAGGGGTGTACTGGGGAGGTGGTTGATAGACCACCTGCTCCCAGCCAGACCCTGTCCTCACACCTAAAGTAAACACCTTGCTCATTCTATCAGGTACGGAAAGGCTGAACCAGGAGACAGGACAATGGTATGTACTCACGGTATAGCCCTCTTGCCGCTTTTGAGCCCACAAGCCCTAAAGCTACCCTAAGTGGCAGGGCTTCTCAACTCCTCTCTCTCTCTGACCTTGTACAGCTGGATTCTCTGTGGGCAGCAGGACAGGAGCTCCAAGCCTGGAAGAGCCCAGGGGCCAGTCTCCTCCCAGTTCTAACTAAAGCAGTCAAGGTGAGTGAGGCTCAACTGGACAATTAAGGAGCCACCAAGCTCCAATCTCTAGGTGGCCTTAAGCAAATTAATAGTCTTTTTTCACCTTCATTTCCACCTGTATAAGATAGGGATGAGTACCTATCTCAGAAAGTGCTTATGTGGCTGGAGGGACACATTGAGCCTAGCCTAGTACCTGGGCTAAGGCCCCTTTCATTGCTATAAGCAGCTGTAGCTAAGGGGTGGTCTTTCCACTGGGCGATGCTACGGAGAGTGCTGGCAGACGGGCAAAGGGTCCAGGCTCATATTTCAGGGCCAACTGTTTTGGAGCCTACTCTAACACTTCCTTAGAGTGCTGAAGCTGCAGCTGAGGCCACTAAAAACATGGTCGCTGGTGCTGGAAGAGCCAGTTACATCACCTCTGCACGTCTAGATCAGCCAGACCCTGGAGCGGTGGCAGTTGCCACCATCTTCCGTGCCATCCTGGAGGTCTTGCAGACGCAGGGAGCATGACCACCTTTGTCCTCCTCAGCTCCTCTCCCTGTAACTTCCCCTCGCCTTCAGATGGTCACCTGCCCCCTTTACTCACCCTAGCACCCACCCTCTGTGTGGAGCAGGACATCTTCCACCACACCTCCAGAACTGTCCCATGAAGATTAGTGTCTGGCTGGCTGGGTCACATACCCCACCAGCACTGTTCTTCCCCTCCTCAGCTCATGTCCACCCCACCCCAACAACTCTGAACATCAGTGATAAGGCTTTCCTGAGTACAACGCAGCCTCTAACTGGGTGTATCCATTTGGTTTCAAGACTCCAGGCCTCTTCCTCTGGAAGGCCTCCTATACCCAGTCAGGGTATGAAAGAAAGCCAATAAAACCCATTGAAGCCATAAGCGGCCGCCTCATCTTTGGGACTTTACCCTGGTTACAGTGACCATGACCCATCTCTTGGCAGGCGCCAGACAAGTTCTGCTCAGCTAGGCTGCTTCCCTGGGGGCTCCCCTTTCCTCCCCTAGCACATAGTATGCTGATGTACAGCAAAGTGGTAGAAAGATTTTCTCTGCACCAGATCAACAACTGAGATTCTTCAGAAATTATCTAGGCATTGGGTCCCCAGAAGAAATGGACTTGCTGTGTTTTGAGGCTCTGGTATAGCTCAGAATGAAATTGCATGCTACTTAAATTTGTGTGGGTGTCCTTCATAATGAATGGTTTTAGGATACACTTTTCTCATTAGCATAGCAGTCATGGCACCCCAGGTCTCTCCAGGGCAATCATTGCCTATGTCCCAACCAGCTAAAAGGCAGGTGACTGGTGCCTGGGAGGTACCACACCCAGCATGACATCCTCAGTGAAGTGAGGCAATTCAAGGCACTAGTAGGTCATGTCCATGACATGAAGTCTGCTTCTCATGCCCATATTTGACCAATTGAGATCTGTAAAGTTGAATAATAACCATTTCAGACCATCAAGATGGCTCAGTGGGTAGTTGCCCAAAGGTCTAACAACTTGAATTTGATCACCAGATCCCATTAGGTGGCAGGAGATAAAGTTGTCTTCTGGCCTCCACATGTGCTGTAGCATGAGCATGCCTACACACACAAAGATTTTTTTTTTCAGGATGGTAACCACCTCAGGTGAGGAGAGGACCCTGAGCAGCCTAGTGTTGTCACCAGAACAAGTGTTAGCACTGGTATCAGGCACACTCCCCTCTGTGTCACCATCTATAGCTGGTCAGTCATACTAAGAAAGGGACCCCATCATCTATGTCACTCAGATTAGGCACTGGGATTCCTTGGCCTTTGGGCCTAGAGACCCCTGTTAATCTGTTCCATCAGAAGTCCCTGGCAACAAAGCTGGGTGTCAGCATGTCCAGACACATGTCCCCAGCAGAGGATAAGACTGGTGTCAAACACTGACTTGTGGATCCCAACTCTGCCATCACCCAGCAGAATGACATACTTGCCTGTCCCCCTCCCCTCTTTTTTTTTTTTTTTTACAGGGTTTCTCTGTGTATCCCTGGCTAATCCTGGATTCACTCTGTAGACCAGGCTGGCCTCAAATTCAGAGATCCACCTGCCTCTGCCTCCCACTCCACTCCTTTTTGAGTCTTGTCTTCCAAACTTTAATGTAGGGAACACTCTTTTCCCAATGAAAGAAGTGTATCCTAAAGCCATTCATCATGAAGAAAACCCACACAAATTTAAGTAGCATGCAATTCCAGGAACACAATCATGGAATTCTGGTTGGCCCTTCACTGCTTCTGTTAGGGTCAAGCCTGACCTAAGGCCTTTGTAAATTCCCGAAACTCATTTAACAACAATGTCGTGTCAGCAAAGAAGGCTTCTGTGTTCCAATAGAACTCCTATTCATGAAACTTTATCCCTAATGTGATGGAATTAAGAGGTGGGGCCTTGAGCACAGCCTGGTGGTTCACACCTTTAATCTGAGCACTCTGGAAGCAGAGGCAGGTGGATCTCTGTGAGTCTGAGGCCAGCTTGGTCTACATAGCAAGTTCCAGGATAGACAGCTCCATAGTGAGACTCTGTCAAAAATAACAAGGAGTTAGGTCTTTGTAAGTGATTAGGGATGAGGGCAGGACCAAACCTTTCTGAATGGGATGCACTCACCATTCATAAGGGTGTGGAAGCAACTTGTACTCTGCACCATGGGAAGCCACAGTACAAAGATGGTGGGGAAGTGGCCCTCACCAGACACGTTATTGCTTTGATCTTGGACATCTAGCCTCCAAAAGTATGAGAAATAAGTGCTATTTTGTTTAAAAACATTCTTTTTTTTTTTTTGGTTTTTCGAGACAGGGTTTCTCTGTGTATCCTTGGCTGTCCTGGACTCACTTTGTAGACCAGGCTGGCCTCGAACTCACAAAGATCCGCCTGCCTCTGCCTCCCAAGTGCTGGGATTAAAGGCGTGCGCCACCACCGCCCGGCTTTAAAAACATTCTTTAAAAAGTCTGAAAAGGAGACACTTTAATGTTTAAAACGCATTTAATAAAAATCAGATTCATGAAGTACAATACCCACTCATGAGTGAGCCAGAGGAGCCACTCATGTCCAAGGTGCCCAGTACTCATCCCAATGGTGTTCAGGCTTCATTCAGTTAGCAAATCCATGCCAGCCCTCCTTCCAACTTCTGGCAGCAGGGCTGAAGTTCAGCCTGATCACTATCTGCAGGGAGCATAGGAACCTGACTCCTCCCTCTTGCCTACTAAGGGACCTAGCAGGCCTTATCTGAACAAGGCACGGAGTGCCACAGTCAACACGAGAAGGTAACACTCCCCTCTCTACCCAGTTTCTATTCAGGAGAAGAGCAAAGCTGGCACTCTGGCACACCATGGAGGGAAGCTTCGTGCCCTTTGGGGAACAGAGCACCCAGTACTCAGTAAGGAACGCCTTTAAGGCAGCAGTGGCTCCCAGGGCTCTGCCCAGCCAACTGCCTCAAAATGCTGGTTTCAGTTTCATAGTGGGCCAGGCCTGTCAGTGGGGAGCCTAAGTAGAGGAGGCAGGAAAACCCATACCCACACAAGGACAGAAAGGAAGCCACAGAAACCTGTTACTCAACTTTTGGGGATCTAGGGACAGGCTGTCTGTTCTTGGGAGAACAGTTTACCATCTGAGGGGACAGGCATGTAAGTCTCAGGGAAACGGCAGAATCCAGGCAGCAGCTGGAGCAGCAACTAGAAGAGGAGGAGTCACATGGTCACGACACAGCACATCAGAGTGACTGGCTCCTGACCTCACAGCAAAGGGTTCCCCTGCTGCCACTGTCCCATCAGTTACCTCCCAACACCACTGCCCACCAAATGCACATCTAGGACAGAACAGAAGAAGAGGAAGCCTATCTAACTGAGACAAATGCTCCCACAGAGAGCAGACTTTTATATCTTGCCTGTGAGGACTACATTTGAGGCCCAGCTTTGCCTTCTACCACATCGCTAGGAATGGTGAGGAAAAGCAGCCCAAATTCTGCAGACCAGCAGAAGAGACAAGAGTGACCAAGGCAAGGAGGCCTTTGTGCAAATGTTGGACCTGAAAAAAATGCCAACAAGAAAAGCAAGTGGCTGGATAGAGCAAGGCTGGAATTGGAGTAGCAAGTTTGGTCTCTGGCCCAGAGAAGTCTGTTGCTGAAACCAGCCAGGAGCCCAAGTACAGTAGAGCTTCTGAAGGGTAGAGACTGCATCATCGCCGACTATTCCCAGGAACCCCTGCCGGATTCACTCCCTGTCATCCAACAGGGGCTGGAAAGAAGGAAGATGCACAGGGGTTAAAGACTTGACTTCAAACGATCACCCAAGCTTCAGGAAGCACACCAGGCCCAAGCTGCTCAGACAAACCCTCAACCTGTAGGGTGAACCCAGCCAAGCCACCAGATCTTTCAGGGAAGCCCAAAAGTCATTAAGACTGGTCCACAGCTCATCTCCCCACATCTGCCAAATGCCTCAGTGGCCAACAACAGGTGAGACCTGCTTTAAGCACGTGGTGTGTCACTAAGCACTTGTCCCCGTAGTCTGGTCACAGAGCTGGCAGAGCCTCACTAGGCTCAAGCCTTTCCATGTGTCATCTCTCAGAGCCAAGCAATCCTGCAGGCGAATGGAGACCTTGGGAAGTCACTCCCGAGTTTGGTTGCTCTGATGCCAGAGTCCCCATCGGCCACTCAATCTCCACCTTCAAGCTGCTTGGCTTCCCACCTGGCTACATGGTCAATCCACTCAGCAAGGTTCAAGTCCTTCCTGGCTCCTTCTCTAGACCTGGCCTTAACCCACCTAGAATGAGAGACAAGAAGCCATACCTGTCTATCAGTCAGAGCTCCTGAATCTGGACGTTTCCATGATGAAGCCAGAAGAACATAGAGAACCAGCAGGCCAAAGGCTACCACCAAGAGCCCACTGCTGTTGGCAAAGACAGCCTCACCAGGCAGGCTGGAGTAGGGTTTAGTGGCATTTTTCCTGGAAATGACAAAATAATGTGGCCTTTGAGAGAATTTCCTAACTTCTTTTGCCCAGTAAGAGACTAGATTGCTATGACCTAGAACAAACATACTTTCTAAGTCCCTACCAGCTTAAGAATGGACTCGAGCCCAGAGGCTGGCCTCTGCTGGCTGAGTCCCATGATTATAGGGTGCATCTCCTGAAGCCCCTACTCCCTCCCATATGCCTTAGTGTTAGAGGCCCCTCAGAACTTACAAAACAAAGAAAAGCTTCTCATTGATGCCAGAAATAACAGATGTGATGGACAGGGAAAGGATGCAGGCTCCAAAGAAGACGTGCACAGGTTTCAGGAGGCTTCGAAGCCACTGGGATGCCCAGGGCAGGAGAAAGATGGCAAAGCCCAGGAACCACTGTGGACACAGGGAAGTCTCTAGAGCTTTGGGATGACTTACAGTTGTGCCCCTCTACAACTCCCCCAGTGTCTCCTGCTAGCCACTGTCCTTTGGCCTTTCTGTTTCAACTCAAACATTCCCATCTTGCACATCCCTGATCACACACCACGCCTTACTGTGGTCTCCCCATTTCTATTACACAAGCAAGTAGTGTTTGAAAAGCAATACACTCAGAAAACCTACTGTCCTCGTATCCTTGGCTTCTTGCCAGTCCTGGCCCATAAACAATTCATAAATAAAACAATTCTGGCACTGGAATACTGAAATTGCTTTTAGAACTCTTTTGGTTCCAAGAGGCTCCATTGGAGTCAGCATGACAGGAGGATGGGTGAGCAGTGTGGCAGGGTTAGGGAACAAGAGTACTCCAACTCTCACAGCCACTTAAAGAGCTGAGCCTCCAGGCTATGAGGCCCTCCCCAGGCAAAGGGCAGAGAGAATACTTGGAACTGAGGCTAGTGAAACCAGGCCAAAGCTCATGGTGCTCACATGGACCCTGAAGGAAAAGGAAGAGGGCACCTACCTGGCAGGCAAAGAGGATGACAGTGGTGATGCCCAGCCAGCTATGTAGGGAGTAGAGGTGTGCGATTTTTGAATGGCTGTGAAACTGAAAGACGGCAACCAGCCCCACAACAGTGAAGGTGAAGGCCAGCAGGTGCAGTGCTGCATGCAGAACTTTCCAGGGCAGCTTGGGCCCCACCCATGAAGAGGGCAGACGGTACACCAGTGAGGCTGCAGAGAGAGCAGTCCCAGGGCTTGGCCACATCGCCTTACACTCCCCGGATGTGACCCTACATAGCATCTCAACAGGAAGAAGTAAATGGCAGGACATCAATTCTTGTCCTGGTTGCTTTCTTGTCAACTTGACACAAGCTAGTTTATATGAGGAGAGGGACTCTCACTTGAGAAATACCCCCTCATCAGATTGCCTACAGGCAACTCTGTAGGGCATTTTCTTGATTAATGATTGATATGGGAGGGCCAAGCTCACTGGAGGTAATATCATCCCTCGGCTGGTGGTCCTAGGTGGTATAAAAATGCATGGCTGGAGAGGTGGCTTAGTGGTTAACAACACTGGTTGTTCTTCCAGAGGACCTGATTTTAATCCTTAAATCCCCAGCACCCTCTTGATGGCCCACAGTCATCTATAACTCCAGTCCCAGGGGCATCCGACACCCTCTTCTGGCCTCCACAGGCACTGGATATACATGTGCTCAGACACACATGCAAGCAAAACAGCCATACCCATAAAAACAAAGATTAAAAAGATTAATGAAAAAGAAAGAAAGAAAAAGGAAGAGCTGAGTGTGATAATCCCAGCATCTCTGTGAGTTCAACTCCAGCCTGGTCTACAAAGTGAGTCCAGGACAGCCAGGGCCATTACACAGAGAAACCCTGTCTTGAAAAACCAAAAAAAAAAAAAAAAAAAAAAGGAAGGAAGGAAAGAAAGAAAGAAGGGAGGCTGAATAAGCCACGAGGAGCAGCCCAATAAGCCTTTCCTCTATGGCTTCGGCTTCCGTTTCTGTCCTGACTTCTCTTTCATGCTGGACTAAAGGTGTAAGGTGAAACAATCCCCTTCCTCCGCAAGTTGCTTTTGGTCATGCTGCTTCATTACAGCAAGAGAACCCCTGAGTCTGCTCAGCAACTGTCACCTCCTGTTATTTGCAGGAGGCAGCTGGCCAGGAACTAAGACAAAAAGGGCCAGTTAAAATGGGAGGAGCATTTCCCTAACTGCTTTGTCTTAATCCTGAATGCAGCTTTGTGGGCTGATGAGCACTGTCCCTCTATAGTGCCATCACATTGAATCCATACAGCCAAGGTTGGTTAGGAACCCCGCACGAAAGCCAAGGGTGCAGCTCAGCTCCCACCTACCATGTGTGTGCAGGGCCCTGGGTTCAGCTCCTCTCCCAGCACCACCAAAATCGAAAAGCAGAACTCTAAAGAACTCACACACAGAGCTCCAAACCTAGAATCTGCTTAATTGTTTGGCTTCTTCTTTCTAAGTATGTTTTCTCTTCTGTAAAATGGGAGTAACAACAGAGTCCATCTCACAAACTTGCTCCAAAAAACAAAATGGAAAGCAAACATGGTAGTTCACACCTGTAATCTCAGCACTCAGGAGATGGAGACAGTAGGATTGCTACATAGGTCAAGGCGGAGTATGTAGGAAGACCCTGTTCCAAAGGCTATCAAAATGAGGGACCCATAGCTCAGTGGGCAAAGTGCTTGCTGTGTGAGCATGAGGACCCAAGTTCAATCCCCAGAACCCACATAAAAAGGCTGGGCAGGGCAGCACGCACTCACAATCCCAGCACTGGGAAAGCAGAGATAGGGTCCCTAGGCCAGCCTAGCCTAGTCACTTACTCCCAGGCCAGCGAACAGACCCTGTCTCAAAAACAAAGTGGGGCTGACAAGATAGCTCAGCAGGTAAAACCACTTGCCACATAAGCCTGGTGACTTCATTTGATCCCTGGAACCCACACTGAAAAGAGAGAACCAATTCCTAAAAGTTCTCTGACTGCCACATGCATGCCATGCCATGCCATGCTGTGTCCACATTAACACACACAGCCACCAGCACCACAACAATAAGAAATAATATAGAAAGGATTTTAGGACAGGGTATAGTGGTATATGCCTTTAGCCCCAGCACTTAGGAAGCAGAGGCAGGTGGATCTCTGTGAGTTCAAGGGCAACCTGGTCTAGATAGTGAGTTCAAGGACAGCCAGAGTTACATAGTGAGACCCTGTCTTAAAATTTTTGAAAAAGAAAAAAGGAAAAAGAAAAATTTGAAGATTTAAGGTGCTGAATAATGGATGACATCCATGCTTATCCTGTAGTCTTTATATATACATCACCCACATCATAAGAAAACAGTCAAGAACCAGGGGAATGATGTGTGAAGTATACATGGTAAGTGGCTTGGGCCAATGCTATAATTATTCCCATCCTACAAATGGGAAAAATGGGGTTCACACAGATTTGAATGCATGGGTCAAAGACAGATCCTTAACCCAACTGTGATACAAGAGGCTTCAACTTCTTGTTCTCTAGAGCAGGAGCCAAACTTCAGTGCCAAGCCAAATCTAGCCTGCTGTTTGACTCTGTAATAAAATTATATGAGAGACAGTTACACTCATGTGTTTTATGTACTTTCTATGGCCGCTCTCATGGTACAACAACAAAGCTGAGTAGCTGCAACACATTTTACAATCATATCATTACAAAGCTTGAAAAAAATTAGGGTCTTGTCCTTTACAGAAAGTTTGCTGCCTCTGTCTCTGAGTATTTGTGAAGCTGTCCCCACACTTTCCACTTCTTCCCCCAAAAGATAGCTGATCCCAGGGACAACCCAATTCACCCTGCCAGGGTAGCCTTAAACTCAACCCCCCAAAAAGATCATCCTTGGAGAGAGTAAGTGCTACCTTGCCCAGGCCTAGGCCATACCATGCCTTCCAAACTGTGAACTTACTACTCACCAGCTCCATAGAGCACCACCATGCCACAAACCATGAGCACCGGATGCCAGTTGAACATGTGCACACTGCCATCCCAGGCAAAGCCGCCGCGCCAGTACTGCATCCAAAACGTGGTGAAGAGGATGCACATTGATCCCAGGGACCCCAGCACCATGCAGTACAGGTAAAACCATCCTGAAGCCATTCTGATCAAAAACTCCTAGAAGAAGCAGAAGTCACATGTCCTGGCTGACCATGCTGAACCCACACAGTAGCTAAAGGAAGTAACCCTGACCTCCCTTTCTGCCTGTGGTGTGGAATCTTTTGCTTCAGTTCCCCTGTCCTCAGATGGCCTCAATGTTGTGGTACCACCCCTGCACCTGGCAGGGCACAGACCAAGTATGGAGCTCTAGTGAGCTGACAAGGCCCTGGACTCACAGCCTTGGTACTGATTAGCTTCCCTACACAGAACCAAAAGGTAAAAAATGACTGCCACACCAGACCCAGTAAAGGGACAAATATTAAAACCCTAACTGCCTAGACCACATATTCCCTGGGTTTCAACATAAGGCAGCAAAACCACAATCTAATGGAGTAAACACATTCTAGTCTGGGTACACGAACAAAATGACTGGTTGCAGGGACTGAAGAAATGGGTCAGTAGTTAAGATCACTGGTTACTCTTTTTTTTTTTTTTGTACCCTTGGCTGTACTGGAACTCACTCTGTAGACTAGGATGGCCTTGAACTCAGAGATCCACTTGCCTCTGCCTACCGAGTGCTGGGATTAAAGGTGTGCACCACCACCACCACCCGGCCACTGGTTGCTCTTATATATGATCCAGGTACAATTCCCAACACCTATATGGTGGTTCCCAACCACCTGTAGCTCTAGTTCCAAGGGATTCAATGTCTTCTAGTCTCCATGGATACTAGACATACAAACAAAAATATGCAGGCAAAATATCCATATATATAATTTTTGTTTTGTTTTGTTTGTTGAGGCAGGGTTTCTCTGTGTAGCCCTTCCTCTGCCTAATAAGTGCTGGGATTAAAGGCATGAGCCACTACTTCTAGAGATATAATTTTAAAAAAATGATTGGGTGTGGAAGAGTTGTAAATGGCAAAGGGTTTTAGATTTGGAGATGTTTGCATGTTGCATATTTTAAGCAATCATTTTGGTGACCAAAAGGTTTTAGGTCTGGCTGGGCATGGTAGCACATGGCTTTAATCAGAGAACTCGAAAGGAAGAGAACTCGAAAGGATGATCTTTGTGAGTTTGAGGCCAGCTGGTCTACACAGCAAGTTCCAGGAGAGCCAGGGCTACAATAAGACTCTGTCTCAAACTGGCTTATTATAAAAGCAAAACAGAGGTGGGCAGATCTCTGAGTTTAAGACCAGCCTAGTCTACAGAGTGAGTTCCAGGATAGGCAGGGCTACACAGAGAACCCCTGTCTTGACAGACCAAACCAGGTGGTGGTGCACGCCTTTAATCTCAGCACTCAGGAGGCAGACGTAAATGGATCTCTGTGAGTTCAAAGCTAGCCTGGTTTACAAAGTGAGTCCAGGACACCCAGGGATACACACAAAGAAACCCTGTCTCAAAAAACGAAAGGAAGGAAGGAAGGAAAAGAAAAGAGAAACCAAGTTTTAAGTTTCAGATTCTTGTGGACTTTTGCCTAGCATCATATCACCTGTGAAAAGGCTCTATGTGCTCCCATTTCTATATACAAAGGTCTTCCTTGCAGAAGATGAACTCCATGGGGCCAGATCTCCATGCCAGAACCCTCCTCTCCTTGAACTGAGGGCATCCTTTGGCTGTTTCTACACCTGAGACTTACTTCTGCTTTCTCTTGTCTCAGGAAAGTCCAGAGGAGAAAAGAGGAAGTAATAACTCATGGTCTAGAAAGTGATTATTTTTAGATTTCTACCAGAAACCAACTCAGCTTTCAGGCTTCCTCTGGTGAATAATTATGCCACAAGCAGTTATTCTTAAAAACCAGGCAAGGGGCTATATTTGTAGCTCAGTGACGGGGGCAGTGATGAGTTAGATTTCCAGGGCCATATACACACTGAGAAAAAACAGCCAGGCAGCATGTGGGCAAAGACACAGGGCCACCTCTGCTTCCAGCAAACATATGACCCATCTGTCTCCTGAGCCCATGCCAAGAAGATAAAAATGTGGCTTCCTGATATTAAGGGTCATCTCTCTGGATTATCTAAAAGGAAGAAGAATAGCCAATAATGCTCAAGGAGGGATAACACCCAAATCCTCACCTTTAGGCCCAGCAGAAGGCTCACAGTACAGTGGCCTGACCTCTGATTTTCAGTCTGAGTGCCCTGAGGAAAACACTGAACTTTGCGAGACTTGTTCTCTGAAAGACAAGCATGGCAATAAAGAGGATTACTTGAACACCAGTTATGAGCAACAGAGACTGACTCATGTTCCCACTTATTCCTCTAGATAAATCTGTGAGGACTATCACCACAATCCTATACACGAGGGACCCAAAGCTCAGACACACAGTAACTAGCACCAGGACCCAGCAAGTCCACAGGAGTTTCAAACCCTTTTCTATTTGACTTCAAGGCATTAGATATTTTTCCTTATCCACAAGTTATAAGATCAAGAGAGCCAGGCATGGTGACACACGCCTTTAATCCCAGCACTTGGGAGGCAGAGGCAGGTGGATCTCTTTGAGTTCAAGGCCAGACTGGTCTACAAAGTGAGTCCAGAACATCCAAGGATACACAAAGAAACCCTGTCTCTAAAAAACAAACAAAAAAAAAAGATCAAGACAAAAAAAAATGCAAGGAAATTGATAGTCAAGTATTATAACATCACATTTATTACTATCCTAGGATTTGAGAGAGAAAACAAGAGAAAGAGAGAGAGAGAGAGGTATGCCATGTAATGTGTGTGCAGACATCTATAGAGCCAGAAAAGGGTGTTGGGTTCCCTGGAGTTGGAGTTACAGTCAGTTGTGAACCACCCAAGTTGGGTGCTGGAAACCAAATTCAGGCCCTGGGAAAGAGCAGCAAGCACTCTTACCCACTGAGTCACCTCTTTAGCCCCTATCATCCTATCACAGGATTTCCATTTTAACCACTAACAAAACCTAAAGGTAGCTGGGCAAGGTGGTACCTCTGCCACTAGCTACTTGAGAGGCTAAATCAGGAAGATCATTTGAGTACAGGAGTTCAACATTAGCCTGAGCAACATGATGCGACCAGCTCCTCAAACAAAAACCTGAAGCTCATGGCCCCATGCCTGCCTAGGCCTCTCAGTAGCCTTGATTACATTTCATGTCATGCCAGCTATCCATCCAACCAGCAGCAGATGCTAGGCTCTCACAAGGTGACTCAAGTTAGTAGCAATCTCTGAGAAAGGGTAGAAGAATGGGGGGGAATAAAAAACTAAGTTTTGGCTGGGCAGTGGTGGCACATGCCTTTAATCCCAGCACTTGGGAGGCAGAGGCAGGCGGATCTTTGCAAGTTCGAGGCCAGCCCGGTCTACAAAGTGAGTCCAGGACAGCCAGGGCTACACAACGAAACCCTGTCTCGAAAAACAAAAACAAAAAACAAACCTAAGTTTCATGACTGAGCTATGGGTCCAGCGATTTGTTACCCAGCCTCAGAGCTGCCTCCTTGTTTCACGCAAGAGCAAAGAGGTTTAGGATTATCAAGTGTCTGCCTAAAACAACCTCCACTCCTCCAGTGAAATGTTCCAGCTATCTGACAATATTTATTATCTGTAGTTTATTTATTTTTACAAAAGGAAAAAGGAGGCAGTGAGCCGGGCGTTGGTGGCGCACGCCTTTAATCCCAGCACTTGGGAGGCAGAGGCAGGTGGATCTCTGTGAGTTCGAGGCCAGCCTGGTCTACAAAGTGAGTCTAGGACAGCCAGAGCTGTTATACAGAGAAACCCTGTCTCAAAAAAAAAAAAAAACAAAACAAAACAAAACAAAAAAAAAAAAAACAAAAAAAAAAAAGAGGAGGCAGTGGTCCCTTTGGCCATTGTCCACTCTCACTCCTTGGGAATGTATACTATACAATGTTCTTTCTGAACACTGTGTACTTCATTCCTTGAGAATGCCCCCACTTCACCTTGTAATAAACTCCAGATATCTTCCATATTGAAAGCTAAAACTAGGGCTGGAGTGATGCTCAGTGGTTAAGAGCACTAGTTGCTCTTCCAGAGGACGTGGGTTCAATTCTCATTACCACATGGCAGTTTGCAACTGTCTATAATTCCTCTTCCATAGGATCTAACACCCTCAAACAGACATACTTGCAATCAAAACACCAATTTGCGTAAGTAAAACTAAATAATTTTTAAAAAATAAAAAAAGAAAGTTATAGGATGGTACATACCTATAATTCCAGCATTCCAGATGTAAAAAGCAGAAAAATCAGAAGTTCAAGGTAATCTCAGCTACATGTACATAGTTGAGGCTATCCTAGGCTTCAAAACAAACAAACAAAAACAAAGAGAAGGCAGTTAAAAGTGCATATTGGTCTTGCAGCCAAAGGGGTCTTCCCCCTTTTTTTGAGGAAAAAGGGGAAAGGAAAGGCAAAACATTCTAAAGGGACTACATCAACCCCCAAACCCCCCTTTTACAAGTACTGGATTAGCACTTTGTGGCAGACTTAGAACAGATGGTTGGGACACTTTGGTGACAGAAGGCAGGAAAGTTAGTTACATTGCTGTCTGCAGTTCACAAATAAACCCTCTCTTTTCCTAAAATAGCAAAAGCAAGGGAAAGTACATGTGCAAATGCACTAAGAGAACAATTTGGACTAAGACTTCAAGACATGTTTACCACAGCTGAGTCTCCTGCCCTCACTTTGCAGAGCCCCATGCTCAGGAAGAGGGTCAGCAAACTCTTTAGGCTTTGAAGGACTTATTCTCTCTGTTACAAGTATGTTCATTCTGGGCTGATGTAATACAAGAGTAGCCAGGAAGAGTACCTTAACAAATGAACATGACTGTGCCTCAACACTTTATGGACACTGATGTCTAAGTTTCATGATTTTCATAACCACCTTCCCCAATAGTTTAAATGTGTAAAAGCCACTCAGGGTTAGATGTGGCCTATGGGGTATAGTTTATCTATCCTGATTTAAGAAGTGTGCTGGGTGTGGTGGCACACACCTTTAATCCCAGCACACAAGAGGCAGAGGCAGGCGGATCTCTGAGTTCAGGGCAAGCCTGGCCTACAAAGTGAGTCCAGGACAGTCAAGGATACACAGAGAAACCCTGTCTGGGGGAAAAAAAAGTGTACCTAACCTCTATTTAAAGTTTTCCTCAATTCTCTGGATAAAAGAGTCTCATAAGCTGAGCTAAACCAAAATCAGTCCTATTCATTTCTTTTTTTTTTTTTTTTTTTTTTGGTTTTTCGAGACAGGGTTTCTCTGAATATCTCTGGCTGTCCTGGACTCACTTTGTAGACCAGGCTGGCCTCGAACTCACAAAGATCCGCCTGCCTCTGCCTCCCAAGTGCTGGGATTAAAGGCGTGCGCCACCACCGCCCGGCTGTTCCTATTCATTTCTTACTCTTAAGAAAAGGGTGTACTACAAATGCACAGTTATTATTAGTAGTTAGAGCTACAAACAGACCAAGGGACAGAGTTTGTTGCTCCCTCCTCAAAGACAGAAGGATATTAAGAACACTGGGGACCAGATTTAGAGTGCAAATTCTATAAACCCGTATCTTACAATTCAAAAGTTCTAGAAGGTTGGGATCCAAAGGAAAGTGACAAGTCTGATACAGGCAGCCAGGTCCTGTCCTCAGTTCCCAGAACTCATTTCCAAAGGCAGTCCCTCCAAATAGCAGGGCTCAGGAGTGTGAATAAAGTCTACGTTAGCACAAGTGCTCACAGACCGGTCCTTCGTCCTTTGGATAGTCAGACTATGCCAGGAACAAGGAACAAGCCTTTGGTCAAGTTGGTCCTAGCAAGTCTTACATAAGACGCCTTCTGAAAGGCGTCGGAGCCTCCACAAACACCACCTGCACTATGGAAGGGGATCAGAAAAATGTTCAATTCTTAAAAGGAAAAACAAGCTAAATGCCAGGTAATGACAGCGCAAAGCAAGGAAGCAGCGGAACCACCACTGGAACCCAAGTCCAGGCTCTCCCAGCCCGGGCCCCTCCTCACCCCTAACCACACAGTGGGACACCTTGGGGGCAGGTCTCTGCGTTCCGCCAGTCGCCGCCAAGTGCGGGAGTTGCCACTCACCAAGCTCCTCCTGGTCTTTGAAGAATTAACTTCCCAGCAAGTCTGCACACCGCACGAGTCGCTACCTGGGCTTTTATAGGCTTGGGGAACTTCCGGTGGTGAGCTAGGGCGTCTGGGATATGAAGTTTACGAGTTACGGGCCGAGTTCCTGATCCCATTCTTAGGAACCCTGCGTCCTGTCTGCCTTGTCTTTAGCCCCAATTCCCATCCTGAGGAAGACGAAATGCCGGAGTTAACAACCTCTCGCCTACGGTCGGCCCTCAGCGAGGCAGGATAGGAGAACCAGTCACAAGGCGAGGCAGGGAGAGGGAAGGCCTAAAGATGGCGAGCAATTAGCCATCTACTTCCGGAATTTAAAGTCAGCTTCCGGAAGCCAAGACGGTGTCCCCATGACAACCGACGATGGTTCTTGAGGTGAGTGTGAATGATGTGACGAGCATGGAGTGGCCGGAAGTCAGAATTTTATGTTATTATTGCTTTTGCTGTGAGTTTTTTGCTGAGCCTTTCCGGTCTGTGGGAGATTTGGGAAGGATGAGCAAAACCGCGTTAAATTGGAGGGTGATCGTTTGCGTAGCTAGAACGAGGGGCGTTTCTATCTAACGGATGCTCATGTGGCCCTCAGCAGAGCCTCTCAAACTGGTGCGTTTGGCTCTAATCCCTTGCGGTCTGAAGGGAATGACTCTAACCGTGTATCCTTGCCTGTTGCCAGGGAGTAATTCTTTTCTACCATGCATATTGTTGTGAGGATTAAAGAACATGCTCTTGGTTAACAAGATTATCCTGGCGCTGGCACCTAGGAGATTATGAGTGTGAAAACTCAAGCCCAGAGAAGCTACATTCATACTTCCAAAAACATGGAGCTTTTCCACCGTGGGAGGTGGATGAGGCCTGGACCTCTCAGAACCTCTCTAAAATGGGGGTTATATGCACTAAATGACTGCTTTTCAAGTCCAGGGATTAAGTACAGTTATAAATATGCTCCGCTTACTTGCTGCCAATGTGTTTCTGTCATAACTTTTATAAAGCTTTTCTAGGAGAGTACTGTGTCCTCTCAGCTCTTCTGTCTGTGACACTGCTTATCTCTGTGAGAGCATATTCCTTATCTACTTAGATAGCATTCTATCAGTTATGAAATAGGCCGGTCGTATAATGCTCCATCAGAATATCACTCTGCCACTTACCAGCTGTGTAATCATAATCAAATTAGTTTACCTTGCTAGGCCTTAATTTTCTCATCTATGAATTGGGGAAAATGAGGGTTTATTTTTTACTTCACGAGGTTATTGTAAGATTTAAATATTATCTGTGACTGGAACAGTCTCTAGAGTGTTGCATGTAATATATAAGAGTTTATTACTACTATTATTACCACTACTACTACTTCTATGTGACCGGAATGTCATTTCTCTGTAGTACCCCTAAATATTCATAGTTAGAGTTGTGCATTTGTTAGCTGTGGTGGTGCACTCCTGTAAAACAGGCACTCAGGGAACTGAGGCAGTAGGATCAAGAATTCAAGACCAGGGACTACAGAGATGGCTCAATGGTTAAGAATATTCACTATTCTTCCAGAGGGCCCGGGTTCAATTCCCAGCACCCACATGGCGGCTCACAACTGTCTGTTCCAGGGGATCCAGCATCCTCACACAGAGATACATGAATCAAAACTCCAATGTACATTAAAAATAAAAATACATTACCAAAAAAAAAAAAAAACCCATGAACAAATAATTGACTTAAAAAAAAAAAAGAATTCAAGACCAGTTTGGGCTACCTATGAAGATCTAGTGAGAGAGAGAGAGAGGAAGAAGAAGAAAGAAGGAAGGAAAGAAAAAGGGAAAAGCTCTGCATTTAGAAAGATCCAGGCACAGAGCAATGTCTGATGTTATTAGTCTCTATTAATGACAAGTTAAGGTGCAGTGGGATGGGTTTGGTTTAGTTTTGTCTTGTTTTGTTTGGAAAAGAGTCTTGGCTATCATAACCCAGGCTGGCCTCAGACTCTCAATCCTGTTTTAGGCTTCTGAATATTGTGATTACAAGTGTGTGCCACTACACCTGGCTTTAGTTGGGTTTTTGTTTTTATAATTGTTTTTAACTAATATATTCCAGTCACCTAGAATTGTGTTTTCCATACTGATGCTCAGTAAATGTTTATTGCTAGACTTTTAATATTGGCTTCTTTGTCCTTCCTTCCTTTCTTGCCCCTCTCCCCTCCAAACAGATCCATGCATTAGAGCCAGGGAAACAGCTCTAATTTGGAAAAAACTAGACAGCTCTCCCCAAGTACTGGGCTGAGAATCAGAAGTTCTTTTCTACAGAAGTGCGGAATGTGCACTTGGGAGTCCCAGAAAGCAGACAGAAGATGCTCCAGACCAGTAACTACAGCCTAGTGCTCTCCCTGCAGTTCCTGCTGCTGTCCTATGACCTGTTTGTCAATTCCTTCTCTGAGCTACTCCGAATGGCTCCTGTCATCCAGCTGGTGCTCTTCATGTGAGTGTCAGAGACAGGCCTGCAAAGCTGACTTCAAAGAGTTTGAAGGCCCTGACAGTCATATTGTTTTTAAAAACTAAAATATCCTAGTCATTTGATTTTACCAATGAAGACTCAGGAGCCAGGTGCTGGATTGAAAACTTGCTAGCTTAGAGGGTCAGAGAAAGCACTCAGCTGATCTTCCTGTTCAGCTGAAAACCCTAGAGGAAAAAGCCCAGAGTTAAAAAGCTCCTCCTCCTTCTCCACACTGTCTTAAATACCCCTCAGCTCAATGTCCTCCTTTCTGTTAATCCCAAGTCAGCTGGTTTCTTGCTCCACCTCTTGACCTAGGGTTAATTTTATTTAAGCCTGTGTACAGAAAACTCTTAGATTAAAAGTGTGTTTTAGGGCAGACCCACACCACAAGTACTTATTTACAGCAAACAGAAAGTTCTTGGATTAAAGGCTGAGCCATCCCATAATTAGAAACAGATTTTTTTTTACAGTTCAAAATCTCGGTGTTCACAACGGGATCAAATATTCTGCACGTGAACATTTTAAAGTTATTAGTGTGTACCAGGTGTGTTGGTGCACGCCTTTAATCCCAGCACTTGGGAGGCAGAAGCATGCGACTCTCCGTGAGTTCAAGGCCAGGCTGGTCTACAAAGTGAGTTCCAGTATAGCTAAGGATACACAGAGAAACCCTGTTTCAAAAAACAAACAAAAGTTATTACTGTGTTCAGAAGTCTGTGCTGTCCTGTTCTTTGGGGTGACTATATCATAGAGAACAGATCTCATGATGTCCCTTTAAGGCTTAGAGCCAACTCTTAGTCCTCACCCAGCCCCAACTTGGCTGTACTTTGTTTTATGTGTCTACAGCATCCAAGATATTGCAATCCTCTTCAACATCATCATAATTTTCCTCATGTTCTTCAACACCTTCGTCTTCCAGGCTGGCCTGGTCAACCTCCTATTCCATAAGTTCAAAGGGACCATCATTCTGACATCTGTGTACCTTGCCCTCAGCATCTCCCTTCATGTCTGGGTCATGGTAAGAGTAAAAGTTCTGAATTCCTACATATTTGGTTTTTTAAAGATATATATAGCTATTGTGTTGTGTCTGTGTATGGGTGAATAGCTGTGTGGATGTCAAAGGTGGCTGTCTGTCCTTCCACCATGTAGGTTCTAGGGACTGAACTATTGTCATTGGGCATGGCAGCAAATGCCCCCAACCACTGAGCTATCTCACTGGCCCTTTCACATCTTTAAAGAGCAAGAAGTAGCTGGTCATGGTGGCTAGCACATGTAATTCTAGCACCCAGCAGGCCAAGACAGGAGGATTACCACAAATTCAAGGCCATCTGGATCAACACAGTTAAGTTCTAGGCCAGCCTGGACTGTAGTGTAAGACCTATCTTGGGGGAGGGGAAAGCAAAAGAAGCAAAGTGTGGCAGCATATACTTGTAATGTTGTGTTCTGAGGGTCATGGCAAGTTCATCCTGGTCTACTTATAACTTTGAAAGCAAGCTGTGCTAAACCACTCTTCCAACTCAGAGCCTTGAGGCCACAATGAGCACATGAAGGACTGGAGGGTGGCTTAGCAGTTCTGAGCATGTGCTGCTCTTGCAGGGGACCTGGGTTTGGTTCCCAGCACCTACATCAGGCGGCTCACAACCCCTTGGAACTGTGGTTCCAAAGGTTTCAGCTCTTCTGGCCTCTGCAGGCACTGGCACGTACATGGCACACATATACACAGGAAAGCACTCATACACATAAACCAATTGCCAGACGTGGGTGGTATGGTAAGAAATATTAATATTTAATATTGGTACATATGATTACTAGGGCAGCAGAGTTATTCCTTAACCAACCACTTATAAATAAACATACAGAGACCAGTTGGATTGTTGTTTTTTTTTTTTTTTAATGAGACAGGGTTTCTGTGTGTATCCCTGACTCTGAACTCCATTTGTAGACCAGGCTGGCCTTGAACTCAGAGATCCACCTGCCTCTGCCTCCTGAGTGCCAGGATTAAAGGTGTGAGCCTCCATGCCCAGCAGACCGTTTGGATTTTAATATAACCTTAAACACTGGGACTGAGCTATCTCACTGGCCCTTTCACATCTTTAAAGAGCAAGAAGTAGCTTGCTGACCCTCTAAGATCCTGACCCTCTAAGCTAGCTTTCTATTTCCCAGCCCAAACCCCCAGAAACACTTGTACACGTTCCATTTGGTCTGATCCTCCAACCAAGTTGCTCCCGGCCACATGTGTTTCTCCTCCATGTTAACCCATCTCATCTTTCCTTCTTTTCTTCCTCTCCCAGTCTCTCCTCTTCTGGGGCTTCTCTGTCTCTCTCTCTATCCAGGCCAGATCAAGGTATTCTATTCAACCAATCAGGAAAATGGGTTAGCAGGTGAGGGTACACAGCATCACTTGGTGCAAGGGACAGTTTCCTCAGCAGGTAAAGACCAGACTTTATTATTTACTGAGAGCCAGTAAACAGCATTTGGTTAACATAGCATCATAAGGCAAACTATAACAGGGTGGTACACAGCACCCTGTACTTTAATCCCAGTACTACAGAGCTAAGGTTCAAGGGCCTTTGGTGATCAGAGAAGCCCCAGAAGAGGAGAGACTGGGAGAGGAAGAAAAGGAAAGACGAGATGGGTTAACATGGGGGGGGGAGCAGAGGCAGGCAGATCTCTGTGAGATAGAGGCCAGCCTGGTGTACTAAGATAGTTCCAGGCCAGCAAGGACTGCATAGTGTTAGACCCTGTGTCAAAAATAAATCAATTAATAACAACAAATCTTTTCTTTTTAAGAAGTATATGAAAACACATGAGATATGCAAAGAGGTGAAAGAAGTAGGGAGCAAATGTCAGAAGCCATGAAAATCAGATCTTCTCTAGGGCCTATGTGAGCTAGATGCTGTGTATTCAAGCTGTTGATCTGATTACATCCTCCGTGTAGAAAGCCTTAACAGAAAAACAACAAACAGCAAAAGCAAAGCACCAAAAAGACAATGGTAAGGGCTAGGGAATACAGTCAGTGGGAGGGCATTTCCCTGGCAGGCTCCATGCCCTGGGTTTGATCAAACCCTGTCCTGTCAAAAGAACATCCAACTAGAAGTTTCTATTCTCTGGAAACCCTGTCATTCTTTGACATGGGTAAGAATCCTTGCTAGAAAATAGGTAAAATGAAGGTGTCCTGGGCCAGGGGATAGGCATGTGACAGTTCATGTAAGGCACTTTTACTCAGCTCTCAGTGTTCAAGAATCCAGGGACTTTTCTGTTTGTAACAGTTTACCTTTGCCCCAAATAGGCCTACCAGGGTTAAAACAGGAAGTCAGGTCATTTTGCCATGGACGGTGTAGGTAGGTGGGTGTTGACAGAGGGTATGTTTGGGTGTTAGTGCCCCATGGTTCAGATTACAAGCTTTGGGTGTTTCTGGAAAGCAGCCATGCAGTAGTGTTGCTTTCCTTTATGCCCTGTGTGGAATCCCCATCTTTTTTTTTTTTTTTTTTTTTCTGAGACAGGGTTTCTCAGTGTATCCTTGATGGTCCTGGACTCACTTTGTAGACCAGGCAGGCCTTGAACTCACAGAGATCCACCTGCCTCTGCCTCCCTGAGTAATGAGATTAAAGTGCGCCACCACGCCGGGCAATTACAGACAGCTGTGAACCGCCATGTGGGTGCTGGGATTTGAACCCGGGTCCTTTGGAAGACTGAGCCATCTCTCCAGCCCTGGAATCCTCATCTTTATAGTGGAAATTCAATGCCTGAGATGCTTCTTTTTAGCTTTCCTGTAGGGCCAGATTAGATCCAGTTCTCTTGGATTCAGATTGTTATTTTAAGAATATGATTTGAGCCGGGCAGTGGTGGCGCACGCCTTTAATCCCAGCACTTGGGAGGCAGAGGCAGGCGGATATCTGTGAGTTCGAGGCCAGCCTGGTCTACAAAGTGAGTCTAGGACAGCCAGAGCTGTTATACAGAGAAACCCTGTCTCGAAAAACCAAAAAAAAAAAAAAAAAAAAAAGAATATGATTTGAGGCTGGGCGTGATGGCACACACTATTAATCCCAGCCCATGGGAGGTAGAGGCAGGTGGATCTCTGTGATTACAAGGTCAGCCTGATCTATAGAGCAAGTCCAGGACAGTCAGAGTTACACAGATAAATCCTGTCTCAAAAACAAACGAACAAAAAAAGAATATAATGTGAAAGTGTATGACAGAGCATATGTGAGTGTGTGTACGTGTGTGTGTTCACACGCAAGCATGTGCACCTGAGTATGTGCAAGTACTCCAGAAGAAGGACTTAGATCTGTAGCTGGAGTTACAGGGAGTGTGAAACAGGGGTTCTAGGAACTGAACTCTGGTTTCTGAAAGACCAGCAAATGCTCTTAACTGTTGAGCTCTCTCTCTAACCCCTCTTCTCTTTCCATTTTTTACATTTATGTGGATTCTGGGGAGGTCTTGCAGGCCCTTATTGCTTCACATTTCTTCTGTTTTGCAAATTCTTCCATCTCTTTGGATAGCTCATGTGTGTCCTATATACATATTTTGATGAAAGTCATTAAAATTCCTGTTGAATTAGGGATGTGGCTTATAGGTGGAGCTCTTGCCTAGAATTTGGGAGGCCCTGGCATTGGTTCTTAGTACCACAATCAAAATAAAGCAAACCCTTGGTCTCCAGTCACTTTACTTTTCATTAGACCACTGTGTCGGTGTCCCTGAGTGCCACAGAAGAAGGCTCACAGGAGAGCAACAGGGCAGAATGCAAGGCTCAAGGGTGTCCTCCATCAGAGCCTGTGCTTCACTTCCTGGAGCCCCACATTCAGGATGTTGATGTGATTAAGCCCTGAACCTGAATGCACCAAAGTGCTGAGCCTGAGATTCTGAGGGCTGGACAGTGAGCAGAGAAACTGGTAACAGAATATTTTTATTTACCAACACTTATATTTATTAATACTTAACAAGTATCTATAAAATACATAAGCTAAAATCACCTAAAAACACTCTAATACCTAACTAAAAACACTTAACACTACTTTAAGTTTCTTAAAAGGACATTAATATTCCTAGCGTAGGTCATGTAGGATGGCTTGGCTTATGGCAGTCCATCAATGCAGTATTTTTTTTAGGTTTTTCAAGACAGGGTTTCTCTGTGTATCCTTAACTGTCCTAGACTCACTTTGTAGACCAGGTTGGCCTTGAACTCACAGAGATCCGCCTGCCTCTGCCTCCCGAGTGCCACCATGCCCAGCAATTACAGACAGCTGTGAACTGCCATGTGGGTGCTGGGATTTGAACCCCGGGTCATTTGGAAGAGTAGTAAGTGCTCTTAACCACTGAGCCAACTCTCCAGCCTCCTAATGCACTATTTTTTTTTTTTTTTTTTTTGGTTTTTCAAGACAGGGTTTCTCGTGTAACAGCTCTGGCTGTCCTGGACTCACTTTGTAGACCAGGCTGGCCTCGAACTCACAAAGATCCACCTGCCTCTGCCTCCCAAGTGCTGGGATTAAAGGCGTGCGCCACCACCGCCCAGCTAATGCAGTATTTTTTTAAGCTTAAGTTTCGAGGGCCTTATTTTGCCAGTTCGTAAGGCCAGTTTATTTCCACCAAGTTATGGCCAGTTTATAAAGTCAGTCTGTTCCAACTGCCAACTGAGGGTGGCCTTTTTATGTGTACAGTATTCTGTCTGCATGTAGGCCTGCAGGCCAGAAGAGGGAACCAGATCTCATTGTAGATGGTTATGAGCCATCCCAGTGGTTGCTGGGAATTGAACTCAGGACCTCTGGAAGAGCAGCCTATGCTCTTAACCTCTGAGCCATCTCTCCAGCCCCGAGGGTGGCCTTTTTAAATCATTATGGAGACTTGCCTCCGAGGTCTCTTTGGCCCAGGCAAATTTCAATGCTGAAAACTTCTCCAAGTGTCTTCCAGACTCCGCTTGCCCTGCACACTTTTAGTACCTTGCTGTGCTTTTCTTCAGCGTGGCTTCTCAGTGGGTAAGGGCAGAGAGAGAGAGTACAAGACCTCATGGATCTCTCTTAAATATCATCCCATCTAGAGATTCTTAGTGGAGAGTCTCTCAGCATTCCCATTGCTGTGGTTACCAACATTTGCAAGGCTTTCATGGTTTCTTAGTCCTGCCTCTTCAACAGGGTGGTCCGTGTTTTCATATCTGTAACCTTCAGGGACGCCAGTTTTTGCCAGTCAAAAATCCCTATAAAAGGCCTAACTTTTACCATAGAAACTTCTGAGATCATTTCTCCTTGACAAATAAATACCTCAGTTCAGGCTTAGAGGAAATGCCTTTGAAGCAAAAAATAAAAAGGAGGTGGTTGAGAGCTGGTAAGATGGCTCAGCAGGTAAAGGAACTTCCTACCAAGTTTGACAACCTGAGTTTGAGCCCTGGGACCCCATAATGGAAGGAGAGAACTGACTCCTGGAAGTTGTCCTCTAACTCTGTGTGCATGCTGTGGCACCCTGGCACATGCACACACATACACTTTTTTTTTTTTGAGACAGGGTTTCTCTGAATATCTCTGGCTGTCCTGGACTCGCTTTGTAGACCAGGCTGGCCTCGAACTCACAAAGATCCGCCTGCCTCTGCCTCCCAAGTGCTGGGATTAAAGGCGTGCGCCACCACCGCCCGGCCAACATACACTTTTTTTAATTAAAAAAATTTTTTGCTGGCATGGTGGCACATGCATTTAATCCCAAAACTCGGGAGGCAAAGGCAGGCAGATCTCTGAGTTTGAGGCCAGCCTGATCTACAGAGTGAGTTCAGGAGAGCCAGTACTGTTATGCAGAGAAACCCTGTCTAGAAAAAAAAAATTTTTTTTTTTTTTTTTTTTTTTTTTTTTTTGAGACAGAGTCTCACTACATAGTCCTGGCTGGCCTGGAACTCACTATGTCAGCCACACAAGCCTCAGACCTATAGAGATCTGCCTGCTTCTGCCTCCTGAGTGCTATGATTAAGAGGTATGCACCACCATGCCCAAGTAAAAATTCTATTTATTTTATGTGTTTGAGGGTTTGCCTGAGTATGTGCATCATGTGCATGCCTAGTGTCCACAGAGTCCAAAAGAGAGCACTGGATTCCTGGGAACTAGAGTT
The DNA here is from genome assembly GCA_907164525.1 of Lophiomys imhausi. NCBI lineage: Eukaryota > Metazoa > Chordata > Mammalia > Rodentia > Muridae > Lophiomys > Lophiomys imhausi. Next base: position 6,245,244 of record CAJQZJ010000838.1, on the reverse strand, counting down.
CTAGGCAGTTGTGAGCCATCATATGGGTGTTATGGAACTGAACCTAGGTCAGGTAACCTCTTAACCACTCAGCCATCTTTCCAGCCCCATAAAAAAAAGTTTTTTAAGGAGGAGTTTGAAGCTCCCCTGAGAAATATACCTGGAGCTTCTGAAAAGAAAGTGAGGGTAGCATGATTCTTAGCCAAGTGGCTTTGCTGCAGCTATGCAAGTTGGAGATACAATAATGTCGCCTTTAACCTTTCCCTTTCTACCCATGTTTCCTTTAGAACTTGAGATGGAAAAACTCCACCAGCATCATTTGGACAGAAGGACTTCAAACACTGTTTGTATTCCAGAGACTAGGTGAGGATGGAGCAACTTCAGGGCACGCATGTCCTGTGATTGTGCACTGTGTCTCTGGCAGCATAGCCTTAATCCTGGCTTCCCAGCTCCATCGGGACAGCCATGCAGAGGAAATAGGAAGGGCTGCCCTCTGCCCTTTCTGGGAGACAGCGAGAACCCCTGGGGCAGTGCTGAGGGTGGCTGGGCTTGGTTCTCCCCAGAAGGGAACACTGAGGACCGTCCCTGAGGCCGCTCTCTGCTTTTGTCTTCAGTGGCAGTGCTGTACTGCTATTTCTACAAACGGACAGCTGTGAGACTGGGCGACCCCCGCTTTTACCAGGACTCACTATGGCTGCGTAATGAGTTCATGCAAGTCCGAAGGTGACCCCTTCATGTCACGATGACTGCCTTTCCTTCCTGGTAGAAGTTGCCTGGGCTGCTCTCCAGGGAGGAGTGGCCCTTGGCACCAGGAAACAGGTGGACTTCCTAGGACATGCTTAGGCCAACTGTGCTCAGCATTCAAGAAGGAAGATTCAGCAGGTGTGGTTGGAAACGGAGGCAGGAAAATTGCTATGAGTTTGAGGCCACCCTAGGCCTACCTAGTGAGTTCTAGGATAGCCTACAGAGGGAGACTATCTCAAAAAGAAGGAGGACCTTCCCTATTGCAAATTAAAGTGTTTTCACTTTAGTACAGACTGTTTAGACTGTAGTACAAAATGCAATCTTGCCTCCTACCTCAGTCCACCCACTTCTGTCTCTTCCTGCTCTGTACCCACCCACTGTCTCTCCACTCTTCCTTTCTGAGGATTCTGCATTTCTGAAGCTCCCACTCTTTGAAGCTTATGGTTCAGCCTTTTAGGTAGCAGCCTCCCAGCCCACCCCCTGTTCTGCTGATACCAGCCTTGAGTGACTGGAGGATGTAGACGATGATGGGTATGTTCTACTGCAGTCAGTCACCTTAGTCATTTAGACTTTATATCCAAAGTACTTTTTTTTATAGTTCTAAAGAGAAATAAACTGAATTTTTTTTTTAAATGAATGGTAGTCTGCCTGTCTGTCCAGGTGTCTTTATGGTGAAGAGGTATACCACGTCAGAGAGCCTCAGCGAGCCTCAGCATCTCTTTGACCCATGAGGCAAATTGAGCTATAAATTAGATACCCACTGTGCCCATTATGAGTCAAAGTACTGAGTGGGGTGGCTCACACCTGGGGAGGCCTCAGCAAGAGGGCCACATAGTGAATTCTAGGCTAGCGTTGGCTACAATATGAAGACTGTCTCAAACAAAATAAAAGAGTGCTGGTACTTCTTTGGAAATTCAAGATGTGATCTGATGCCTGCCCCTAGCCCTGAAGTTCCAGATTTTGGTGTTTCCTTCAGATTCTGTTTACTAGAAGCTGAAATTGCCCTCAGGAGATAAAAAAGTGTTCCAGAGCCTGTTTAGCAAAGGAAAGTTTTAGAATTTACATGCTACTTTCTGTTGCCAGAGTAACATGTAACAAAGCATCACCAAATTCAGTAGCATGCATCCCTGTGCAATTGGCTGGCACATGGTGGGGTTCAGCTGATCTGATTGCAGCTGGGATTCCTCAAGTCTGTGGTCAGCCATGATAATCTTGGACCTTTAACTTGTCTAACCTAGGATGACCTCAGGAGGAATAACACTTTACTGGACTGTGGGTCTCATGACTCATCCACCAGCAGACCAAGGGCCCATGATGGGCTAGGAATAGGTGAGAGCATGTCCCATTGCATTCACAGGTCAGTCCTCTGTTTCCATTCCCATTGGTCAAAGCAAGTCATGTGACCTAAAACAAGGTCAAAGTAGGAAACAGCACAAAGTTTCAAGGCAGAAAAGGTTTGGAAAGGCTGGGCATGTAGCTCAGTGCTAGAGCATGAGCATAGCATATGCAAGGGCCTGGGTTCAATCCCCAGCACCGAAAGAGAACATGAAAGAACAAAGAACTGACTGTTAAGGAAGTCAGACCACACCTTCCTTATGGACTGTTAACACCGGAGCAAGAATGTAGCCACAGCTGCTCCAGTACCTGAATAAAGACAGCTCTGTTCTAACAAAACTAGTGTTACACTGAACTTTCAGGGTTTTTATGATTTCCACATGTCAAGAAATACTCCTTTTGATTTTTTTTTTTCATATAAAAATGCTACCAAGAAGGGTGGTGGTGGTGCACACCTTTAATCCTAGCACTCAGGAGGCAGAGGCAGAGGTAGGTGGATCTCTGTAAGTTCAAAGCCAGCCTTGTCTACAGAGCTAGTTCCAGGACAGCCAGGGCTACACAATGAAACCCTATCTCAAAAAACAAAACAATTCATTAAAAATTTGAGGTTAGAAGCCTGGGCCCTGGCAGGCCTGGTAAGCCATCTGGATTCAGCCGCTTGTCCTCAGTACACCACTTATGGAGACAATAGCGAAAAGCAAAGATGAAATTATTTAATGTAGCCACATCAGAAGGGGCCAAATAAAAGGGTCCAGTAAGCCCCAAATTCCATTTTCAAAATATTGGACATGGGGTTTAAGTAGAAAAGGATAGCATGAAGTTCAGCAGTTAGAGGGCATGGTTTGTTTTTTTTTTTTTTTAACATTTATTATGTATACAGTATTTGCTCTACATATATGCCCAGGCAGATCTCAATGTAGATGGCTGTGAGCCACCATGTGGTTGCTGGGAATTGAACTCAGGACCTTGGGAAGAACAGCCAGTGCTCTTAACCTCTGAGCCCCCTCTCCGGCCCAAGGGCATGCTTTTCTTCCAGAGGATTTGAATTCTGTTCCCAGCTCATGGCTTGTTACTCCAGCTCCAGAGGCATCCAATGCACCGCTAGCCCTTGAAAGCACATGCAAACACCCATACACATAATTAAAATAGTTTTTCAAGTTTAGAGAGCAAGAAGTGTATATAACAAAACAGTCCTGGTCAAGGTGTGTCCCATGCATCATTGACCCCTGTGGTTCCCACTCTGCTCCCTTTTCCTTAACTGTGATTGGCCTGAGAGGGAGAGCAAGGCAGAATTGCAGGGTGTGATGGAGACTTCAGGGGGCAAGTGAGCACGTGAGAGATAGGGGGCAGGCTTCATGAGCACCTCAGCTCATTTCACTGGGGGTGAACAAAGGCTTATCAAAGCTCTGGGGGACTGGGTAAGAGATTTTGGGTGAGTGTACATCATTGGCTGGGGCTCAGGTGCTGAGAATGTGTTATTTGCGTTAAGAGGAATTCCAGGTGCTTGCTGGACATGACCTTATAAGGAGAGGGGAAGTTTAACCTGTAACCTGGCTCTCAGGCTACATGACTACCTCAAGGAGGGCAGAGGTAGGGGCCGAAAAGCTACGTGCATTGAGGAGGTAGGGGCCAAAAGGCTACGTGAGTTGAGGAAGTAGGGGCCAAAAGGCTACGTACATGCGTTGAGACATGCAGGCCCCAGGCAGTGGTCCTCACTCCTACCCTCTTGAGATTTCCGTGGTTGGAAACAACTTGACCCCACCGCTGGATCAGACTGATTCCTTCTGGTTCGTGATACCCCAGGCAGTGGTCCTCACTCCTACCCTCTTGAGATTTCTGTGGTTGGAAACAACTTGACCCCACCGCTGGTCCAGACTGATTCCTTCTGGTTCGTGATACTCGAGCATCACAATCCATCATTGTCTTGTTCTGGTTGTCTTGAGGCAGTCTGGCAAGTCGGCAGAGCTGTGTGAGGTCTCTTCCTTGAAGGCCAGTGCCTCCTTTGGCTCTAGGCTTCAGCCCTTCTCTTCCCTCTGCATGAGATTCCCGGGGGGGAAGTTTGATTCTCTGGGGTTCACAGTCTCAAAGCACAAATGCCTCTTTAAAATTACTCTCCTGGGCCATGCAGGAGTGGTTCATACCTTTAATGCCAGCACTCAAGAGGCAGAGGCAGGCGGATCTCTTGAGTTTGAGGCCAGTCTGGTATACAGAGCAAGTTTCAGGACAGCCAGGAATACACAGAGAAACACTTTGCCTAAAACAAAACAAAATCCTCTCCTGCAAGATGGTTATAAAAATGTCAAAAGCCATGTATGGTTTCCAGCACTCATGTCAGGGGCTCATGTATTTGTAATTCCAGCTCTAGGAAGAACCAACACTCTCTGGCCTCTGCAGGCACCTCTATGCACATAGCACATAAATTCACACAAGCACACACATAAATTTAAAAAAAATGGTAGAAGGAGAAAACTGATTTCCAAAAGGTTGTCCTGTGACCTTCACACATGTACACATTCCCCAGCCCTTTTCTCACGTGCACACACAAATAAAATCTAATAAATAAACAGGTAGAATGCCAGAAATAAAACAAAATTGCCATACCAATAAACTCCACCTACTTGGAGCCTGACCCTTGTCTTGTAATCCCTTTATGGAAACATCTAGAGCTTAATGCTAGAGACCCATGACCTCACCCCAAATGTCCAGTCTCAAGAAAGATCTGGTGATGCAAAATTTGCTACTTAACAAGGCCACAAGATGTCTATTCACCTCTGCAAATCCAGATACACACTCCCTCCCACCTCCCCACAAGATACAGCACAAAAGATACAAGAGATAAGGACAGGCAACTCCCTTTAACTGTATAGAAGAACCCTTAACTCCAGCTCCCTCTGGTGGGGAATTCTCTGAGAATTCATCCACATCTCTCCCCCTTTAGTCTTTCTCATGTCAGTGAACATGAGGGTGCATGACTTGTGGTCACAGCACTGGGGGATGGAAAAGAGTGAGACAGGAGGATTACTATGAGTTCAAGACCAGTTCAGTGGACATAGTAAGTTTCAGGCCAGACTGAGCATTGCAGTGAGACTCAGTAGGATCAGCCTGACACAGCATTCAGATACAGTGCCTATGGTGCTGGCCTTGAATCTTCCAATTGGAACAGATAGTCATAAACACTAACAAAGCTACCACCTGCATTACTTGTGTGAGGAAAAGAAAGTGCTAGAGATGAGTTAATAGCCTGATTTTGAATTTTTTCATAAAAGCTGGTAGCTCTCCTGGCAGGAGGGGACATGCTCTAAAGAGAGACAGTTGTTCCCTTCCCATGGGCTATTGAAGCAATGAATCCTAAAGAATTAAAATTTCCTCAGGAACCTCATGCAGAGAGAAGAGAAGGGCTGAAACCAAGAGGAGGCATTTGCCTTCCAGGAAGAGATTTCACAGTTTTGACAACTTGTCAGACCACCTTGCAGGACAGACTGGATCAGAGACAATGATGGGTCAGACCACTGACCAGGATGGCTTAGTTAGGCATACCTCTTGCCCGCTGTTTAAACTAAAACCTCAAATCAGACTTGGAGGTCACTGGATTCCTAGTCTCAGTATGGGCCACACTGAATATTGCAGTGGCTTAAATAAGAATGGCCTCCATAAGCTCATATATTTGAATGCTTAGGGAGGCACACTATTTGAAAGGATAAGGAGGTGTGGCCTTTTGGGGTAGGTGTGGCCTTGCTGAAGGAAATGTGTCACAGGAAGTGGGCTTTGAGGTTTCAGAAGCCCAAGCCATGTCCTCTCTTTTCCTGCTGCCTTCAGATCTAGAGGTAGAACTCTCAGCTACTTCTCCAGCATCATGTCTGCCTATGTGCTGCCATGCTTCTCACCATAATGGGAGTTAGATTCCTTTAGTGAATATGTAAGGGCTTCTGAAATGCAGACTCTTGCAAGGGCATTCGAAGTCAGCCTCAAGTCTTGCACCTGTGGGAAACACCTGGCAGAGTGCATGTGGTCCTGGGCATAAGAAGGAAGCCCAGGGGAAACTGAAAAAGGGCGTTTGGCTTGGCATTGCTTGGATGCTAGAAAGATTGCAGTCTAGATAGGCAGAGCCCAGACTGGACTGAGGCAAGGTGAAGCCTCACCTAGGCTCAGCGAGACAGTGCCCTGCTGAAGAGCATGTCCAGAGTCTTGGAGAAAGCCTTCGAGCGGCCAGTTACTGTGAGAGAACAGCCTGTGGAAGGATGTGGCCAATGACTGCTAGAGAGCCTGTGAGCTGTGAGTTACTGAGAGAAGCCTTGAGAGTTAGCACATGGGTGTCCTCTCAAGAGGGGCCTGGCATGAGAGATGATGCCACACCACACTGACAGTAAAAGCAGGATTTAAGAGGAGGTGTGCTAACCAGCCCTGGGGCTGTGTGAGTATAGCCAGCCCTGAGGCACTAAGAACTTCAAAAATGGTGAGGAGAGCCTCAGCCTCAAGTGACAGCACTGGCCCAAGGCATGAGGTGCATAAGTGCACTCTGAAGTCACAGCAAATAGATAGGGAAAGACTGAAAACAGGCAAGAGTAACGCCTGCCACATGAGGATGTAGCAAAGAGGCTCCAGCAAGGCCTCAAAGCCAAGGACTAGTCTGTGCCATGCAGCAGCTGCCCTGGGAGGTTCAGCTAGTTCAAACAGACAGGCTGAGGAGACCATGAAACTGATAGTCTCAGATGACTGAGGAAGCTGACCCCAAGCTTAGAGGCTGAGGCAAGCTGGCCACAGGAGCTGGAAGACAGTGGTGGCACTAGGCCCTGAGACTGAGGAGGCTGAGGAAACCACGAAGGCAGGTGGAAAGCGGCCCCTGTCAAGTGAGGAGGTGGCCAGCCCAATAGCCAAATGACCAATAAACAACTGCTCTTGTGGTGTTCCTGCAGACAGACTGCAAACCGCTGTCATCAGTGGAGATGCTCCTGAGGCCGTCTGTCTTGGTATCCTTTTCAAAAGGATTGGTTCTTAGGTAATAGGTGTTTAGGTATTATTAAATATAGTTTAATAAAATTTACAGTTACACAATGGAATAAACCTCTGAAACTGTAAGCAAGCCCTATTAAAATTTATTTATTTATTTATTTATTTAGGTTTTAGGTTTTATGTTTTACGTTTTTCAAGACAGGGTTTCTTTGTGTAGCCCTGACTATCTTGAAACTCACTCTGTAGACCAGGCTGGCCTCAAACTCACAGAGATCTGACTGCCTCTGCCTCCCAACTACTGGTATTAAAGGTGTGCACCACCACAGCCAGCCCAATCTCCTTTTGTTAAAGACAGATTTTTCTATGTAGCACAGACTGGCCTTGAACTCATGATCTTCCTGTCTCAGCCTCCTGAGTGTTGTGATGACTGTCATGAACCACCATACCAGCTTTATTTATAGCCTTCTTATAGACAATACAATAATAATCAGAAACATTTTACAAAAGAAAAATTGCTATATTGCTACCTCAGTCACTTATTTCAAACCCTATGCATATTGTATAGACACTTGTGATATGGAGAGGGGTCCATAAAATATAGTTGGTCTCTGCCCTGTTTTCTGACTCCTAAAACTTTTAGAATATCCAAAATGATGTCATTTTGGATGCTAATGAGCCTGAGGGTATCTGGGGACTCCTGGATTACTTCACTGGTGGGCCTCACTGCTGAGGGAACTGCCATGATTAGAGGGCTGGAGCTATCGGCACCACCCAGACCTCTGGGGAGGAGGGAGTGCTGAAGATTAAGTGAGCCACCAATCACCAATCATTATTCAGTCGTGCACATGTGGTGGACCCCTCAGAAGCCTTAAAGGACAATATAGAGAGCCACTGAATTGAAAAATGTACCCAGGTACTATTAGGGTAGTGCCCCCACCTGGAGAGGGAGTGCACAGGCCTCCCTGCAGTACTAACCTTCTAAGTTTTTTGTTTTGTGACAGGTTCTCTGTAGCCCAAGCTAGCTTGGAACTCACTGTGTAGCATAGGCTGGCTTCAAACTCTTGGTGATTTTCCTGCCTCTGTGACAGAAAATTTTTATTTAAAACACTTATAATTATTAATACTTAACAATCACCTATAAAACACCTATATCCTATAACCTAATACCTATAAACACTTAATATCTAAGAACACCTAACCAACTCTATTTTAATTTTCTTAAAAGGATATTAATATTCTTAGTGTAGGTCTGTGCAAGATAACTTGATTTTGGCAGTCTAGCAGTCACATCAGTCAGTCTCTTTCAAGCTTAGTGTCTGTTGGGCCTAACTTTGCCAGTTTGTATGGTCAGTTTATTTAAACCGCTAGATCTTGGCTAGGTTATAAGGTCAGCCTGTCTTAACTGCTAACTTGAGGTTGGTTTCCTTCATCAGCTGAGATTCGTTTCTATAGTCTCCTCGGTCCTGTGTGCTTCACAGCCTGGTGTTCCTCCCTGGGGCCTCTGAATTCTGCCCTCCTCACCCAATCTCCCAGCATTCTCAGGGCCCTGAATGGACATCTTTCATGTTCAGTTTTTAAGAACTCTTTCTCAGCAGGTTCTATGCCTTGCCTTTTCTGCCAGCCTTCTTAGACTGGCTTATGGGATGTGCCTCAGGCTATTGCTGTCTAAATGTTGATGGATGGCATACATTCCTTGGTACACATACGTCGCTGTACACTTCTTCAGTGTGCATTGCCTTCTCAGTCCGTGAGGGCAAGAGGAAGAAAGCAACCAGTGGAGCTCTTGAGATATCCAGCGGTTCCATGGCTTCTCCTGGCAACCATCGTCATCTGTGGCTTATGCGGTTTCTTAGTCATGCCCCTTTCTCACAGAGCTGTGGCCTCAACTGGACTCTGCCCATCTTGGCCCCAAGTTCAAGGGACTCCAAGCTCCTCCTTTATGTGCTGCCTTTATGTGCGTATTAACTAAACCTCTACCACATGCCTCAGCTTCCTGAGAGCTGGGATCATAGGTGTGAGTGAGTCAGCACACTCAGCTTCTGAGTTGTGCTCTTCTTACGAAACCAGTAACATATGAAGTCAGCCATTTTCCTGACTTCTATAAAGGTAAGAGCTTCTGAAGGAACTACAACAGCAATAGGACTGGGGTGTAGCTCACTGGCACAGGATGTGCCTTGCATGTAAAGGAGTGTGCTTCAATCCCCAGAGCTGGTGTACAGGATGCTGCCAAAGACAAGGACAGCAGCAACAACAACAAAAGTCACATCAGAGCTCTCCAAGCAGGTACCAGCTGCACAACTCAGAATGATAAGATGACAAGCACTGGGATATTTATGAGATAAGGGCTAAGTGGAGCCTTTAAGTCACAAGCCACCAGGCCAGTAGATGGTTCAAATGTAAAGGCGCCTGCAGCCAGACCTGAGGATCTGGGTTAGACCAGGACCTACGTTGTGGAAGGAGAGAACTAACCCTATACACTGTCCTTCACCCCTCCCTTTCTCCCTCCTTCCATCCTTCTCTCTCTCTCTCTCTTAATACACACACACAAATACATACATACATACATACATACATATATATATACACATAATATTTAATGTGTTTAGGAAACAAGTTATTACTGTTGTCTAAAGAGACATGTATCCTAGTCTGGGGATATACCTGAGGACACTGCTTGTCTAGCATACTCAAAGCCCTGGATTTGATCCTCAGCACTGCATAAACTGGGTATAGTGGGCCCTTGCCTGTAATCTGGGCAGTTTGGAGGTGTGGGCAAAAGGATCAGAAGTTCAAGGTCATCCACGGCAATACAGTTGGAAGTCAGCCTGGGATACAAGAAACCCTTTCTCAAGAAAAAAAAAAATGTTTATGTAGTTCTGCTTTTAGTAGAATAGAGTTGCTTCTAGCTGGCTAGCGCTCCAGTCAAGAACTAGAAAAACCAGATAAAACACACAAACAAATATCATTTTCTTAACATTCTCAGAGAGGGATTACAGTAGCTTGGTGGTAAAGTGTGTGCTCAGCATGTACAAGCCCTGGATTCCATCCAAGCACTCCACCCCACAAACACATACACACACACACACACACACACACACACACACACACACACAGAGTCATCAGCCAACATAGTCTAAACAAACACTTTTATCCTTCCCTTTGGCTATCAGATTATTTAAACAATAGGCCCTAAAACATTAAATTTCCCAAGGAATCCTATTTAGTGGGAGAGGGGAATATCTGTAGTGCTGATACCAGCCTGAAATTTTTGCCTCCCCAAAAAAGATTTTGCACAGTCCACTTTGAAGGATGGACTGGAGTAGAAGCAATGATGAGTCAGTTATGGGCAGGACCACATCTTGACCAGGACTGCTTAGTTACACACACTCTTGTCCTCTCTTTAAACCTAAACTTCATGACAGAACCTGGAAGATAGGCCTTGGCAGGGAATCACTGGATCTGTTTTTTGTTCCTCTTGCCAATGTAGTCACACTGAATAAATCTCCTTTTTCTGCTTTTCACTATTAACTGTCTCTTTAATTGGTGTATTGAGGATAGATGCCCTGGTATAGCTTGTTAGGATTGCCAGAGCCCAGACTGAGACTATAACAACTACAGTAACATATACACATATACTCTATGTTGTATGTATGTTCCCAACTTCTGCTGAAGTCAGAGAGACCAGAGCCTGTAATGGCAATTAGTTTTCTGTAGTGAATTAATAAGGTTTTTTAGGGTGCAGATTGGCACCTGGCATCTGGCAGCCGTATGGTCTTGGGCAAACATGTAATTGGTAAAGTCCGGGAAACTGAAAAGAGCTTATATGGCTTGGCATTGCTTGGATGTTGCCTCTTTTCAAAAGATGGTGAAGAAAGCCAAAATGGGGCAGGGCCCTTTTGAAGCCTCAGTCCTGAGGGGCACGAAAACCACGCTCTATTTAAGCACGAGAGGTGAGGGAGCCCCTAGGCTGTGCCAGCCCAGTCAATAAGAATCAGTGGTCAGAAGCCTTGGCATGTAAACTGAGAACTGCTGAGGAAGCTGGAGACAGAGGCCCCACGTGCGAGAGAGAGAGAGAGAGAGAGAGAGAGAGAGAGAGAGAGAGAGAGAGAGACTCTTGCCATAAGCCAGCCCAACAAGGCTGGAAGAAAAGTCATGACATAAAACCTGAGAGAAAGTTTGTGAAAACCAGGCACTAAAGACATCTGTGCAGGGGCCTGAGAGCTGCCAAATGAGTGAATGAGGTGCAAGGAGGCAAGCAGAGTTCTGAGGCTTCAGTGAGGACCTCGAAAACAGGCAACAGAGTAACCCCTGTCACATGAGGGTGTGACATAGGCCCAGATAAGCAAATTAGCCCTAGAAAGGCCTCGAAGCCTGGCAAGGTCTTGAAGCCAAAGACTAAGCTGCATGGTGTAGCAGCTGTCCTGAAGGGTTCAGCTAGTTGAGATGGGATCCTGAGGTGTCCATGGACAGTGTCAGCTGACTGAAGCCCGCCCCAAGCTGAGCAGTTGAAACAGGCTGGGCACTCTAGCTGGTGAGTGATGTTTGCCTTGACTCTGAGGAAAAAGCCTCAAACCTAAGCTGAAATAAGACTGTCATGACTGTGCCAGAGCCAGACTGCTGAGTGAATGCTGTTTGAGGTGTGCCAACAGATAGAAGACAGCAAACCAAGTTGCCATCACTGACCTTCACTATAGAATTTTAATATCCTTTCAAAAGGGTTAAAATAGGACTAAGTGTTGTTAGGTATTAAGTGTTTGTAGGTTATAGATGTTTATTAGCTATTAATAAATATAATTTAATAAAATTTTTGTTTACAAGAGCCTATCATTGCAGAGCAGGGCTAATAACAGAAAAGACCCAATCACTGCAGGAGCTTTTTCCTGGGGCTTATTTGCTGAGCAAGAGGCTGGGAACCCAAGAATGTACCTGGGCACTAAACAAGCTAGTCGAATTGAGTGGCCCCAGGACAATGGAGGGACAAAACTGAATACTTTTTTTGTTTGTTTGTTTTGTTTTTTCAAGACAAGGTTTCTCTGTGTAATAACCCTGGCTGTCCTGGAACTCACTCTGTAGATCAAGCAAGCTGCATTGAACTCACAGAGATCCTGCTGCCTCTGCCTCCCAAGTGCTGGGGTTAAAGGCATGTGCCACCACACTCAGCTCAAAACTGAGGACTTGAGGAACTCTGAAGCATAACAAATTTTGCCTTGAAATATTTGCAAATTCTAAGACAAGAGTAAGACCACAGGCTAAAAATATGGAAGCCTCAAACTCTGAAAAGCAGAGCAAGAGTTTGGGTGGATGGTGTTGATAATTAGAATCCGTCACCATCATGCAGAGGTTAAAGGCTCAAGTCTCCTTATTGGGACAAGAGGAGGCATGTAGTGAAACATGTTAAGACTGCAGTGATGGACTGGAATAACTCGGGGGTAGAGTGCTTGCCAAGCAGGAGCATGCATGAGGTCCTTGGTTTGATCTTTAGAACCATGCTTTAGGAGATGATGTTGCAGTGCAGCTTCCATCCTGGTTGGGTCAAGGTGATTTGTTGGTGTACCTCATAACTACTTAATAATTCTAAACACCTTTTAGCCAACCCACCTGAGACACATTAGAAGTATTCCAAAATTAAAACGTTCCCAAGCATGGTTCCTTGGGGCAACTCATCAGCCAATGGCAAAGGGAACACAGCAATCAGCAGCAGCCCAGTGGTCACCCTGCTATTGTGATACCAGTTGCTACACCCCTGCTTGGTTCTTCGGTCTCTTTCAGCTCATCCGGTTTTCATGAACCACCTCTGGGGAGGATCTGCGCCACAGCCTCTTCTGCCCGCCTGAGCTTCCTATCTCAAGGCAGGTGCTGTACTCGGGCGCCTAGGAGCTGATCGTTGTCACACAGTTGCTTGAGGCCAAGATCTGTTCACCATCCATTGGCCTAGGTTCAGGCCGTTGGCACATCCCTGTTTGGAGTCATGCCTCCACCCTCTGTGCGGCCTTGGAACTGACAGTTGCCACCCCCTTACTTAGCACTGAGGTCCCTGGTCAGGTGCCGCTCTCTGAGGCTGGCCTAGGCCTCCAGGCCTCGGCTTTTCACCTGGGCTCCACCCAACCTATGCCACAAGTTTCAGCAGCAGAAACTTTCAGGAAAACATTGTCTACTGTCTTTCGAAGTTAAGCAGCAATGAGCAGTGATGTGAAACAATGGCAAGCAAAAAGCCCTCTCGAGTGTTCTGGGTCTTCCTTTTTATACACCCTCACTAATTATGCACCAGGATGTTTTCTCATTGGCCAACCTTATGCCCTCCTCCAGAGGTATACCTGTTGACTAAGGCTACTCGATCTCCCAGGTGTTCCCCACAGGTACCAATCTTTTTTTTTTCTTTCTGTGACAGGGTTTCTCTGTGGATCCTTGGCTGTCCTGGACTCACTTTGTAGACCAGGCTAGCCTTGAACTCACAGACATCCACCTGCTTCTGCCTCCAGAGTATTGGAATTAAAGGTGTTCAGTACCACACCTGGCACAGGTGCCAATCTTTAGGCTGATTTCATATGCCCCTTTTATGAATCTGTTTTTCAAAAGCCCTTACATACTCATGCCATTAAGCCAGGATGACTCTTGAGCTTTTGATCCTCTTATTTCCACCTCCCATATGCTGGGATCACAGGCATTTGTAATGGGAGGTTTTTTTTTTTTTTTTTTTTTTGGTTTTTCGAGACAGGGTTTCTCTGTGTAACAGCCCTGGCTGTCCTGGACTTGCTTTGTAGACCAGGCTGGCCTCGAACTCACAGTGATCCACCTGCCTCTGGCTTCCAAGTGCTGGGATTAAAGGCGTGCGCCACCACACCCGGCTGGGAGTTACTTTTCTTTAGTGAATATATGGGAGTGCTTCTGAACTCATAAAAGGGGCAGGCAGATTGGCCTGGTGTCTGGCAGCATATGAATTTTTTTCAAAGCCTGGGAAACTTATGGAGGGCTTCTCAATGCAGCCACACTTTGAAAGACTCTAGCTGAAGCTTTTAGCTACTGAACACTGACCAAGACTTGGAACACTGACCAAGACATGGGACCAAAGTGGGCAGAGCCCAGATTGGACTGAGGCCTGTGGACGGTGCCTGGGAGGGGTGTGGCTGCAAAGCCTTGGCTCTGAGGACATGGAGAAAGCACCCAGTGAAAGGGGGTAGCAACAAAGTCTCAGAAACCAGGAGAGGTCACGGGAGCCACCAAATAGTTCGAGAAAGGGCAAAACATGGAAAAACCAGGAGACCACACCCTATTTAAGCAGAGAGCTCCATGCGAAGCTCTCCCACAAGAGAGGAAAAACTGATGGAGCCAGTCTGCATGTGATGGATGCTGAGCCGAAAAAGAGACATAGGTGTGAAGATGTACGCCAGGTGCTTCCACTGAGGGCTTGCTGACAGAAAAGGCCTCGGAAAGGGGCTCTGGTCACCAGCCAGCCTAAGAAGGTTGTGAAAGCCATGCAGGAATGGAGGGGCCTCAAGTATGCTAACGAATCTTGAGGTGCACATGGACTGTGAGGAGACCTTAGAGATAGAGGTTTCGACTCTGAGGAGACTGTAGAGATGTAGCCCTGGTGAGGAAGCCAGGGACCTGCTATAGACCTTGAAGTCAAGGCAAGGCCATGAAGCTAAAGACTAAGCCTGCTGAACAGGTGAGGCCAGTTGGCCGCACATACCAGCAGTGGTGTCGGTAGGCCTGGAGAAAACTGAGTCAAGCTGAAGATAAGACTGCTGTGACCGCCATAGCCAGACTGTGACTGCTGTTTAAGGTGTGCCAACAGATAGAAGGCTGACCAAGCTGCCCACAAGGACCTGCGCTAGAGAATCCTAGTGTCCTTTCAAAAGGGTTAAAGTAGGACTGTTTAGATGTTCTTAGGTATCAGGTTCTAGGTATTATAGGTTTTACGTATTAGGTGTGTATAGGTTATAGATAACATCGGTGTTTTATAGGTATTAATAAATGTAGGATAATAAAATTTACATTTGCAGATGTTGGACAACGCATCTGGTTTTATGCTGTGTTGGGAACTGAACTAGTGGCTTCCTGCATGTTAGTCAGGCACTCTACCAACTGAGCTACATTTACAGCCATCTTTTTTTTTTTTTTTTTTTTAAGACAGGGTATCTCTATGTAGTTCTAGCTGTCCTGGAACCTCACATATAGACCAGTTTGACCTTGAATTTTCAATCCTCTTTCTGAATGCTGAGTTTACTGACAAGGTCAGCATGCCAATGTTCTCTACCAGATGATGTGTGTGGGTGTGGAAAGGTCTTTGCCTTTTCATATCCCTGCAGTGAAATGCATAGTAAGCTGCACTAGTGGCTGAGAAGTTTTTTATAAAATTATTATTGTTATTATTACTTTTTTTTTCAGAGCTGAGGACCAAACCCAGGGCCTTGCGCTTGCTAGGCAAGTGCTCTACCACTGAGCTAAAGCCCCAACCCCGAGAAATTGTTTAGAAACTGTCTGAACCTTAAAGAAATGTTGTCTCTTTAGAGAATTTGCACTTGGTGCTACTTGAGAGCCCACAACTCCACCAACCTTGGTCCTAAGACACTCCTGGCAAACCTGGAGTTCTTACTTTTGATTATGGCTATCCATGGTCTAAACTGTTTAGAATAGTTAAGAAAAACAAACTCCTAGTCATGCAAGCATGTCACTTTGTTAGCTACTATGACAGTCTATCACAGATATTCTCTAAGCTACTCAGTAATCAAGTTGTTAAGAGACAAGCAACATTTGCTTATCTAAATACAAGAGATGGATAGGGCATCTTCAAAAACCCCAAGAGATCTGCAGAATATGGCATTCAAAGATGTTGTCTTAAATTAAGATTTTTTTTGATATCGAGACATATCAGCTCCTGACAGCACCCCCTATTCTACTCCAAGTAGAAGATAAGCATCGAAGAATCTCCAGTGTGAGATGGTTGAATTAGTTGCAAGCCTATCTCTTGGCATGAAAAAACTCCTTGTTTCAACTGCAGACAGAATGCTGTCCAAAAAGGACAAAACTTGGTAGCAGGGAAGTCGACAGCCTAGCTCTGCCAAGACAGGGTAGGTAAGTCCTTCATAACCCCTGCTCTACAATAAATGTCTGTCAGAGAAACAGGACCAAAAGGCTGAAGACTGATGCTGGAATGTATGGAGAGAAAATGGGAACTGTCCAGGCAGTCACTGGTTTGTCATTTCTTAGTATTGGAAGCTGCAGGCCCTGCACTTCCTATATAATCAGATATATTTATCCCTCTCAGGTCTCTGAGGTGGTTGAAGAATAGACAGCTAGAGTCTCATAGTTAAATTTTGAGTTGTTTAGGAATCAAGAGGGCATTCTAGATCTAAGAAGATGGTTATAATAGTGATGCAAGTTAGTATGAAACCTAAGTCAGTTATAGAACTTTAAACTCATGGAGATGGTTAGATAGTAGAATGTTAAAGTCAGGGGCCAAATATGTATGAACTGGACATTGGGAAGGTATACTGGGCCATTTAACTCTCATAAAAGTGGCATATTTGTTTCTGCTGTTTTGTATAGTATTTACTGTTATAAGAGAAGGAACCATTTGTTGGACTGAAAGGGGAAGCTGTTGGGGGGAAGAGGGTGGAAGGGTGGGACAGGAAGGGGGAATAGGGAAGGTTTTGTGACTGAGATGTAACTTGAAGAAAAAAAAATAAAGTATTTAATAAAAAATAAATAAATAAAGGCTAAATTCACAATGCTAAATTAAGTAATAGAATGACATGAAATGTTGTGTGACTATAAAGTGTTCTGTAGTTGCACTGTCCAGGCTAATGACCATTGAGTGTCTGCTTATGTTCATCGAAATGGCCACCTTATTGCTAACTAAATTTCCAAATCAAGCTTTCATCAATCTGAAAATATGACAGATATGTATAATTGGTTTTGATATAGAGGATATCTTGTCAAAATTATATTAATAGGCACCCAGATTCCCACTATTCATGGAAAAAATATTTTTACAACATGAGATTTTTTTTTTCCAAAAGTTAACTAGAAAAAAACACTTTATCCTTTGTTTTCCTATGCCATTCACAGCTTGGAATTACCCACTGTTAATAGTCTTATTTGTTCTGTTCTTGAAAATTTTACAAAACAATTAAAACCAAAACATGGTCTGTCAAAAAAAAAAGAAGGGGGATTGACTATGCATAGTTAAAGAATATGCCATAAAGATTGTAAAACTTGGCTATTGACTAATCAATCAAATTAATATGTTTGTCATTTCCCATTTTTACTTGTGTTTCTCTGTATGTTCATGTATGTGACAAGAAAAGATAACATACTTGTTCAGAAATCAAATACCTGAAAACTAAGTAAGGTATTCAGAGATAAGAATAAAACAGATAAACATCTAAAAAAAAAGGGGGACTGAGAGTCTTGTGGGTTGTCTGCTCTTGCAGGCAGCAAGGGCAAGATCACTTGGTAGTTGGAACCTTTCCCAGCCCCAGTTAACCTTGTATGATGTTTGAATAAAGTAACGGGAGTGAGCTAGCTGGGTGTCAGTCTCTTCTAAGGAGCCTGAACCCCTCTGTTCCTTCAGGAAATGAAAGCTCAGCATCTTGGTGAGCTTCTCTCTACTGTGGCACTATGATTGACATCTATCAATATATCCCCTTAGCATTTTCTTTCCATCCTACCTCAGATTAAACAGTAAGAGAGGCACAGTAATAATCAGTGAACTGAAAGACAGATAACAAGTTACCCAAGCCAAAGAACAAGTAAGAGAAATAGGACAGCGTGATTTCAGGAACTAGTTAGATAATATCAGGCGTCTAACATAAATGTCATTTAAGCATAGGAGGCAAAGAGAAAGAAAAGAGCAGACAGGAATAAATAACACTCAGGTATTCCCCAGGTTTGGTCAAAGATATGTACATATTTGAGATACCTAATAAGTCCACCATGACAATTTTTTAAAGTTCATATCTAGACAGGCATAGTAGTACACACCTTTAATCCCATCACTCAGGGAGCCAAGGTAAGTAGACCTGTGTGAGTTCAAGGCCACTCTGGTCTACATATTTCTAGACCAGCTGGGGATACACACAAAAAAAGAAATAAATCTAGTCATATTGCACCTAAAGACAGGAGCAAATGTGCTGCTTACTGGCTTGATGCAGGGATCTAACCCAGGGCCTTGTGTGTGCTGAGCACAGCTCTGTGTTCACCACACCACAGTCCAACCCTGAGAGCAAAAGCCACGCAGCACACACAGAGGACTTGCAACCAGCTGGTTCTCAGGAGCTCACAGGCCAGAAGAAAGGCCACAGCAGCTCTACCATGCTGAGGAAGTTAGAACTTTCAGAATTCCATGCTCACCAAGAACAGACCTAAAGAATGAAGCTGAAATACGTTTTCATATACAAGGAAAAAGAATTAGCTGCAGCGGAAGATAAAACAGTGGGACCCCTTTTGTTCCACCCTAAAAGGTCTTGGCTTTCACATTTGTGACAGTAGACAGATCAACCAGACAAATGTACAACAGATTCATCTGGTCATGGTTTTATAGGACACTAGAACCTTTGGGTTAGAGACCCCATGTCCCCAAAGTGCTACCAATTTTTGTACTTAAGTCCAAATGAGCAGGGTCAGCATGCAGAAATGTGATTGGACCTGACAGGTCTCTGTGACAGAAGCAGCCTGAGGCAGAAACACAGCAAGGCTGTGTCTGCTCATTCTGAGCCTCTCCATTTCCGCATTCCCTCCTCCCTGCTATGGAACAAGGGTCTTAATTTTCATGACCGGCTAGAGGGTGATGAGAGGAATGTTTTTCTGCTTTATGGCTGGCTCTGGGGTAAGGGAGTTCTGCTTTCTGTGATCATAAGGAAGAAAATTCTAGTTTCTGTGGCCTGCCTTGGGGGCCACTATGAAGGGAGAGAGGGCTGACACTGGGAGCCGAAGGGACATTTTGTTTTTGAGGCCTTCGTTTTGGACGTTTGTTTTCTGAGCCCTGATGCTGTAAGTGGCTCTGCTCTGTAAACGCTGGCAGTTTTATTTGGCCAGACAGGAAACACTGTGCAGACTAGGCTGGCATCAAACTCACAGAGATCTGCCTGCCTCTGCCTCTTGAGTTTAAAGGCATGTGCCACAGTTTTGGCCCTCAAGTTCATCTTGAAGAAAATGAGTATATCATGGGTCACCTATAGAGACCTATAGGCAGCTGCATTTTCCCAAAGTCACCAGCCCCTTTTTCTCTTAGGAAACTCTAGTTTGTTTTTGCTTTTAATTAATTTCTTATTTTGTGGATGTGCATGCATACTGTGCTGAGTACATGATGTGGGTGTTTGGACATACCCGTGCCACATCAAGCATGTGGTGATCAGAGGACAGTTTGGGGAGCTGATTCTCCCCTTTCACCATGCCAGTCTCAGGGATTGAACTCAGGTATCAGGCTTGGTGACAAATACCTTTACCCACTGAGCCATTTTGCTGACCCAGAAAGTCCTATTTTATATGGTTCTAAATGTATAGGACTGGTCAGATGGCTAAGCAACCAAGTCTGATCCCCAGGACCACACAATGGAGAAAACTAACTCCTAAAAGTTGTCTTCTAGCCATGTTAAGCCAAGACAAAGACATGGCATGTGTTAAACATAGGGGAAGAGAGGAAATAGGAGGTTCTCAAGTGTAAAATGAAGACAAGAATAGGAAGCCTAACAAGGGAGTAGACCTAGGAAGACTGGAACATGAATGTGGTTGAGGTGCATTATGTGAAATTTCCAAATAATAAAAATATTATGTTAAGAAAATTGTCCTCTGGGCTGGAGAGATGGCTCAGCGGTTAAGAGCACTGGCTGCTCTTCCAGAGGTCATGCCTTCATGAGTTCAATTCCCAGCAACCACATGGTGGCTCACAACCATCCATAATGAAATCTGGTGCCCTCTTCTGGCCTGCAGATATACCTGCAGACAGAACACTGTATACATAATAAATAAACCTTTAAAAAAAAAAAAAAAGAAAATTGTCCTCTAACCTTCTCATTCTAGTGGTGGCATGGACACCCCTCCCCAACCCATCTCACACACACACACACACACACACACACACACACACACACACACACACACACACACACACACACACAC
>CAJQZJ010000838.1:6119718-6216712 GCA_907164525.1 Lophiomys imhausi | reverse complement strand
AGTCAGGAAAACAGGAAAGACTCAATAGAATTGAAGAAACAAAGTATCTGGCCTGACATTGTTTTCAGCTGCTAAGTGGGCGAAGCCCAAATTAAGCTGAAACAGAGTTCCTCCTTTTTGAGGACAGTGCGTGGAGCCCAGAAGAGAAGAGGCCCCTGATGCTAGAGAGCTCCAAGAGTCCTGCTGAAAAAAGGGCTGGCCATTGATGGCCAGCTCTCTCCCTGAAGCAGAAAGAAGCCGGTGAACAAAGAAAGCCTGAGCAAGACACCAAAAGGCCAAGGACTGGACCCTGTGGCTCAGCTTTTGCCTAGAGGGGTTTGATCTGTCCAAACAGTGGCCTAAAGGAAACGGTGCCTGGCTTTAAGGACTGAGGCAGAGCAGCTGAGTTCCTGATTCAAAAGAAGTAAGCTGGCCTGCAGACGGCTGGGGTCTCCCACAGAGAAGAAAGCATGAAGCCTTATTTAAGGTGAGACTGCAATAACCAACGACCCTGACGAACCTACATCTGAGAGATCCAAAAGAAGGACTGCTAAGTGTGTTAAAGAATCTACAACAAAGACCGTGATCCTGACGACTGAGGACCTGCCCCAGAGACTGTATCATTCTAAAAGGTTATGAAAGTGGTTGTTATGATTATCAATAGGTTTAGTGGATAGGTTAAAGGGGTTGTAGGAATTTATAGGATTAATAGTTAAGAAATTGTTGGTGTTTGTTATAAGTGAATTTAGTAATAAATAAATAAATAAATAAGTGTTAAATAATAATTTAAAAGTTCGGTTACAAGCACCAGATGGGTTTCCAGGACAGGAAGCAAGCCAGAGATTAGGGGAACCCTGCCTGGCCCTGGTGAAGTGGGCTGTGGGTGAGCCAGCCCAAAGAGTGTGAATGTGGGAGAGTCAGTCTTGCCTTTTTTCTGCTTTGTGGTGGTGTTGTCAGGGGAGAGATATCTTCCCTTTGACCCTCACCACCAGTGACAGACAGGAGATCTGGCCCTGATGGGGTCACAAGAACAGGAGAGCTGTCCTTGCCCCTCATATGCTGCAGCACTTGGGAGAACAGGCCTTGCACTCTGCCTGGGCAGCACACTATATCTGGCCCTGGGTTTAGGGATTGTGAATGAGCTAGCCCTGAGGGAATGAGTGTGGGAGAGTGAGCCCTGCCTTTTGTCTGCTTTGTGGTGTTGGCAAGGGAGAGATCCTCTCCCCTCCTTTTTTCCCTCACCACTGGTGGGGAACAGGAGATCTGGCCTGATGGGTCACAAGAGCAGGAGAGCTGTCCCTGCTACTCACATGCTGCAGCACTTGGGAGAGCAGACCTTGTACCTTGCTTGGGCACTACACTACACCTGGCCCTGGATGGGGGGGTTGTGAGTAAGCCAGGCCTGAGGGAGTAAGTGTGGGAGAGCCAGCCCTGTCTTCCTTGTGCTTTGTGATGTTAGTAAAGGAGAGATCCCCTTTACTCTCTTGTCCTCACCACAGGTAGCAGGCAGGAAAATTGGCCCTGAAGGGTTCATGAAAGCAGGAGAGCTGATTCAACTCCTTACCTGCTGTAGCACTCAGAAGAGCAGGCCCTAAAAGTGGGGCTTGCAGGCCCAGAACCAGGGCCTTGAGTTGGCTCACCCCATGGATGAACTGCTGGAGTACATGAAGAGACCAGTTCCACAGACCAAAACTACAGGATCTCCATGACACAGGACAATAACAGCATGTCTGAGAGGAGTCCCAGTGAGGTTCCAGTATTGACAATGTAACAGAAGCCAGAGAACTCATACCAGACAAAGGAGATATTATAATGAACATTTGCAAACAAACACATATGGATATGGACAAAAGGGTATACTGTGAGACATGCTGAGACACACTACAGCTTCCACAATGAGGTGTTTTTTTTTTTTTATGTGGAGGGAGGTTTCAAGGGTAGAGGGTGGGTCTGAGGGGAGGTGGGAGAGGAGAAGGGACAGGGTGCATGATGTGAAATTCACAAAAGAAAAAAGAAAAAAAAAAGATCCAAATTAACAAAATCAGAAATTAAAAGGGGAACATAACAATAGACACCAAGGAAATCCAGACACTCATAAGGACATACTTCAAAACCTATATTCCACCAATTGGAGAATGTAAAAGAAATGGATAATTTTCCTGATATATACCATTTGCCAAGTTAAACCAAGATCAGATAATCAATTTAAACAGACCTATAACTCCTAGTGAAAGAAAGGATGTCATTAAAAGTCTCCCAACCAAGAAAAAGGCCAGGGCCAGATTGTTTTACTGTAGAAATCTACTCGACTTTCAAAGAAGAGTTAAAGTTGATACTCCTCAAAGTATTCCACAAAATAGAAACAAAAGGAACATTGTCCAATTCATTTTACTAGGCCACAGTTCTCCTGATACTAAACCACATAAAAACCCAACAGAGAAAGAATTACAAACCAATTTCCCTTATGAACATAGGTGCAAAAAATACTCAATAAAATACTTGTAAACTAAATCCAAGAACACATGAAAAAGATCATCCACCATGATCAAGTAGGCTTCATCCCAGAGATGCAGGGTTAGTTCAACATATGAAAATTGATAGATGTAATCCACCATATAAACAAACTGAAAGACAACAACTATGCAATCATCTCATTAGATGTAGAAAAGGCCTTTAACAAAATGCAACACTGCTTCATGATAAAAGTCCTGGAGAGATTAGGAATACAAGGGACACATCTCAACATAAGACAGTTTACAGCAAGCCCACAACTAACATTAACTTAAATGGAGAGAAGTTCAAAGTAGTTCCACTAAAATCAGGAACAAGACAAGGCTGCCCACTCTCTCCACACCTATTCAATTCAATTCACAATAGCCTCAAATAACATAAAATATCTTGGGATATGTCTAACCAAGCAAGTGAAAGACTTGTATGATAAAAACTTCAAGTCGGGCTGGAGAGATGGCTCAGCGGTTAAGAGCACTGACTGCTCTTCCAGAGGTCCTGAGTTCAATTCCCAGCAACCACAAGGTGGTTAACAACCATCCATAATGAAATCTGGTGCCCTCTTCTGGCCTGCAGGCATACCTGCAGACAGAATACTGTATACATAATAAATAAATCTTAAAAAAAAAACTTTGAGTCATTGAAGAAAGAAATTGAAGATATCAGAAGATAGAAAGCTCTCCTATGCTCATGGATTAGTTGGATTCAGATAAAAATCCTAGCGAAAAGCTCTGAAGACAACACTTACACACCTCAGTGAGTAATGGAGATGTTGAGCTGGTGCCTACACAGAGCCTTCATCCCTAGGTTCCAGTGTCTTTGGTACAGAAAGGTACTATGCATGCTATCAAAAGAGAAATGTAAACACCAATCCAGCTTCAAACCCTTTATCCACAATGCTGTGCTGCCTATAAGCTAGCTAGGGAAATAGTGGCACAAAGATTGTGGGAGTAACCATCCAATAACTGGTTTGACTTAAGATGGAACCCATACCTGACACTACTTGGGTGTCCAAGAACCTGAGACAGACCAAATAGAACTGGTCTAAATAAAAAAAAAAAAGAAAGAAAAAATGTAATGATTAAAAAGACTCCTAATGATGGACACAGCCTCAATGCTCCCATCAGATGAACAGATAAAGAAAATCCAGTACATATATACAATGAGATTTTATTTGGATGCAAAGAATGAAAGTATGTCATTTGCTGAAAATAGATGGAAATGGAGACTATAATATTAAGTGAAATAAACTAGAGCCAGAAAATCTTAAAAAAAGAAAGACTCCTAATGATATTCTGCTACACTCATAGATCAGTGCCTTGTTCAGTCATCATCAGAGAGGCTTCCTCCTGTAGCAGATAGGAACAAATTTCACAGAGAGTGAGAGACCTTGGAACACAGCCCTAAATGGGATGTCTCCATCAAATCTCTCTGTCAGGGCTCAAAGAACCCCCAAGGAAGAGGAAGAGAGGAGGTAGTAGAGAGAATGTAAGAGCCAGAGGGGATGGAGAACACTAAGACAACAAGGCCCTCTAATCAACTGAGAAAAGCTCATATGAGCTCACCGACACTGAAGCAGCAAGCACTGGGCCCCCGCAGGTCTGCATCAGGTCCTGTGGGTATATACTATGGCTTCCAGTTTAGTGTTTTTATGGCATTCCTGAGCATGCAAACGAATGGGTCTTAGATTCTTGTGTTTTTCTCTTGGGCTGTTTTCCTTTGTTGGTTTGTCTTGTCCAACTTCGATGTGAGAATTTTTGTTTGTATTTTGTTATATTAAAAAAAATGAATGAATGAAAACCTAGTCAACAGAGTAAAGGTTAACAACAGAACTGTCATTTATGCCTGTTGGAAGAGGAACAATCTACTCCCTCTAATAGAGTGACACTGGATATATCAACCACTCCAGGGCCTCATGTTCAGGAGTAGTTGACCAGCATATAACAGATTCCATGTTTTTTTTTTTTTTTTTATGTGTGCTTTTATTTGGTTATAGTTTGTTTGTTTCTGTTTAGGTGTTGTTTTATTTTGTTTTCTTAGTTTTGGGGGTTTCGTTGTGTTGGGTTTTGATTGTTTTCTGAGAAAGAACTTAAAGTTGGGTGGGTATGGAGGGGAGAGGATCCGGAAGGACTTGTGGGAGGGGAAGAATATGGTCAAAATATATTTAAATTTAAAAATTGTTTTAAATTAATGAAAAAAAGGTGGGAGAAATTGTCTTCTTCATGGAAGAGTACACCAATTAGTTATCCAATACAAAATGATCAGTCCTGGAAAGATACATAAAAATATATAGATTGAGTAGGTTGTAATTAGAAATATATTATGTATATGTGCATACATATATGCATGTAACAACTAATGAAATTAATGAAAGAAGAAGCCATGAATTTGAAAGACATCAAGGAAGGGTATATAGTATGGTTTGAAGGGGGGAAAAGGGAGAAATGATATAATCTCAAAAAATAAAATAATAGCCGGGCGGTGGTGGCGCACGCCTTTAATCCCAGCACTTGGGAGGCAGAGGCAGGCGGATCTTTGTGAGTTCGAGGCCAGCCTGGTCTACAAAGTGACTCCAGGACAGCCAAGGATACACAGAGAAACCCTGTCTCGAAAAACCAAAATAATAATAATAATAATAATAATAATAATAAAAGGTGGAGGGGTGAAGTAAATCTTCCCACTTCAAATAATTTAATAAAAAAAAATCCCTCATAGCTTTTTGGGTTTTAGTCAGTTCCAGATATAGTCAAGTTGACAACCAAGAATAGCCATCACAATTTGTTAGTGTAACAAGGTCAATGGATAGTGGAATAAATTTGCCTTGGGTCCTAAAAGTCCTTGTACTTCTAGCTAATGGTACGTGGCCCTGAAAGGTTTTGGTATTGAGTACATAGGCAATTAAATAGGTCACTTACTATTGTGGAAATTTTGTTCCTCTGTAGAGGTAGGGGCTCAGTTTTGTGGTTTACTAAAGTACTGAAA
The DNA here is from genome assembly GCA_907164525.1 of Lophiomys imhausi. Classification (NCBI taxonomy): domain Eukaryota; kingdom Metazoa; phylum Chordata; class Mammalia; order Rodentia; family Muridae; genus Lophiomys; species Lophiomys imhausi. The sequence goes on along the minus strand of CAJQZJ010000838.1, from coordinate 6,211,243 downwards.
GGCTAGAGATAGAGCTCTGGGGAGTGTTTGCCCAGCAGTCCCAGACCTTGGATTAGAGCCTCAGGGGGCAGATGACCAGTCTGCTATTCTGAGGTTCCAGCAGTTTACTGACTCAGTCTGATCCACTTTGGGCATCTAAGAGTTGTGGCATTCTGACAGGGAACAGCATCTTTTTTGTTTTGTTTCGTTTTTGTTTTTCGAGACAGGGTTTCTCTGTGTAGCCTGTAGACAAGGCTGGCCTTAAACTCAGTGCTGAGATTAAACAGCATCAATTTTCTTTTTCTTTTCTTTCTTTTTGAGACAGGGTTTCTCTGTGTGTAGCCCTGTTCTAGACTCACTTTGTAGACCAGGCTGGCCTTTAACTCACAGAGATCCACCTGCCTCTGGGTGTGCACCACCACACCCAGCAGCATCAGTTTTCTTAAAGATGCCAGGTGATATTAAGGCTATGGACTATATAATTTCTGGACTTTTATATATGTGTACACAACACCTAAATGTGTGAGGGGGCGGGGTTATTTAAGATCCTTTATTTACAGAAACAAGGAGTGTGTATAAAGCAGTGATGGTGCAGATGTGGGGCAGGAAGCAGGGTTCCTTTCCATCACCTCACCTTGCCCCTGCCTATAGCCTTTATAGGAGGACAAACTAAACTAACCCAAACCAAACATGCCAATGCAGAGGTGAAGGAGCCAGGAGAGCAGAGGTGGAGAGAGGCTTTTTACTTATCTGTCCCCCAGATGAGGCATTTTCATTACAGGTTAGTTACTCTCTCTTTCCTTACCAGGGGTATAACATTTTCATTACAGGTTAGTTACTCTCTCTAGTTAAGAGTCCAACAGTCCTTCCTTCTCCTCCACTCCCCTGCCTTCAACAACTGCTTCAAATTGCAGTCCATACCTCAAGCTTATTGGAAACATGAGTGAATGCTGTCTCCCCTTGTACTCTTTGGGTCACAAGGGAATCTCATTATAGCATCACTGTTTTTACTTGTACTCCTAGAAAGGACACCCAGGGTTTCTCTGTGTAGCCCTGGCTATCCTGGAACTCCAGCCATTAGTTTCAAACTGCCATGTGGGTGCCGGGATTTGAACCTGGGTCCTTGGAAGAACAGCCAGTGCTCTTAACTGCCGAGCCATTTCTCCAGCCCCTAGAAAGGGGCATTAACTTCTGACAGTTTTGGTTTCTCCAGCAGGATCTCCTCAGGCAAGCCAAGTACACGACAGTGACATAAGGTGTTTGTTTTTCAGCCGGCAGTGAGGAGAGTGGTGGGCCCAGAGCCGGTCCTCCAAACACACTGTCACACAGGGCCACTCAGGCTCAATGCCAAGACGCTGAGAGTTCAGATCGAGAGCTGCTAAGGTCTCCTGGGCTCTCTGGCTTCATACAAAGCCTCCTACCTCCCTCTAAACCACAGCAGGCGGTTGGAGGCGTGCGCTCTTCCGCACGCGTGTGCTCGACCGGTGGGGCGATCATAGAGTGGCACCGGCAGGCAGAGAGGCCAGAAGCCCTGGCTGCTCCGTATCCCGCTTCCGGCAGCGCCACATTGCTCCGGGAGCTACCGCGTACGCAGTTTCCATGGGGACCGAACATGGCGCCGCGAGGTGAGACTCTGGAGGTGTGTGTTTCTGCCATCCGTACCTGCCGGAGGTGTGTGTTTCTGCCATCCGTACCTGCCAGCCCCTCCACCTCTCTGCTTTCCAGAGCGCGACCTAATCCCCTGTTCTTAAAAGTTGGGGTCTTTTCACTTGTCCGAATTGGGCTTGGGTTGCCCTGACCACCCCGAGTGCCTGCATGTGTGGAACTCAGATATTGCAACCTTAAAAATCCCGGGCTGGCCCTGTTCTCGGATGGTTCAGTTACAAATCCTCTGGCCTTGGACAGACTTAAGCTGATCTTTGCGGCCCAATTTCCCCTTCAGTAGTGACAGTGTTGATGAGGTGCATCTTAGCTGTGATGATAGTTGAATTGCCAGAGAAGTCGACCTAAAAAATGTTTGCTGGGAAAGGTCAAAGGCCGCCCCCTTCACACCAACACTCTCACTTCATTAGCAACTAGAAGTTTCCCCCCTCATTCACCATAACCTTGTGTTCTCTCCAGACCACACGGAACCACACAGGGAGTAGAGCTCCAGTTGCCCTTCTACCCATTCTTTTTGTTGCTTTTTTTCAGATAAAAGGTTGTCCTCAACCCCTCTGGAAGTCCTGTTCTTTCTGAATGGGTGGTACTATGCTACCTATTTCCTGCTGGAGCTCCTTATTTTCCTGTACAAAGGTAAGGCTGGGTTAGACTGTCTGTGCCTCAACAGCCCTTTTCCACTTTAGCACCAACTCCACCCAGAACCTTCTATTTTTCATTCTTTTCTGGCCCCTGAAGCATCTCTCTTCACTGCAAGGCACAAGTCTCTCCAACTGATGGCTTTAGAAATTTCAGTAGGAAGTCTTTCAGCAAGAATATCTTGAGATTGAGAAATGTGGGCTTCTCCATCCTGGCTTTCCCCATCTCTCCTTACTGAAATATTCAGATCTGTGTACCATTGTAATTCAGTCATTTGGCAGAGTCAGGACTTCTAGACTTAGACCTGCAGCTACAACAACCCACTTCTCTCTAACTGGTTCATGGGAAGCTAAGACTCGTGATCCTTGTTGTCCCTGGGTGTGTGGCAGTCCTTGTGGGGACTGTTAGGTGGTGTTTGCAGACTCTGGCTTTTACACTGACAGGTCTCCTGCTGCCATACCCAACAGCCAACCTAGTCCTGGATGTGGTGATGTTGCTCCTTTATCTTGGCATTGAAGTAATACGACTGTTTTTTGGTGAGTGTTGTCCAGAGAACATTTCCATTCCTTATGAGGCATGCTGGAGCCAGTAACTTGATTAACAAGACAAAGAATGTAACCTAGGCTGTCAGAGGTTGGATCTGGTAATGTATCCCATTACTTCCTCTGTGAGGCTTCAAGCTGCTGCTTCATATTTAGGTAAAGATTTACCTGTGGGTCTGAGTAGGGCTAGAGGCCGGCAGTGGCATGTGATCTTGGATCATTCCTTTCCAGTTGCCTGACTGCTGTGAGTGCTCCTTCTTCTTGCTTTGTTTGGGAGAGTAAAGCAGTTCATTCCTAAAGAGCTCTGAGATTCCTTCCACTTCTCTAAACAAGGATTTCTCTAGAAGAAGAAAATTTTTAACCCCAGAAACACAGAGTAAAACCCTTATTAGAACATATCACCCAAGTGTTAAAATACAAACTCATGTCGGGAAAATGGTAAAGGACACTAACAGTCAACTCACATAAGTCATTATAGAGGACCAAAAACCTTGCTAAGGTGAGCATGATAGTATATGCCTTTAATCCCAGTACCCCCAGGCAGAGGCTATGTATTCAAGGCCACATAGTGAGTTCCAGGTAAGCCAGGGCTTCGTAATGAAATCCTAAGGAAAAAAAAGACAAAACTTGCCAATGTGTTCAATCTTAGTAAAGAAAAGCCAGAAAAACAAGAGGAGAAAAAAGCAAAGAAAAACATTTTTTCACATTTTACATTGGCAATAGCAAAGAGATGCTTTGGATGCATGGATGCTTTGCCTGTATGATTGTATACCACATGGATGTCTTGTGCCCATGGAGGTCAGAAGGTCAGAGAGGTGGCTCAGAGGTTAACAGGACTCACTGCAGGAGGACCCCCATTTGGTTCCCAGCATCCATATCAGGCAACTCAAAACTGCCTGTAACTCCAGCTCCAGGAGATCCAATGTTGTCTTCTGGATTTACTGGGCGGGCACACATACACACGCACACGCATTAAGAGAAAGAAGAGGGCATTAGATCCTCTGGAATTGGAGTTACAGACTGTTGAACTGCCATGTGGGCACTGGGTCTTCACGAAGATGAGTAAGCCATCTATCTCTGTAGCCCCAAAGAACAGATTTGTTTTGTTTTGTTTGTTTTTCAAGACAGGGTTTTTCTGTGTAACAGAGTCCTGGCTGTCCTGGACTCACTTTGTAGACCAGGCTGGCCTCAAACTCTGACATCTGCCTGCCTCTGTCTCCTGAGTGCTGGGATTAAAGGCATGGGCCACCATTCCTGTTAGAAACATATATTTTGGGCTGGAGAGATAGCTCAGAGGTTAAGAGCACTGGCTGCTCTTCCAGAGGTCCTGAGTTCAATTCCCAGCAACCACATGGTGGTTCACAACCATCCATAATGAGATCTAGTGCCCTCTTCTGGTGTGCAGGGATACACACTTCAATACAGAGCAATGTATACATAATAATAAATAAATTTAAAAAAAAGAAACATTTTTAATGCATTTCCTAAAATTATTTTCCATATTAGTTGAAGTTTTTAATGTATTTATACATTTACATACACACACATATATACATTGGGATACACATATTTTATGTATAGTTTTTGTTTATATATTGTTGTATATATGCATGTAGATATAAATGCATGGATGAATGTACACGTACATGCAATTTGGTTTTGGCTTTTTGAAGCAAGGAGACCAGGATAATCTTGAAATCTCAATTCTGGGATTATAGGTTGTGTGCGTCCATGTCTGACTCATATATTACTTTTTTTTCTTTTCCTTCTTTTTGGTTTTTTTCAAGACAGGGTTTCTCTGTGTAACCCTGGCTGTCCTGGACTCACTTTGTAGACCAGGCTGGCCTTGAACTCACAGAGATCTGCCTGCTTCTACTTCCCCAGAGCTGGGGTTAAAGGCGTGCACCACCAGCAATTTGTTTTTGTTTTTGTTGAGACAGGGTCTCTCTATATAGCCCTGGCTGTCTTGGAACTTTCAATGTGGACCAGACTGGCCTCAAACTCAAGAGAGCCTCCCAAAATTTTTTTCTTGATGCAGAGTTCTGTTGTTCTCTGGGTAGAGTCAGGATGGAAGCAAGGCCTCTGGAGTAAATGACTTTAATCATATAACGCCCCAAAACTTCAAAGTTTTAGTTCAGTGGGACTTCACTTTTAAATATGACATTCCCACTCAGGGTAATTTTTCTCTGTTCTGCCCATCTGTCACATCCAGACACTTCCTGAGGTGAGAAAAAAACAGGTTGATGCCCAGAAAAGCAGTCACCACTTGGAGGTGACTCTGGGGGTTGTTTTATAGGTACAAAAGGAAACCTCTGCCAGCGAAAGATGCCCCTTGGGATTAGTGTGGCCTTGACCTTCCCATCTGCCATGATGGCTTCCTATTACCTGATGCTGCAGACCTACGTGCTCCGCCTAGAAGCTATCATGAACAGCATCTTGCTCTTCTTTTGTGGCTCAGAGCTGTTGCTTGAGATGCTAACGCTGGCCACCTTCTCCAGGTATTACTGCTGAGGGTTGGGCTCCCTACCCAGATATGGATGCATTGCTCTTTGAAGGCCTGAAAGGTGTAGGAAACTGGATTTAAGGGGGTGTTCAAGGGAATGCTTTTCTTACTTTCAGTAGATAGGAAGAAGGTTCTTTTGTTTGTATGTGATCTGTATATGTATGTTCATCTGTTTGTATACACAAATATTCAGGTGTGCATTCACACAAGTGAAGACCAGAGGTTGTTATCAGGTGTCTTCATTAATTATTTTCCATCTTATATATTGAAGGGTCTTTCACTTGAACCAAAAGCCCTCCAGTTTGGCTAGTCCAGCTAGCCAGCTTATCCTAGGAAGCCTATCTCTCCTTCCACGGGTGCTGGTCCTCATTCTTGGGTGGCAAGTACTTTACCCACTGAACCATCTTCCCAGTCCCAAAAGCTTCCTTCCTAAGGAAAATAGTGTTTTGTATTCAGAGTTCAAGCTTACAGTTGTTAGTTGCTGGTCTTTTTTTTTTCTAATGTGCATTGGTGTTTGACCTGCATGGATGCCTATGTGAGGTAATCAGAACTACTGGAACTTGAGTCACAGACAGTTGTGAGCTGCCATGTGAGGGCTGGGAATTGAACCCAGGTCATCTGGAAGAGCAGCCAATATCTTTAACTGGTGAGCCATCTCTCCACCCCACTCACTGAACTTTTAACAGTTTCTTTCTTTTTGCCTTTAGTATGGACAGAATCTGAAGTACAAGAATTCCAGCTGGTAGCTCATCAAGGTGACAACATATATCCTTTCACTACTTCAGCCACACTTGTGAAAACTGGCAGATCAAGCTGGCCTGGGAAAGGTTGTGTTGTTTTTCCTCAGCACAGACATTTGGGTATTGAGTACCTACCTGGGGTCAGTGGCACCATCTTTAAACAAGCATCACCAGCAGGAGACTCTTACATTTTGTTGTAGGGGCAAGGCTGTCCCCATCTTGGTCTTTTTAGCAGCTTCCTACTGAAGAGAACTCAAGTTCTTTTCTTGGTCATCGTGGCCAGAGCTCCTTGTGTGGACCATCTAGGCTCGTTGGGCTTCCAGCAGGACCTAAGCCACTGCACCCTGTACATGTACTACATCTGCTCCACATGAACATAGAAAGCCTCATAATGGTGGGCTCCTGGACTGATGTAGTAAATGTTTCGTGTCCCCCACCCTGCTCAAAGAGGTATCTATCCAGAACCTTTTAGTAGTTCATAGTATTATTTTTCTATTCTGATCATGAAGCAAACATGATTTTATAATAAAAAGTTATTTTCTGATATGGGGCTGGTTGCCTTTTCCCTATGACACTCATCTTTTAAGTTTCATCTCTTCTAAGTGAGGGGCTGTGTTTAGTGGTAGACTGTGACACAGAGTGATGGTGTCCCACTGATCTCCTCCCTTCCCATGTCCAAGATGCGCCTGATGACCCTGTTTGTCTTCTGCAAGTCTGTCTTTGATAAAAGACTGTGTAAATGCTCTGCCTCTGCTCCAAGACTGCTTGTGTCTCAATTCTTTCCAGCCTAGGCTGTAAATTGAAATAAGTGTATTCCAAAATCCTTTTCCTTATTTTGGGTTAGCTTAAAAGGAACATGTATCAGTCATAATCTTGCTGAGTATTGCCATGTATTTTATCCCAGGAAGCTACCATCCATGAGTCATTAAGGAGGCCACTTTAGGAAGCCTTGAGGTCAGTCTGTCAGGTGGATCCTGGAATATTTGTTTTCCTATGCTGCTTTTTTTTTGTTTTTGTTTAACTTTCCTAAGGCTGTCATTCTGTGGGCTCCACAGCCCAAAGCACTGATGCTTTTGTTTTCTCTGTCCTTACCTCCTAGTTATACCTGAGCCTATGGTGGACAGATCAACCACAAAAAAATATTGAAAAGGTCTAACAGATACTTCCCTGGTGTTTCCATCTCCTATTTCATGAATACCAATTTTCTGCGTCTCACACTTGCTTTCTCTAGTTAGTGACACAGAATAGAGGAACCCACTCTGTGACTTTCTGAGTTCATTTAGACGTTTGTCAATTTCAACTCCTCTCCCAGGAGCACAAATGAACAGAAAGCACCAGGCAGTGGTGGTACACACCTTAATCACAGCTTTTGGGAGGCAGAGGCAGGTGTATCTATCTGAGTTCAAGGCCAGCCTGGTCTACAGAATTGAGTTCTAGGGGAGCCAAAGCTACACAGAGAACCATCTTGAAAAGCCAAAACAATAAACAACAAAGCAAATGAACAGAAAGCTCAGCTAAGTGTAAGTGGCTTATAACATCTAATTTTTAAAACTCAGAGGGGTCTTCAAGACTGCTCCTGATGAGGAAGTGGAGGCACCTGTGGAACTATAAGTCTCTCTTACAAGTCAATCTGGGCAAAGTGAACTCAAATAGAGACCCAGCCAGGGCTCAGTGGTGTGCACCCACAGTGCCGTGGCTGAGTATGCTGGTTTGGACTTAGGAAGTAATTTCCCTTCAGTTATGTGGAAGTTTAGTTCACTGGTTCCCACAGATGGCTCCTTGTTGTTTTTGATGCTGTTGGATCCACTTAGTCATGCACGAGAGAAAGCAAGGCAGTGGCTGGATGTCGGGAATGGACCCCTTTAGTCTCAAGCACTTTGGAAGCAGAGGTGAGAGGGCCACATCTCATGACTGCCCTAGAAGCTTTTCCATAGACCCCAGCATTTTACTGTGATCATGAAGCAAACACTGTAATACACAGGTTTCTACATTTTTTTTTAACATGGGGGTGTGTCTCATGTTTATGGTTAGTCTTAAATGGTCCTGTTTCAAACTCCCAAGTGCTGGTACTCTAAGTATACCACTGTTCTCTGGCCTGATTTTATTTTGAGACATGGTCTCTCTGCTTAGTCTGACCAGAGTTTGACTCCCTAGGAACCACAGGTGGAAAAAGAACAAACTTTGCAAGTTGTCCTCTGACCTCCAGACATATGCCTATGTGTATGTTTTGGAGACAGGCAGGTAGACAGACACACACCCACTAATAAATACATGTTAAAAACAACAACAACAAACTCAAGTAACTTTTATGGATCCATTCCTAACTTACGGATGCTGAATCTGATTCCTCCATTCAGATTTAGATACAAAGTTGAATTTTTTTTAGGGACCAGCTCAGCAACATCCTTAGGTAGCAGTGATATTTCAGTACTTGAATCACTTCTTGTCATATTTGTCCAAACAGTAAATTTGGTAAGATGTGACTACTTTGCCAGTGGGCCTTTATCTGTGCTACTTTAGAAGGAGAAACCCCTCAGTACTTCTAAGCATTCTAGTTTCTACTCATATTTAGATGGCAACTCTGTTCACAAAGCATATTCCTTATACAGTTCCTAACACATCCTTAAATCAAAGGCAGAACAGCAATTATTCTCATTTTTGATAAGACTGAAGTCACAATGCTTATCTTTGGTTAAGGAGATGGAGGACTTAAGTACTAGCACCCAGGTGTTCATCCCAAACTGGACACAACAAAACTCCACAGGGTAGGAAACACAATCTGCAAGTAAGACTTGGGAACTGTGAGTGGTCAGGATGACTTAGAAGATCTCTTTAACTCCAAGAAAGGACAAACCCGAGAGAGGCACAAGTTAAGGTTCACATTGGACTCCCAGGGATTCACCATGTCAGCTACAGCTGTGGAGAAACTACTGCCAATCACCATGTTACAGTTAAGACCTGAGGTCTCTCTACATCACACAGTATCTACATCAGTCCACACCCATGCCCCAGACACCTCAACAAATCTATTCAATGCAGAATCCGTAAACAGCTCACACCCCATTTATTATTTAAAAATATTTTGTTACAAAAGGAAAAAAATACAATGCAGTATAAAAGATTGACATCGTCATCAAGTTTATTACACAATTTTCAACCTATCAGAAAGACAAACAAATCACTGACAACAGGGGGACGGGGCCTTGACCTTTTGAGGGTTGGGATTTTTTTTTCTCCTTTTGCTATAAAGAATAAAACTAAAATTTGTGTCACCAAGTAAAAATAAAACAAAAGTGGGGAGAAAATAATTCACTGGGTAAACAGCTTTTCTGATATTCTATATATTGTTTTTTCCTTAACTGTTGTTTTACTTGGTTTTCTATATTTTAAAAAGACACCCAGAGCTGCTTTGTACACTTGGCCAATTGGGCAGGGTGCTGTGTTCTGAAGTGGAACAGGGATTGGCTTAGGGGACAGGAAAATAAGCTACAATTTGTAGCCTCTGGTCCCAAGGGAATGTGCCTCTCCAACCCTGGGGCACTCCCTCAGTGACTAAAGGGGTCTATCAGAAGTGTGCTGGGAAGAGTGGAAGGATCCAATTCAGTCTCCCCTCTGAGTGTAAGGGTCTGCAATGACCCTGTGCCTTGCAACAAGTCTCCCCTCACATGGCACGTCTCTTTTCACACTAGATGTCACAGGCTCTGCAGATGCATGCAGAAGAGACGTCACCCTGTGGGACTCCAGGACTGTGACTACCTCTATCAGGGACAACCTATCACAATTTGGATGCTGAAAAAAAAGCAATTCCATTTTCCTATGCAGAAAATGCCCACTAGTGTGCTGGTCCTTAGAACTCTGAGCTGAGTTCACTTAAGTCAGGTTCCACTTTTTCTCTGCTCCTTGTTAAATAAAGGCTGGAAGCACCTCCCAGCAGAGTGAGGGGGGAGTATTAGAGTCAAAGGATAAACAAACAAACAAACAAAACCCCTTCATTCGTGACTTTACCTGCCTACTAGTACTGAATTATCCCACAGTAAGTCAAAGTATGTACCTTGGGGATGCAAGCCTTATGCTTACATCAAACCTGAAAAAGAGCCCATGTGAGTAGGCCACATCCTGTTCAAATTGCTTTCTTCCCCACACTTCTGGTACTTTATTAACTAGAGGTCCTCAATACTGAGGTCCCATACATCCCTAAGCCCCAAAGGCAGAACCTTCCTCTAAAACAAGGAAGAAGCCTTCTTGGGGAAGGATTCCAGATTAAATGGAAAGCCTCAGGGAAAGGGAACACTTAAGTGCTGGTTATACCAACAGACAACCAAGCCTGAAGCAGCAAATGGTGGTAACTGGCTGGATTAGGCTTCCAGCAGAAAGCAACCTTCTGGCTTCTGCTTCAGAGGGGCAAATACACCCAGGAGTCAGATAGCAAAGAGTCAAAAGGATTCAGCCCCTCTAGGAGACCAGGGAAATAAACTGTCAATATGTGAGGGGAGAAAACCGAACAGTAGCTTGTCACAAGGTAGTTTCTGTTCTCATGGTCCCTCCTCAAAGGGCTAGGAAAGCAAAGGAGTTGGACAAAGAAGTGGTATGTTAGCAGGGTTTGGACCCTCTTGGCCCCATCATGTCTAGTACTGAGGGCAGAGCCCTGCGGCATTTTTGGCACACCCAGTCACTCTCCCAAGATCCCACAGAGAGGATCCACTTTCTCTGGGAAGGAAGTTTTCTCTCAGTAACCTCACCATTGACTGCTCCTGGGATCAGAAACTCAGGTTTCCTTGGACAAAGCACCATTCTCTATGGAGACTATTAGCTGGACATGTTGCTGTATTCCTGCCTGCCCTCATTCCCTACCCCATCAAGTCTTCAGGTTCTTCCCCCACTGGCAAACAGGAGGTGTGGGATTGGGAGGGCTACCAAGCCATCTTCAATCCTGTAGGGCAGAGGGTATTGCCTGGAGGAAGTTAGGGGTTTGGAAGAGGGGAAAGGGGTGGAGCGGCCTCCGTCCTTTAGTCCTGATCAAGATGAGGAGATGCAAGTCCATTAAAAACAATTTGCTTCCACCCAGACTCCTGCAATGAAAGCACCAGAAGAGAAGAAAACACCAGTTAGAGGCCACTCTCTCATCAGTAGAGGCTTATATGAGATATACTGGCATTTCCTGAAATAACAACTTCTAACTCAGAATGTAGGCAGAACAAGCAAGCTTAGCAAAGTAGAATAAAGTGGACTGTCTGGCACAGAGCAATTTGAGGGAGTGGCTGGACAAAGCACAGTGAGGAGAGACTAAGAAACACCAAAATGCAGCTGGGCGTGGTGGTGCACACCTTTAATCCCAGCACTCAGGAGGCAGAAGCAAGCTGATCTCTGTGAATTCGACGGTAGCCTGATCTATCAAGAGAGTCTAGGACAGCCAGGGCTTGTTACACAGAGAAATCCTGTCTCAAAAAACCAAAAAAGAAAAAAAAAAAAAAAAAAAAACAAACCCAAAATGGTAGCATCTTACTTTAAGGTTAAGAGTCTCTGAAAGCAGTCTGAGAATATTTTAGCTGGAAAGGATAGAAACTAACATTTCAAGAAATGTTGCTACAAGGAAACACAGCTTCAGAAAATCTATTCTGGGCAAGTCATAGCTTACTTTGAGGAAAAAAGGAAGAAAGAAATGTAAGGAACAATAGCAAGAAAGTAAGTATGAATTTAATCAAATCTGCCAATCCTCAAACATCCAAGAGGCCCTACCAAGAAAGCATGTACTCCCATAGCAAACTCATTATGTTTCCCCTGGTTTAAACATACTACAGAACCAAAACACACACACATTCCAACCAAAACCAAAACACAGATTTCAAACAGTATGCGTATGTATATGCACACAATAAGCACACACACAGCACAGTCTTTCCAAGCTGTACTGAATAAAATGCAAATGATTTTGAGACTTTCCCTATGGTAAGTTATGGGCAAGGACTCAAAAGACAGGAACACTAAATAGGAGTGACTTGGCCAAACCAGAACCAAAAGCAAAGCATGGAAGAAGGAAACAGTATTAGTTACCATCAAAAACATCTGACAACCTCACCCAATAGGAAGGGTCTGCTAGGCCACTTGCCACATCGCTAATCTTAAGGTCTCTAGCACACTGGAAACATGCAGATGGTAGTATGGTCACTTGATAGAATGAACAGTCAAAAGGAAAGGGGAGAATTAAATTCAGGCATAGAATATTTACTAACTGAACCTGGAAGTGTAGCCATATGCAAATGCTTACCCTTTATATATATATCTTTGTAAAGATGCTTCATAAATCCTGTAAGAGGCATCCAAGAAAAGACACACACACATGACATCTGTATGCTGCCTCATCCTTCTAATCCTGGGCTGGCACTATTCTCAGTCGACTACTCAGAATTGGAATGATCTTTGCCTTGTTGGCTTCTCTAAACATATATGCAAGTATATGGCCTAGTTTCTATAAGGAAAAACTGAAGCTCTTAGTGCCTTCGTTGTTTCCTAACATTCAGGATTCTGAATATTGTTTTTTCCAGACAGGGTCCTGCTGTGTAGCTTAGGCTTGCTTTGAAACCATGATCCTCCTACCTCAGTCTTCCAGGCATGTACCATCACAATTGACTGAATCTTTTTTTTTTTTTTAAGGTTTTTCAAGACAGGGTTTCTCTGTGTATCCTTGACTGTCCTGGACTCACTTTATAGACCAGGCTGGCCTTGTCTACAGATCAGAGATCCACCTGCCTCTGCCTCCCAAGTGCTGAAATTAAAGGCATGTGCCACCACACCCGGCAATTGCAGACAGCTGTGAAATGCCATGTGGGTGCTGGGATTTGAACCCAGGTCCTTTCGAAGAGCAGTCAGTGCTCTTAACTGCTGAGCCATCTCTTCAGCCCCAATTGGCTGAATCTTTAAACTGGATCAAACTTGAACAGAAAGCTCAGTTTTCAATGGATCAGAAAAATATGAAGAATTATTCACGTAAGAAACAGCCTAAAATAATGGGACAACTAACTACAGAGAGTTGAAGACACAGACCATCTAGGAACACCCTTAAACTCCAAAGCATTTGTGAAGTGTCCTTACAGGATGAGATGTAGAGAATAACTGGCACGTCAGGGGAATTGGTGTTGGCAGTAGTGTTTGAATGCAGACAGAAGACAAATCCATCTCTTCAGTTGGCTCACCAGCTTCAAGCCCTAGAGCTGGGGCCCTCTCCTGAGGAACAGAAGACGATGCTGCTGCTCCATTGATGCCTCTGCACAAAACACACCTTTCCTGACCAGGGAACACTTATTCACAGCATAGAAATACAATTGTTTTTAAGTAAAGATGGTATAAATGCTGTCCACATAGCTTGGACAATTAAGTTCTTTACAGAGACCTGTACCTCACTTCCCCAACATGAACCCTTCTAAGCTACATTCTTTGTTACTTTGTGGGTTCTTCTGTCTTTTAACACCTTCTCAGGTTCAGCTCAGTTTCTCCTGGCTCAACTGTCACCAACTGTTTTCTCACTCTGCTAGCCCAATTCACTTTCAACTGTCTCTTATTTTCACTCTGCTCAATCTCTTCTCTAACCCTATTCTCTATTCCTTCTTCCTGCACCAACTGTCTTCTCTGACTCTATTCTTCTCCTAGCTGGACCCTCCTCCTGTCTACTCCCCAAACCTACTCTCTCTCAGCCTCTGCTGGCTTTTTATATCCTTTCCTGTTCCCAGAAGTCCAAGAGGCAACTGACATTGAAGGGCATAGGGTCCTTTAAAGGGGCAGGCTCACAAATCATACTACAACTTAGTAAATGAAGACAGAATTCAGACTACCATGAAAATTTAAGATGATTTTTTTTTCTTTTTTAAACTCTCTCAAGTGTCTGTTCACTTGTATATATGTTAGGGAGCTCAGGAAAGAAGTGATGTGGAAACCTTACCCAAGAGTGAGTTTTCCTCATTTCATCACAGGTCTGCACCAGTCAAAAAACATTTCGTTTGTTTTGGTAACTACCAATAGAGGACTTTTAGATGGAGCAATGAATCTTGCTGTAATTTCACTGTAAAAGGTTGTCAAAGGAGCAAAGCTAGCAGGAATGGTGACATGCAGTAGTATATTTTATAGTAAGTACGTTGAATATGGCTCCAGAGACTATATCTGTTGCTTTGTACAGACCAATTAACAGCTCCCTTCCTGGTCACTCCCCCCCCCCCCCACAGGGTTCCTTTGTGTAGCCCTAGCTGGTTCTGGAACTTGCTCCAACTCAGCAACTCAGAGATTTGCCTGCCTCTGCCTCCTGAGTGCTGGTATTAAAGGTCTGCAATACCCCTGGCTCTTCCAGGTCACTCTTAGTCCAACCAATTCTAAAAACCACATACTACATCATGTGAGGTGATGGCTTTTTTCCCCTACTACACAGCCCTGGCTGACCATGAACTTGTAATTCTTCTATCTAGGCCTCCTGAGTACTAGCATTGTAAGTTTGATTACAACACCCAGTGCTGGCTGTTTTGGATTTTAACTAATGTTCAATTGTGCTACTTCAAAAGAGAGGAGGCGATGCTCCTACTTACTGAAGGGAAGGGGTAGACTAAGACACCACCATGCCCACCTTCCCCATTCCCAGCAAGAAAGAAAGGCCAAAGCCACTTGTGGGCTCCATCTTCATTAACCTGAATTTCCTCTGCTATGTATGTTAATGTGGACACCTTTCAAAACTCAATCTGTTGCAAAAATCTAGAAGCACAGATACAGACCCCACTCAAATTTAACCATTGTCTCTATGTGGGTTATCCTACATTTTAGAATTCTATAGGATATGTAAAGAAAAGAGAAAGTATTGGCCTGTTTACTTTCTAAAGAGCATGAAATTTGAAAGGTTGAGAAGAGACAAAGGAGGGGAAACCATGACCAGAATATACTGTGTGAAAAAACATACTAAAAAGAAAAGAAAAAAAAACCCAAAAACAAAAAACCATGAACTTTAAAAACAAAAAACCCCAGAGAAAGTCGTAGATTGAAAACATTAGTAATTTTTATCATTCCATTTACTTTCTGTGAAAAATGACAAAACACTCTCAGCTATAAATCTGTTTAAGTGTTAGTCAGCTTTTAACATCAGCTCTCAAGAGGCAGAGGCAGGAGAATTTGTATGAGCTCCAGCCAGGACCTACATAAAAATGACCCAAAGAAGTTAAGGCAGATAAAACACTAACAACAAAGTAGAGGGCAAAAACAAGAGGATGCTTTCTTGTCTGTTAATAGGTTGTCCCAAGGCAGAATGCTGCAGAATTTTCAAAAGGTTTGAGTTTACCATGACCTATGAAAATGCACAAGAAAGTAAGGGGTGGTGGCGCACACCTGTAATCCCAGCCCTTGGGAGGCAGAGGCAGGTGGATCTCTGTGAGTTCGAGGCCAGTCTGGTGTACAAAGTGAGTCCAGTACATCTAGGGCTATACAGAGAAACCCTGTCTCAAAATACAAAAACAAAAACAACAACAAAAAATGCACAAGTGAGGGTTCCCAGTCTTCTCCATCCAGTCATCCATAGTTAAGAACTACAGAACCTGTTCAACTACATTACTTCAGAATCAAGCAGACAACAGGACAAGAAACAGACCAAGACCAGACAGATCCTCCTAGCCACATTCTGGTCTATTTAATATATCTCCACAGAAACAGAACCAACCAACACCCATTCTTTCTTACATCACAACTATCCTTGTTAGCAGCTTTCTTTCAGTTGGGATTGCAAAATGGTAGGATAAAACTCAAGAGCAACAGCTCATTCTCCAAGATGGAGATCTGTCTGTGAATGAAAATATAGAAAAGCAGAGTTGAGAGACAGGAAGTAGAGAATAACTGGTAGGTACATCAGGGGAATTGGTGTTGGCAGTAGTGTTTGAATACAGACAGAAGTCAATCCATCTCTTCAGTTGGCCCACAAGCTTCAAGCCCTAGGGCTGGGGTCCTCTCCTGAGGAACAGAAGAGGGTGCTGCTGCTCCATTGATGCCTCTGCACAAAACACACCTTTCCTGACCAGGGAACACTTATTCACTGCCGACACAGTTCCTGAGCCAGACAATCCAACTTACCTTCTCAATCACCCACAAAAGTAAAACTTACTAAAAATAAAAATATTCTATTATAATTATTCATAAGGTCTCTAAAGCTATTAAATATTTTTTAATATTTAATATTTAGAAAGGTTTTCTACTCTAAAATTTTTAATGAATATCAATTCTTGAAGTCATTAATATTGTATCATGAAAGTAAGGTATCTCTTCTGCCTTGGTCAGTTTTCCCTGTTACCTGAAAACTAGGATTAACATGTAATAATGATAGTAACAATGGTTTTCATTTATTAAGAACTTGAGGGAAGGTGGAACATCTCTATTACAAATTTCTTTTTGTTTTGAGACAGGGTCTCACTTTGTAGTCTGGGCTGCCCTTCAATTCATGGCAATCCTCCTGCCTTGCTCTCCAAGTGCTGGGATGATAGGCATGAGCAATCATGCCCAATTTACATATAATCCACTGGCCAGGAACAGGGCTTCTTCCCACCTTTCTCAGTGGTGCCGGTCCCGTTCTCTATCCCGGTGTCTCTCATGCTCCCGGTTCCTCTCTTGGAAATAATCATCATGCCGGTCTTCGTTATGAAGCAAGTCGCGGTGCCGCCTGCTGCTCTCCCGGGACCGGCTGGGTGACCTCTCCCTGGACCGATGTCTTTTCCTGTCAGAAAGATCCTTCAGCCTCAACTCAGAGGCGTACCACATTCTTTCCACATGGGGTTTTGTATCTACCAGTTTTTGCCTAAAATATCCTTAGTTCCCTATCATAGGGGTACTAATACTGTCTGAGGATCTTAGCTCCTTGAAGCCTAATCTTTTTGGTATTTTTGACAGATTTGTCAAGACCTTACTAAGGTATTAGATAGAATATTTGGAATTTTGCAAGTATTTTGATTTCTTCTTTACAACAGGTCTGTAGGTAAGTACTAGGACTTTTCCTCTTAAGTTCTTGGCAAGTTGCTAACTTCCATACTCAACATGGTCATACAAGTAGTTAGCAACAGAACTGAGATTCAAACCTAAGCCAATATGGTTAAAATCCCCTGTATCCACCTAGTCCTATTCCCGGTTTTCCTTGACCCCATGGTGCTGAAGACCTAGGGCCAATGCATGCTAGGCAAGAAGCCTTATCACTGAGTTACCTCCCAGCCCTGAAGCCTGTGTTCTTTATTCCTTTTTTTTTCTCGTAAAGGAGGCCACTGCTTCTACCAAACACAGGTTCCAGACATTACTTAATGAAAATGTCTCATTAGTTTCGTCTCCTTAAATATGTGAATCTGAGGTCCCCACTTTAATTCAGAATTTATCAAATACCCTGGGTTTCCCTCTTTTCCCAACTAAGCTTCAGTAGAGTATTTTAAAGGCCAATCAGACCCTGGAGGATTCAACTTACCTGGAAGAACTTCCACTGGCACCCACACTGTATGACTTGGCCTCTATGCCATGAAGACAGTCCTTAAGAGAGGAGATGAGGACACGGCAACGCTCATCATTGGCGACTCGGGACTGTTTGATAACTGCAATGGCTGTGAGTAGTGTTTCAATGGCGTCGCTGTAATCCCCTGATAGGATGAAGGGAAAGGGCAAACAAAGATGAGCAGAGGCAGTAACGAAACTGGACTAAAAGGAGAATACAGGAGGACATAAATTGTGAGCAATTAGTTAGTCTAAAAAACCATAGTGAAGTGGACAAGGCAGACATAGGTATAAAACTGAACAGCTATAGTCTACTTTGAAATCTGACAGAAGCTAGTGGCCCTATAATCAGTGTGTCATTGTCCAGGGGTTACTTGACAATAGTGATTAAAATAAACTGTCCTGGGCTGGACAGATGGTTCAGCTGTTAAAATCCCTTGTTCCTCTCATAGAGGAGCAAGGTTTGACTTCCAGCACCTACATGGCTCATGACTACTCATAACTCCAGTTTCAGGTAGTCCAATAAGTACCCTGGGTCCCAATAATGAATGTGGTTTACATACACACAGAGTCTTAAAAAAATAGACTGTCCCTACATTTAAGCCAACAATTCTGAAAAGTTTCTGTTCATAGACCTGTGTATGTTTAACCATGTTTTAAAAATATTGTCTACTATTTTATCTTTGCTAGTGCCTGGCTAGGCTACATAAGTTATGGAACAATGGTTTTATGGATTACTAGAGGAATACCCACCAATTGGTTCTCACAGGATTTTCTTTTTTTTTTTTTAACACTGCATTGAGTTTAAACATTATTATTTTTTGTTCTCTTTCAAGACAGGGTCTAACTACGTAACTCTAGCTGTCTAGAGTTCAGCTCAGACTCACCTGCCTCTATTTCCTGAATGCTGGGATTAAAGGTACGTGACACTATGTCTGACTGAGTCTACATAGCATTTTAATTTTATAATCAGATGTATATATTTTTTGATAACACACACATCTCTCCTACATGTATATGTAATATACAACTTTCCAAAGGGTAACTAACATACTGAGGAGTTTGCTGTTAGGCAGTTTCATCAAAAACATCACAGAATGTACTTGCACAAACTCGGTTATGGTGTCACTAGATGATACACACCACACACACAGAGTTCTATAGAAACATTCTGGTGTATAAACTGCCTAAAATATCATCTCTCTCTCTCGGTTTTTTTCAAGACAGGGTTTCTCTGTGTATCCCTGGCTGTCCTGGACTCACTCTGTAGACCAGGCTGGCCTTGAACTCACAGAGATCCACCTGCCTCTGCCTCGCGAGTGCTGGGAGTAAAGGCATGTGCCACCACACCCGGCTCATCTCTCTCTGTCTTACACACCTACACCTGTACATTTAAAATATGCTACCTTCAATAACTAGTCCTTTCATTTCCCAAATGTGAACCCAACTCAACGAATCCACATAGGTGGCCTCCTGAAAATGAGAAGTAGGTGGCTTTCTTTGTAAAGTAGCAACAACAGAATGGACAGAAACTATGAAGGAAACGTGGCACTATGAAGGACCAGGAACAATGGCACATTGGATCTACATTGGGAGGAAGTTCTGTCTATTTTAGAGGCACAGTGAATAAATACTATAGTTCCTATGACTGGAATAAGAAAAATGGAGGGAAGTAAAGATTTACTTATCAGCGTGAAGGGACTGGCACTGAAAAAGGAACAAAGACTATTTCCTCTAAACTCCTCTGTATATTGTATAACAATAAGCATGCACTAATTTTTAAGAAGTTAAGGTATGTTTCCCTGGTGAGGGAAGAACTGACAAGAACACATACTTTCTGTTTTAAAACTGTTCTGTAGAGACACACTGAAAGCAAAGATGAAACTATGGAAACAGATTTCCATAGTTTCAGTGCTGACTTACTTCTTTGAGTATGTCAGTCTATACATTAGATCCACATGAGAAACCCCCAGGAGCATGACTTAGACCACAACTTTTCTATTCTAGTATGCTGGGCTCTGCGTACTGAGTTACAGCCATACACTTCCCATTCTATAGCCTCTTCTTTTATGTCCAAGGCTTTCAGATCCTGGCTGCTAATTCTGCAGCTAATGCTAAGAGCAGGGCAAGTTAGCTGAAAGGGGACAATATGCTGCAGGGTGATAACAAACTTGCCTTTCTAGAACAGGCTACCCACAGGCCACCAGCTCTGCCCAGACTTCTTAGTGTAACAGAGCACCATCTAGTTGAGGTACCACTTCTCTAAACCCCAGGGCTTTTAATTCTATTTGGTGTTGCAGCTACTGCACAGACACATGGTCTAAAGATTGATTCTGAGATCAAGATCTCTCCGAGAGAGAAATTACATTCTACAGCAAATACAAAAGGAATAGTATTAGGCACTGAGTTGTTTTCTATAGAGCAGGTCTAGACATATGACTGGAGCGTCTTCAAAGCCAAAAAAGTAAGTCACATACTGCTTCTGAGGTACACATTTTTTGACATCTAACAGAATTCCAACTCAACTTCACAAAGTTTTCCAGATGGAAATGACAAAGAGGGAAATTTTAAAGCAAAGGCAGTAGAGTAAGAGTTAATTACCTGCACTAGCTCCAGACACTGCTTTAGAAATGGCACTGCTGGAAATTGCTCTGTTTCGCTTCATTATCTCTTCAAATTCAGCTTCACTCACTGTAGGAAGTGGAGGGCCCGAATCTCGGCTGCAGAAGACAATGACATGGCTGACTGGCCACCACAACCTTTATTATTTTCACTATATTCTATAGTACTGTTATTTAATTCTTCTCTAGGATATGTCATAAGTATTTTACATGTCCATTTTTTCTTCAAGGACGGGAACTATATATGTTCATAATTCTGGCTTGACTTAACAGTACTTACAGCAGCCATTTATGGCACTGAGTTTAAACAAGCTGCTTAAAGGGAGCTATGAAAGATATGATTTGGGTCAAATAGTTAAGATGAAAACAGAAAACACTAAATAAAAACATTGATGGAACAGAGGGAAATAACTTAGCTGGTAAAGTGCTTGTCACTCAAGCATGAGGACCTGAGTTCAAATGCCGAGAGCCCATGTAAACATGCCAGACAAGGTAGAGAATGCTTATAATCCTAGTGCTGGGAAAGAGGAGACAGGTGGATCCCTGGGGCCCATTGGCTAGGCAGTGTAACTCACTTTGGTGAGCTCCAAGCAATGAACCACTATCTCAGGCAAGGTGGACAACATACTTGAGGATGACACCAAACGTTGTCCTTTGGCTTCCAAGTGCACACAACACACATGCAGCTACATATGCACTTGCACTTACAGGCAGGCATACAAAACAAACCTCTGACAGATACTAATCTATGTCCCAGGGCTCAACATCACAACAAGTTCATAGAGAAAAAGTACCAGTATTCAGTACTTATTCATGGAAAACAAGTATTTGTTTTATTTGAGACTGGGTTTGTGTCGCCCTGGCTGTCCTAGATAGAATTCACTCTAGACCACACTGGCCTGGAATTCAAGAGATCCACCTGCCTCTGCCTCCTGAGTGCTGACATTAAAGGCATGTGGCAATAGTAGATAGTGTTTTGCCTGGTAGTGGTGGTCCTCATTTTTAGTTTCAGCACTGAGAAACAGAAGCGGTGGATTGCTTTGAATTTGAAGGAACCTGGCCTACCCAGTGAGACCTTGTTTCAAAAACAACCAACCAAGCAACCAACCAACCAAACTACTGTCTATCCTGGCTCAAATCTGCAGGGAAGTACAGTTTTTACCTGCCATGGTGGTTATAAGGTGTAGAGGCCTTCATGTAAGATTCTGGTGGAGGCCCCACTGTAGCATTTGGTGGGGGGAAGAAGGCTGGATTGAGGTGAAGGGCTGGTGGGATGGTCCCAGGGGGAGGTACAGTCAGATGAGGAGGTAATCGAGGAGGGGGAGGCATGAGATGCTGGTAGTGGATACCAGGAGGAGGAGGAGGGACACCAAAGCTTGAGGAGAGAGGTGGTGGGGGTGGAATTGGGGGTGGGGGTAAACCCATCAGGGGAAGGGCTGAAGGAGGACGGTTAAAGTAGGGCAACACGCTGGGGGGCTTATCCACACGAGCAGATGAGGGTACAAGGTTCTCAGAGGGGGTTGCCCGTCCATCAGCAGAATCACTAGAATCTCGGGAGTGGGCCCGTGGAGGTATTCCTGCAAAGCAAAATAGAGCTAATGTTACTGCCCAGGCAGGCTTTGGATATAACAATAGGACCAGCTCAACCCTCAGCACGTCACCTGGCACCACACTAAAGAAGACAAGTGAAGCAATGAGAGAAGAAACAAATCATCTGGTGCCTTTCCATTGGCCTCAGAAGAAAGATCAGAAGTATCTTGGCTAAGACAAACTCAGAAAGCAACATAACTCTATGTCCTATATGGGAAAGGGTGCTCTCATTTAGGGTCCTCAAAGTGCTTACAACACATTTAACCCTTACACGTGTTTCCTATTCTCAAATACACATTCTCCAAACAACCCATGAGAAAATGAGTATGTTTAAGCATGCTCACTGATGTTCTGCTGGATTCTACCTGTCCTGAAATGCTACATCCCCCAGAGTTTAGAGACTCTTAAGACTATGAGCCGACATTCTTTATTGTGCTGTACTCTAAAAACACTCTCTTTGCCACAGAACTTTGGTTGGAGAATTGAAGAAAGAATAGGAAAAGCAGGAGACAGAGCCATCCCCAATCTACAGTGAAAGAGCTAGCTCATCCTGGTTAAGGTAGACTCTGACAGAACAGGATAATATGGCCTCAAGAGTCTTGCAGGTCCAAAGATGCTTAGCCAACATGGAGGAGAAGAATGCTTCTCACACTAGAGCTTTCAGTCAGGGCCAACCCCAAGGCAAGTCTATGCTGGGATCAACTACACTGACAACCACCTTGACTTCTTCACTATGGGATAGTGCCAGCCTGATACTGACCCTGTTTCTTATGTTTCAAACACATGACAACCTGCTCCTTCCTCAGGGTGTTACACACTGAAGAGGCGTTAAAGCAAGTGCAATCTTCCGTATCAATTAACCACTTTCTCAGGTACTGTTCCAATACTGTCATGTGTACTTGGTTACAACATACAGAGAGGCAGCCATTTTTAAGCAGAGGAGTTCACCAGCTTTATTCTTTTCAGCAAAGACAAGTAACATGTACAAGGAAAAAGCTTACAAGAGACAGGAATACTATTCTCAATATAGCTGTAAAAAGATGTATCCTGGGGAAACCAGGAGAGGGTTCAATTATATAAAGACTCTGAAACAGAAGGGTCTTGAAAATTCTAGTTGTCAAGGAAGCTAAGTGTGTGCCTTTAACCTAGGGCAACTGGGGCTCACAGCTCATCCACTTAGGTTGTCAATACAAAGGACAGTTGTTTCTATTAAAGAGGCTCTATTTCCACATGAAGGACATACTCCATCAATACAAGGAACTACTGTTTTAGAGCAGCAGGTATGTGATGAAATGCTTCTGCTATATCCATCCTCTAGTAGTGAAAGAAAAGCAGGATGACTGTTTCAGGTAGGGCCTTGCAGGGTAGCTGTATCTTGTGAAGTCAGGATAAGCCAAGATTGGCCCTTGGGTTATCTGATTTTAATAATTCACCAGGGAATAATCAGACCCTAGGAGACTGAATTATGCCATCCAAACTCTTATACAAAACAAAATAGTAATGTATTAGTTGATAATGACAAGAATTTACTGCCAAGCAGACTGGAATACCTGTCAGCTGGTCAGTGCACCCTCTTCCCAGGACAGCCTCATTAGGAAACCAAGGTAGTTATCAGAAGGTGGTTTGGTGAACAGAGTCAGACTAAAGGGAGTAACATGAACTTAAGGGATATCAAACTAACATAGAACACAGAATTAAAAAAAAAAAAACTAAAGTGATATACTTGCCAAATCAACTACATATATAATAACTGTAAGTATTCCCTTTCTCTAACAGTGGAGAAACACCTAACACTTCATATGGTTGATTTTTTTTTTTTTTTTGGTTTTTCGAGACAGGGTTTCTCTGAATATCTCTGGCTGTCCTGGACTCGCTTTGTAGACCAGGCTGGCCTCGAACTCACAAAGATCCGCCTGCCTCTGCCTCCCAAGTGCTGGGATTAAAGGCGTGCGCCACCACCGCCCGGCCATATGGTTGATTTTTATAGAGCACACCAAGTATATACTCTCAAGAGGACCACATCCACCTTTGTATACTTTAACTACACTTTAGGATATCTGCTTTTTGAAAACTCAGAAAACCACATCTTACTTAAAAATCAAGCCCATTCACAGTGTGCCTATTTATGGAAGAATACAGAATTGACAGCTGACAGGAACTTTTCTGTCATTTTTCAGTTCAGATGGGAAAGAAGACCCTAGAAGTGAACTGACTTTTCAAAAGGCCAAAAGGAAAAGAGTCAAAGGTAGACCGGTAGAACCCACTGACAGCCTGAACATGACTCCCAGCACTGTACTATTTACACAAATCTCACTTCTAGGCCTACCCACTAATCGTGCCATCAAACCATAACGAATAGCACCCTTCCCCAAATCTTCCACATCACAGGCTGAGCCCCACACCACACTAATAAGCCCACAACCTCCCCCCATCATACAGATGGTCTCCACGTACCCCCTCTTGGGACTCGGACGCACTCACGTTTCCGAGCCTGAGCTTCAAACTGTGATAAGTTCTGCCGGGTGGCTGGCCTCACATCCACTTTTTCTCCATTAAGAACTTTTCCTGGCAAGAGTTCCAGCAATTTGTGGACAGAATTTTCAGAGGCTACCACCACCTCAGCATACCTTGAACAAAGTAAAAAGAAGTAAAATATTTAGACATTGGACAAAGGAAAAAGTATCTTGCTAAATTATTTAAGCGCATGCACGCACTCTATTAGCAACAAGAAGGTAGTATCGTATAGATTTCCCGTTTTTTCTTACTTTTTGGAATTTAAAATTAACATTCTTTCCCCTCAACAGATGGATGTTCAATTTCATTACAGCTATGTAGGTCCCCAATCTATGGTAGTTAGTCAAAACCAAGGTAGTAAGCTAGACTGGGGTAGAAGGGGGTTAGAATCCAAGTTCAAATATATTACAGACCTGTTACCCTAATAGTTACAAACTAAAGGGGGCTCTCAAATCCAGACCTCACCCTTTAGACTGGCCATTTGCACGGTTCTCTGCAAATTTCAACTCCACCACATCATAGACTCCTATAGAGCGGATAACCTGGATCAGCTGCTGGTCTGTGGTCCACTGGGGCCGACAAGATGGAAAAGGGAGAAACGTCAAGAGCTACATGCCCGATACCCACCCACCCAGTGTCCCAAGTCCTCTTCCCAAATCTAGGACTCGAGCCACAACCATGACCACCCACAGGAAACCCCAAAGCCCAGCAATATTTCAATCAGTGCAGGCTTTTCCTATTGTCCTAAACTTTAAACCTATGTAATCCCACAACCCCTATGGATTTTGGGGATTAAGACTAAAACTTATTTTAATTTTGACTGACATGTGGGCTGGATGATCATCACTTTAAGCAGATTGCTAGCAACTTTCATTACAGAGCTACCAGACTACAGTTGATCTCGCCAGAACATTCCCATCAATATATACATTTCCTGATTTGGCATCCCCCACCACCAGCCCAAAAACATGTCACACAGTAACTTTTACAGAACAGTCAGCACATATCCCAAGTACACTAGAGCTATCAAGGTCTTTGATCCCCATCACCCACCATTATCACAGGACCATCTAATGACCACCAAGAGTTCAAGGTGTTCACTCTGAAATCTCGTCCCATAGGTGACCCTGCTAGACATAAAGCCCCAGGGTCAGGGGCAGTAATAAGATGGCAGAAAAGGCAACTACCCACTTAATCAATGCTTTCTTCGGCACCAGTACGTCCTCAGGATAGTTCTCATTCAGAGATCAATCCAACCTGATCCCAGGAAAAAGAAATCCAACCCCATCAGAGCACAAAACAGTGCAACAGTAGTTTCTGATAATGCCATCACCTCCCAGTGCTCTCCCTCCAGCCACCCATAAGACCTTTGGTTATCCTTGCTTACCCAGGAGAAGCTGCCTACATAGACAGCTGCTCGTCTACTCCGTAGGCCACTGTATGTATACAGGATTGCAGGGGTCTTGTTGTTTGGTTTGGGGGCTGGCTCCTGGCGAACAGGAGGGGGTGGTTCAGTGCTACTGCTTCTGTCATCTGAGGGCTGTGAGGCAGCCGTCAACACATCATCATATAGGTCAATCTGATCTGTATTGTTGAATTCCGAGTCCTAAAAGATGAGAGATGACAATGGAGCCTTCAAACTTTTCAGTTTGTTTCTTCTGCTTCATTCTAGTTGAGAGAACCTGTAGTTAAATGCTTTGTAAAGAAATGCATATGACCTCCCTGTCCCACTCTAGGAAAAGGGGTAAGAAAGACTTCCTGATTTAAAACTCTTAGTATTACTTTTGAGATTTCCAAGACTTTATTCATAGTATGCAAGTTTCTCACTTTAGACTCCTGTGAGGATCAAAGGTAAATGATAAATAAGCAATTCATATTGGTTTTTTTGAAATAATGAATGATAACATGTGTTACTGTCATCAATGCTGTCAGATTCAAAGACATCTAAGCTATATTAATAAAAATGTATTTTCAGTATCAGATTATTTACTATTATTGCATTTAATAAGAGTACATTTATTAACAAATATAAAGTAGGGGGAAAGAATGTTAAAGTGAGTAGGCAACAAAATGAAACAAACAAACCAAAACCAAGAATTACCCTTTGGTTTATACAAATGGCCAGGGAAACTTTCAAGCGCATAGAATACAATCTCAATTTTTTTTTTTTTTGAGACAGGGTTTCTCTGTGTGTAGCCTTGGTTGTCCTAGACTCACTTTGTAGACCAGACTAGCCTTGAACTCAGAGATCCACCTGCCTCTGTCTCCTGAGTGCTGGGATTAAAGGCGTGCGTCACCACGCCCGGCTCAATCTCGGCTAACAGTCATCTAAGAAACATAAAAAGAAAGGAGTGGGGATACAGCTCAGTTGGAGTAGAATGCTTGCCTCACACACAGAAGGCTCTAGGTTCAAGCCTAGTACTTATGTGTCATGTGTCAGGTACAGAGAATTGCCCTTGTAGTTTGAGGTACAAAAAGAATTTAAAACTGGGCATAGCAGGTACATGTGCATGTAATCCCAGCATTTGGGAGGTAGAGGCAGGAGATCAGCAGTTCACAGCTAGCTTTGTACTGAGTTTGAGACCTAGCATGGGTTGCACCAGACCATCTTAAAAAAAAAAAAAAAAGTCAGTGAGATGGACTTGGGATAAATGTGCTCACTGTCAAGCCTGGTGACTGACCCAAGTTCAATTACCAGGACCCACACGGTGGAAATTTTGTCCTCTGACCTCAACACACATGCCATATATAAAACAAATGTAAAAATAAAAATAGATCACCAAAACAAACAAAAAAATCCTCCCTTCCAAAAAAGGACTGATTACCCCATCCCATTCAATGTTCTAGTTTAGAACAGTCAGCAATCCATATCTGCCAGTTTCCCGTCCACACATAACCAGCTAAATACCAGCTGAAAACATCCCTAAAGTTTTAAGAAGGGAGCAGGAGGGATAGCGCAGTGGTTAAAGACCCTGGCTACTGTTCCAGAGGACCTGGGTTTGATTCCCAGCACCCACCAGTAGCTCACAACTGTAACTCCAGTCCCACAGGATCCAAAGCTCTCCTCTAGCCTCTGAAGGCAATGCACACACATGGTGTGTAGATATGCATGCAGGCACAATACTCATATACATAAAAATAAATTTAAAAAATTAAAAACATAGTGGTAGAACTCTTGGTTAGTAAAAGGCAAGCCCTGGATTCAACCCTTAGCAAAGCTGAAATAATCATTGTCATCATCTAGAGATGTTGTTTAAGTATGTGAAGGGAATGTATAAAGATTTTGTAGGCAACTACCTCCTAGCATCTGAACATGTTAGGCAAGTTCTCTACCACTGAGGTATGTCCTTGGTTTTTTGTTTTTGTTTTCTTTAGTTTTGAGAAAGGGTCTGGCTAAGTTACCAAGTTATCATGATTGGTCTTGAAGCTGTGGTCCCTTCTGCCTCAGCCTCCCTGTCTAACTCTGTAGCTGGGGTTACAGAGACCTATACCATCAGGCCTGTAACATATAGACTTAAGCACCTGAAGGTTTTGTTATAAAGGAAGATCCTGAGACCAATCCCCCAAGGATGTTAAGGACAACTAGGTTTTATACCTCCCACCAAGGCTTTTTAAAGGGGAAAAACACTTTCAAATGAAAGTTAAAGGCAATAAGGAAATAATATTTTATATATTGAAGGCTAGCAAACTAGGATTCCTTTTATGCAGTATATGTGATTCAGAGATGTATCTAAGAGTTATAAGATAAAAGTCATCATGAAAACTGGGTAGTTTAAAAAAAAGTCAGTGAGTCAATATGAAGATTTCAACTTGGGGAGCAAACACATCAGTGGGAACCTTTTCATAATGTTAGTTTGAAGGTAATTAATGGGCTCTTTTAAAAGCCCTAAAAGAACAAAATAGGATCAATCCTGAAGGACCTTGTTTGTGTAGATTAGCATTTCAGAAAGAAAATCCAATGAATTTTAATATTCCAAGTTTCAATGGTCTATTCAAGCCATGGAAACCTCAGTTAAAAATGCTAGCAGCATGGGGCTGGAGAGATGGCTCAGAGGTTAAGAGCAATGGTTGCTCTTCCAGAGGTCCTGAGTTCAGTACCCAGCAACCACATGGTGGTGACTTATAACCATCTATAATGAGATCTGGTGCCCTCTTCTGGCATGTAGGTATTCATGCAGACTGAACACTGTATATATAATAAATA
The DNA here is from genome assembly GCA_907164525.1 of Lophiomys imhausi. Taxonomy (NCBI): domain Eukaryota; kingdom Metazoa; phylum Chordata; class Mammalia; order Rodentia; family Muridae; genus Lophiomys; species Lophiomys imhausi. The sequence goes on along the minus strand of CAJQZJ010000838.1, from coordinate 6,182,771 downwards.
AACAAATCTTTAAAAAAAAATGCTAGCAGCAGCTGAACATGGTAGCATGCCTTCAATCCTGGTACTCAGGAGGACTTCTGAATTCGAGGCTAGCCTGGTCTACAGTGAGTTCCAGGACAGCCAGGGCTAAAGAGAGAAAGAGCCCATCTTGAAAAACAAAATAAAAACCCATTTATCCCACAAAAGAAGCAAAAAACAAACACATACCCATATTTTATAGGTGGTAACGCTACAATTTTTATTTTAAGACGTTTAAAATAAATATGCATAACTGGAAATATGCATTCAACACAACAAACAGCTCAGCAAGAATTTGGTGTTCCAGGACACACACAAAAGCTACAATTATGTGGTGAAACTTTCTATTAGGAGTTTGATTTTGCCCTCCAATATGCTCAATGTTCTTACCTCTAGCACCTTCTTGGTATCTGACCCAATGAAGTAACTTGGATATATTTTCTCAGTAAAACCAACTGATTGTTGGTTACTTTTTCTTTTGATATATAGAAGGCCACATCATTTCTGAGCTTCACACTCACATCTCCTTAGTTGTCAACACCTTCTCCCTGATCACTGTAACCTATTATTCTGCAGTTACTGTCCATTACTTTTTGTTCTTGTTGTGTGTGTGTAGTTCTGACAGTATGACACTGTAGCCAAGCTAGCCTCCAATTTGTAGCAATCCTGCCCATCTCCAGACCACTGGGATTATGGATGTGTATCACCACACCAAGCTAACATGACTTTTACTTTTAGTCACTAGGAATGGCACCTGTTTTCCAGCACAGGGATTCACACTCCCCCAATACCTCACTAGCTCTGGCAGTGCTCAGTAAACAGAAGTGGTTCAAAACCTTCCTGTAGAAGCAAGCATACTTATAAAGCCTATCTCAGCATGAGAAGGAACAGAAAACTCAACAGAGTGGCAGTTCTCAGTCACCTTTTTAGTTCACCCCTCTCCAATAGAACAGCATGTGTCCCAGGAATCCCAATGCGACAGCAACTAAACTGCAACTGCAAAAGATTTTTACAGCACATGCTGCCAGAGATCAGAAGAAATACCACAGGGTTCCATGTAGTAAATGTGCTTATTTTCCTTGGGGAGCAAAGTGTTATTCAGGAGTTGTATGCAGGGCTAGCTTGGGGCAAATCAGTAACTGTCCTAAGACATTCAAAACCCCAACTTACATTGGTTGCCTTCCAGGTAATCCAACTTTGAATAACTCTACCCAGACTTTTAAACCATTCATCAACTTCCAGATTACATTAAACCCAGCTTTGCCAAAAATTAACTTAATAGAGGTGGGGTACCCGGTACCCCTCTCTCTACTTTCAGAACATAAGATATTCAAAATTTATACTTGCTTCAACTTTCCTGTATCAATCATTGCCTATTTGGTATAAATAAGGGTCCATACACTAATTTTGACTTTAGATCAGTTAAGTATCCCACCTTTAGAAAGTTAACTAGTGAACAAATTACTGAGGCTAATAATGTGTATGTTGACAAAGCAGTGACCACTGGATAAGAATTGTGTCTGATTTATGACCCCTAAGTTATATTGCTTAACCAATTATTAATTTTTGTTTAGATCAAATATGGCCCATAGTCAAGGATTCTGTTGTCTATTCTCCAAAGTGAGTAACAGTCAATAATTCAGAATCAGGGGTTTGAGGAGAGGGGGCTATCTTTTAGTAATACAGAACTGAGAGTTTTGTTAATGACAAAGTCATAAAACTCAGATGGTGAAAGTCTGATTCAAACCAATACTTAATACTCAAGAAAGCAAGATTGGAGAGAGGGCTCAATAGTTAAGAAAACTTTGTTTCTCCAGAAGACCTGAGTTTGGTTACTAGCACCCACATCAGGTGGCTTACAACCACCTGTATGTAACACTAGCTCCAGGGAGAGACCCCACACTACTGGGCTCCTTGGACAGATGCACTCATGTGCATATAACTACACACATACACCTGCCTTAAAATAATGAGGCATATGAGCCTCTTTTGCTGCCTCCTATCAAATTCAGGGTTCAACCTGCATTCTACTTCTGCAGTCCATCTTTCCAGGTCCTTATGTGTACCTACTGGAGTACACCAATGACAAGAGCCAGCTAGTTCAAGGATAACAGCGCTGAAAAGAACTCAGGTAAGATAATTAAAGGTTTAAGAAGAAACTCTCCATTGAGCTTTGACCTCAAGATCAAAGAATTCAACCTCATAGATTACTATTTTAAGGGACATTTGTAAAAATTCCCCGTTATTGTAATACAAATGAAAAAACAGAAACAAATTCAAGTTAGGTTGTCCGAGTCTTTGACTTGCCTTTAAACTAGTTAATTCAATGGTTTTACTTTCCTTCCACCCATACCAAATTGCCAACAGTCTTCTCAAGACCATAGTCAAGCTATTTAAAAAGCCCGAAAACACCTGGAGCAGAAACACCCCATCTTTAAAACACTTAGTATACTGTGTCTCTCAAAGTTACCTCTTGTACTGTCTGCACCATTGGGAGGGGTCTAAGCAGAGGGAGGGACTTAACATTCTGAAGCCACAAGCTGAGAGAACAGGAAAGTAACAAGTATCAAAAATCATCCTCACAATACTGCAACAAATGTAATTTTGATTTTTAATTGTGGTTAGTCATTCAACTTTGGAATGACTTGGGGAAACAAATTCTACGGGCTGAATCACCGTTCTGTTAACACTTGGTTTTTATTTGCTCTTAAAGCAAACCCTTTAAAACTGAAGCCTGGAGGTTCAAATTAACATAAAGAGGAATTAGTCTTCAAAGCCTCCGCTAGGGGGAAACACTTTGATACTAAAGGGAATTATTCTGAGCTGAGAAACCACTGCCAGTAGACTGGAAAGAAACCCCAAAGCTGCTGCGGATTCCTCTCACCTGGTTGAACTCTTCATCAGCGTATATATCAATCAAGTCCACTCCTTCTGACATGGCTCCAGAAATACCCTCTCGAGCCCGGAGAACGGACAAAGTAAGAAAGATGCCACTACGGTATTCAGAAAAAGGTAAAAAAATTTAAGGCACGAGAGTCCCAGGCTGGGAGGGCAATAGTCGCCAACCTCTCGTCTCCAGAGAGGCAGCATCCCGGCAGTCTGGCCCCACCCGCCCCGCCCCCAGCCTCGCGCCGCCCCCTGCTCTCCCAGGCCGCCCGGGCTCGCGGGGCTCGCTGCCCATCACCCGCGGGCCCGACGCGAGTTTCGCCGAGTCGGCGCCCGTAGCTGCCTGTGGCGCCACCGCCAAGTCCAGGCCTTGAATCTTGAGAGGGCCCGAGGGCCGCGCTGTGAAAAATCAGCGCGGCGAAGACCGCAAGCTCAGCCCGCCGCACCTGCTAGGCCCAGCGGGGCAGCCCAAGCCGAAGTCCCCCCGCGGGCCCGGAAGCTACCGCTGCCTCCACTCCAACCGGGCCCGGTCTTCGCCCTCAGCTAGGCCTGCTCTGCTCCCTCCCATAGCTCCAGGACTCAGCCCCTCCCTCAGAGGCCCGCGCTTCCCTCTACCCGCCGTCTTCCGCCGCCACCTCAACCGACCCCCTCCCCGCCGCGGCCCCAGCCCCAGCCCTTCTTCCGGCCCCGCCAGCCCCCGGCCGCGCGCCCCCGGTACCGGGAATATGGCGGCGGCCGCGGAGAGTCCCGACTAGGCCCGAAGCGCGCGAACCGCTCTCGGCCCCAGGTCCCGCCCCCCCCCCCACCGGCGGCGTCACACGTACCGCTACTTCCGCCATACGCTGGGACGCGCCTTCCGGCTTGGGGTCTACCTCCACTAGTTGAAGTCCTCATATCGACCGCTTGGAGTTCCCGGAAGTGGCCCGGTGGCCTGCTTCCTGTACTGTAGGGAGAAATGGCTGTGGTCACCTTGATCCCCACGCTGGCGCGGGTGAGAGAGCCGAAGTTTTAGGGCTCGGGGCGGGCTGCAGCTAGGACTGTTCGTCCTCTGTATCGTGGAGAATGTTGGGAGAGTTCAACAACCCCACAGCCCGGGAAAAGGTCCCCTCAAGGGGAGGCGCATAGTGGCGCTGAACATGCAGGTCATTTTCCATTCTTTGCTTGAACCCACGGTGTGCTCAAGTGAGAATACTTAACAATATGTGGTTAAGTGGCCAGTCATCGTGGGGGACTCAACTCAGATCTCACGTCCATAGGCACAGTTACCGAACCCCCACCCCCCCCCCCCACTTCTTAAAAGTCTTCAGTGCTTTCCGCCGTTCCCCACCTCCTTTTTAGCCGGTCTTAATTTGTTGCTCAGGCTGGACTCAAACTCGCAATTCTCCTGTATCATCCTCCCAAGTACTGGGATTTTAGGTTTGAACCAACACATTTAGGTTTTTGTTTTTTTTGTTTTTTTTTTTTTTTTTAGCGTAGACACTATAAACTTCCATCTTGGTATTATTTTGGTCCAATTTCCTTTTTTTTTTTTTTTGGTATGGTAGGCTTTAATTTGCCTCGATATTTTTTAAAAAAGCGCATTTTTCATTACTCTGACAAATATGTGGTTTTAAATGTCAACATGTTCGTGAATTTTCCGGTTTTCATATGTTGTTAGCTTCCGGTTTTATTCATAGATAGTTGGTATGTTTACCTTAAATTTGTCAAGACTTGTTTTGTGGCATGACTATCATCTCCTGGGAATGTTCATTCGTGCATTTGAGAGGAATGTATGGTCTCTTGTGTGGAATGGCTGTTAATCTCAGACATAACTTAGACCATTGTGTTGTTCAGGTTGTTTAGTATTGATCTCCATATGGGTGTTCTATTCCTTATTGAAAATGTGGCATTAAAATTTGTTGTTCCACTTCAGTTCTGTCAGCTTCTCTTTCATATATTTGAGTGAATTGTGGTTAGATCCACATGTTTATGATTGTTACACTTTCCTACTAACTCTATAATACTATATAATGGTCCTGATCTCATGTGACAATTTTGTTGTTTATGTTAAGGCCTAACCCCAGATCCTTGGCATGCTAGGCAATCTCATTTTCTTTTTTTAGATTAAAAAAATGTACATATGTTTGTGTGCCTTTGTGAGTTTATGCATACCACGAAGGCCAGAAGAGTGTGCTGGATTTTCTAGAATTGGACTTACCGATGGTTATGAACTACCAGATGTGGGTGTTGTGGCCTGAACCTCAGTTCTCTGTAAGAGCAGTAAGTGCTCTTAACTGCTGAGCTATCTCTTCAGCTCCAGTAGTCTCATTTTCTTTTGAGCATCTTCAACAGGAATTTTTCTTTGTGGTATGATAGGGTTCACATAGAATATTTTATAAATCTATTTTAAATTGATAACCTTCACTGCATATAATAACTGCTCTTTTATTCCTTGTATATGGGGTATTAGTGGCACAGAGTATACTTTTGTTGAAGACTTTTAAGTGTGTGTGTATAGGTACTCACTAAAGCTGAAGAGGGTGTTGGATCTGCTGGAGCTGAAGTTATATGTGGAGAGGGAGTGGCCTTGTATATCTGGTTAGTTTTAGAGACTTCCAGAAGCCTTTGAGTTGTTTACTTTCTGAACTTAAAGAACATCCCTGTTGAAACTTAACTTTTTAAAATTTAATAACTTATTTATTGGTCACTATATTTATTTATAATAAATATGAACACTTAACTACTAATCCTACAAATGCCTACAACCTCTATGACCTACCCACTAAACCTATTGATAACTATTACAACTATTTTCATAACCTTTTAGAAGGATACAGTCTCTGGGGCAGGTCCTCAGTCGTCAGGAACACAGTCTCTGTGGTAGACCCTTTAATGCACTTAGCAGTCTTTTTTCCGGAATATCTCTGATGTAGATTCGTCAGGGTAAATTGGCTATGGCGGTTTCACCTTAAATAAGGCTTGAGGCTTTCTTCTCTCGGGGAGACCTCAGCCGTCTGTAGGCCAACTTATTTCCTTTGTATCAGCAACTCTGCCGCTCTGCCTCAGTCTTTAAAGCTGGCCACAGTTTCGTTCAGGCCGCTGTTCGGACAGATCAAACCCCTCTAGGCAAAAGCTGAGCCACGGGGTTTAGTCCTTGGCCTTTTGCTGTCTTGCTGAGGCTTTCTCTGCTCACCAGCTTCTTTCTGCCTCAGGGAGATCTGGCCATCAGTTCACCATCACTTTCTCTATCAGATGCTACAAACTACTCGCTAGCATCGGAGCTCTCTAGCATGGGGCCCCCTTGGCTCCATCCACTTGTCCTTAAATAGGATCTCTCCTTGTTCCACCTGCTTCAGCTTAATTTAGGCTCTGTCCACTTAGCAGCAGAAAACAATGCCAGGTCATGAAGTCTTTCCTTGTCTCACCTGGCTTCAACTTTGTTTTTAGTCCTTAGAGACTCCCCTTATTTCACATGACTTCACCCTTGTTTTTAGTCCATAAGCTGATAAACTAATTACCCACAGCCAAGTTGATCTTCCTATTCCAGATTAAGAGACTATCAGAAACCTAGATATTTACTAAATCTAATTTATATTAATCTAACTCCCTACACCCTGTAGGATGGAATATACTACCTTCCTTTAAAGCACACTGTGTATTGCCTGTGCATGATAGCATAAGGCAGAGCCAGGAGGGTCTCTGAATACAAGACCAGCCTGATCTAGATGTCAAGTTCCAGGCTAGCTAGAGCTATAGAGAGAGAAGAAAAGGAAGAACAACATTCTGTGTCTTAATGCGCTTCCCTCCAAATTGGAAGGTTTTATCCTGGAGGACTTTGCTACACAACACCTATCCTGGATGAAAGCCCTGGATTTGGTCTCTAGCAGCACATACAGCAGAGTGTGTGGCATGTGGGCCTGTAATTGTAGCACTCTGAAGTGGCTAGCAAGAGGATGAGAGGTTTATGGTCAGTCTTAGTTCTTTAGCTAGTTCAGGGCCAGACTGGTGTGCTGCTGTGCTGACATGGGAGGTGTAGGCAGGAGAACCCCTGGAAGCTCAAGGCCAGCTAGGCTGGCACACAGCAGAGAACAATACATAACTCTGTCTCAAAGCAGCACAAGGGGAGAACTGACACCTGAGGTGTCCCCTGACCTCTACATGTGTACCCATGCTTGCACACATAAACATGTTTTTAAAATGCATTTTCAAGTGATGCTGCTCCAGAATGCTTAGACTGTAGCTTAGGTGACTGAACTTTTACAGCATGCTGTTTTCATTTACTGGAGCTACCTTACAACAGAAATTTATGTTCTCAAAGTTCTGGAGGCTGGAAGTCCAGGATGAAGATAGTAACATAGTTGTTTTCTCTAGTGGTCTCTCACTCCATAGCTTGCAGATAGCCAATTTTCTTTCTGTTGGGCCCTCATGTGGTCTTTCTTTATACATGTGCATTTCTGACTTGCTGGACATTTATGCCTTGGTGTGGACTTCCTTAGGTTCATGATACTTGAGGTCTCTTGGGCTTCTTGAATCTGAATGTCCATTTTCTTTTCCAAACTTTAGAAATTTCAGTCATTATTTTGTTTTTAAAAAAGATAGTGTGCGTCCATCTGTCTGTCTGTCCATCTGTCTTTTGTGTGCATATGTTCTGGGGATAGAACTCAGGTCCTCCAACTTGACAGCAAGCACCTTTACCTTCCTCTTTCATTTCATAATTAGTAACTCTCCCTAGTGTCTATGTGATGCTATAGTTTCTTTGTAACCACTGTAAGTTACTTAGTTTCCTCCCTGCTGCTTTGCCTCTCTGTTTTTGGATACTGTAGCCCTCAGCTTCATAGTAGTTCTGCTCTAGCCTCTCAAGTGCTGGGATTACAGGCATGAGGCACCATGCCCAGCTGGTTGCTCTGCTCTCTTATTCTCAGTGGCTGCTGGACTTATAGAGTACGCTGCTCTATTAGTGTTGCAAGTTGTTCAAAATAGAAACCATCCATTTCCTTAGGCAATGCCAATCCCCATGCTCCAGAACATTAACCATACACTCCACTCTTCCCTAAGCCTTAGGGAAGAGGCTCCTAAACAATACTAGATTTTGTCTTGCTATGTCTACTATGGTTCTCTGCACCAAAAGTAAGCAGCTCAGCTCTCTTGGTCTCCTTGGTCTCTAAGCAACCAGAATGGGCTGTCTTCTGTTGTTCTGAGACAAGAGAAGCAAAAAACAAGTCCCACAGGCAGCCCCCAGTAGCTGGAGCATTAGATGGACACTCAGTTCTGTATCCCCAGGGAAAAGCTGGGAGTTATGGGGTTTTTGTTTTGTTTTTGATTCTGCAGTAAGCCAGGATGGGCCCACAGCAAGTGAATGCTGCTGGTGCAAAGCATCACCTTTGCTTGTTACAGCTACAGAAAGGTGCCCTTTCCTGTAGCACTTAGATTTAGCCAAATCAGGAGCTGTTTGATGGCATTCTGGAAGTTTTACCTTTCTCTCCTAGGTAGAAGCCTGGTGCTGGAATATTCTCTGCATCATCTAACACTTTGGGGGATTTGGGGAAGACAGGGCTGTGGCATGTTCAGTCCACAGCCTTTCCTATTGGCTTCAGGTCAGCTGGTTTTGCACTCACCTGGGAAGCAGAAACCTGTTTTCCAGATGTCTCACAAATGGAATGGGTCTGTGAGTTGTTGACTCAGTATTTCCATTTGCTTGTGCTTTCTAAAGTGCTTACTATGTTGCTAAAGTTACAGATATTTATACTTGCTGAGTGGTGGTGGCACAAGCCTTTAATCCCATCACTTGGGAGGCATAGGCAGGAGGATCTCTGAGTTTGAGGCCAGCATGGTCTACAGAGTGAGTTCAGGACAGTCAGGGCTTGTTACAGAGAAACCTTGTTTCAAACTAAAAACAAAACCAAACAAATAAAACCTAGATACTTATACTCCTCCCTCATACTTTTCTTGTTCTGAGCCTACCATAAGGTTAATTCTAATCCTAATGTCTTTATGCAGTTCAACAATATTACTATTGTATTTCTCATATGCTGTGCTTTCTTAGAAGGATTTGGTGGCAAGGAGGAGGTGGGTCCTCCTCTTCTGCCATCTTGCTGACATTACCACTTCAACATTGTGTGTTTTTAAAAAGTGTGTATGTATGTGATATATGCATGTCTGTATGTGAGAGGGAAGGGAAGGGAGGGAAGTGTTTGCCCATCCTTATGTGTGGAGGTCAAAAGTCAGCATCAGGTGTCTCCCTCTGTTCTCACTTTGCTTATAAGATGGGATCTCCCTGTTTTGGCTAGACTCTGTGATCAACGAGCCTCTGGGATCTGCCTGTGCAGGGGTTGCAGGTGCACGGGGTCATTCCCAGCCATGCTTGGTTTTTATATGGGTTCTGGGGATCTGAACTCAGGTCCTTATGCTTGTGTCAGTCCTTTTTATTGTATCTTAGAGTTTATAATTTTCTTAGGTTTGGAGTTGTTAGGAGATCTTAAGTATCCTTGGGGTTTAACAGGTGACTGGAACACAACTATGCTGGACAGTTTTAAAGGAATGCAAAAGGAGACAGTGCTTCTGGGATAATTTCTGGAAAGACTGGTTAACATACATCTGAAATACTCATTCTGTCCTCTGTCTAGAGTGAGGTGTTGCCCAATTTATGAACATGTGTCAGTGGTTCTATTTGGATGACTATTTATCCTCTCTAAGCCTTAGATTCATTGGTTTCTGGTTCCTTGACTATAAAGGGGTCCGCAGAAGGACTAAGTGAGATCTAATGCATTTAGCACCTTATATGTTGAATAAATAAGTGATAGTAATCATTGTCTCATGTTTGTGGTTTGTTTGTTTCAGGTACTGTCAAAGCATAGCTTGCTGTCTCCTTTGCTTAGTGTGACATCATTCAGATGCTTCTACAGAGGTGACAGCCCAACAGATTCTCAAAAAGACATGATTGAAATCCCTTTGCCTCCATGGCAGGAGAGAACTGATGAATCCATAGAAACGAAGAGAGCCCGCCTACTCTATGAGAGCAGGAAGAGGGGGATGCTGGAGAACTGCATTCTCCTGAGGTAGTAGGGAGAGGGCTCTGGGGTTCACTTCTCTTTGACAAGGAAGTCTTGTCAACCTCTTTTTTCCCCATTTTTAGCCTCTTTGCTAAAGAATATCTGCACAACATGACAGAGAAGCAGCTGAACCTCTACGATCGCCTGATTAACGAACCTAGCAATGACTGGGATATTTACCACTGGGCCACAGGTATTCACATGATAAGCTGCATCTTGTGATGAGAGGATAACAAGCAAGCCATTTGAGTCTAAAATAGTATCTATATCTTAGCAGGTGTTTTCTTCCTTTTTTTTTTTTTTCCCTTTTGAGACAGGGTCTTTCTATGTATCCTGGAACTCTAGGTAGACCAAGCTAGCCTTGAACTCACAAAAATCTGCCTGCTTCTGCCCTCTGAGTGCTAAGATTAAAGAAAGGCCAGCTCCATTAACTCAAGCCCTGTTTTCATCCTTTTTATTCATATAAGAGACACTAGCAAACCCAAACACTATTCAGATTTTTTTCTAGAATGTAGAAGTTTTGTTTAATCAGTTGTTTCTTTTTTAAAAAATTCTCTTAAACTTTATTTATTTTGTATGCCTGTGTAAGTGAGTATACATGTGCATGTGTATTGAAAGGGGTTGGTTTTCTCCTTTCACTGTGTGGGACCCAGGGATCAAAGTAAGGTCATTAGGCCTTGCAACAAGTGCCTTTCCTGCCCTCGCTAAAGTTTTCTTGTGAGGCAGACGGACTGTAAACTATGTAGCTTAAGTGAAAAGGGAATGTGGCAGTAAAGCATGTGAAGCTCACAGAATCAAAGGGAAGCTTGAAGAGCAAGTTGGAAATGATGTGAAGTGTGCTGGGCCACTTCTTGCAGGACAAGCCGGTTCAGTTGAGACCCGAGGTGTCAAGGTAAAGAAGGTAATGGTTTTGGGTTGTTTTGTCTTTTGAGACAGGATCTCACTGTGTAGCTCAGGCTGGCCTTGAACTTACAGAGATCTGCCTGCTTCTGCCCCCTGAGTGCTCTGATTAGTGGTCATGCACTCACTTTGTTTTAAGACAGCAACTCACTGTGTGGCTCAGGCTGGCTTTGAACTCAAGGTCTTTCCATCCTCAGCTTCCTTAGGGCTGGGTTTACAGAGTGTTGGAAATACAGACATGTGCCACCATCTCTAGCTAGGATAATGACTTTTTATTTTAAAAGTCAGCTTAATGAAAAGACGAGGGCTCTTGTCCAAAGTCTACCTTGATCCTCCGGGCCAGTGAAGGGCTCTTAAAGAGAAAGTTTAAGGAAGTAGGAACAAAAGTCTACAAATAAATCAAGCATCTTTTGAATTGCAGACCATAGGCATTATGAAGATTAGCTTTGTCAGGTTATGCTCTCCAAATTTTATGAGTTTTCTGTGACTTAAACAGTTTCATATTAGTGTAATGGCCATCTTAAGCTGTGATTTATTAACAGATTGCCTGCTCATAATTGCCTGTATGTAACTCCAGCTCCAGGGTATCCAAAGCCTTTGGCCTTTTATGGGCATGTGCACTCATATGCACACAAACAATCACAATTAAAGATAAAGTAAGTCTTTTTTTAAAATGTAGGAATCTGGCCGGGCGGTGGTGGCGCACGCCTTTAATCCCAGCACTTGGGAGGCAGAGGCAGGCGGATCTTTGCGAGTTCGAGGCCAGCCTGGTCTACAAAGCAAGTCCAGGACAGCCAGAGCTGTTAAACAGAGAAACCCTGTCTCGAAAAACCAAAAAAAAAAAAAAAAAAAAAATGTAGGAATCTGGATGCTTATTTGGTTATTTGAAAACCCAACAAATCTTAAATATTTACTCTCTGGCCCTATGAAGAACAAATTTGATGCTGGCTTAGCATAGGACATTTGAGATTAACCTTTGTTGCTTGTGTCAATAGTTCTTTTGTATTGCTGAATAATATTCCAGTGTGTGGATCACACCACAGTTTATCCATTGACCAGGAAAGGGATTTTAGGGTTTTTAGTTGTAGGGAGGTATGACCAAAGCCATCATAAATTTGTGTACAATTTTGTGAACATAGATTTCAGGTTTTCTTGGATAAATACCAGAAAAATCATTGGATTATTAGAATGTTTAAATTTCTGTGACTCTATAACTGCATCTGAAGCATGCAGTCAACCATAGGTGTGCAAATGAGTGTACCTGTGTTTTAATAGATGTCACTCATGGACACTGGGTTTGAACTTCATATACTTTCCAGTCATGGAGTACTGTTCTTTTTACTTTCCCCTCCTCAACCATTTAAAAATCATCTCACTGGGCATAGAAGCACACACCCTTAATCCTAGCACTTGGGAGGCAGAGGCAGGCTGATCTGCGACTTTGAGGCCAGCCTGGTCTAATAGGGAGTTTTAGGCCGGCCAAGGCTACATAATGAGACCCTGTCTTAAAATAAAAATAATTTTTCACTTAAAAGCCATTACAAAAACAGGCAGCTGGCCATAATTTCTACTTTAAAAAAATTATTTTTATTTTATGGGCATTTGTGTTTTGCCTAAATTGCATGTCTGTGTTGAGGGTGTCAGATTTCCTGGAACTAGAGTTCCAGAGAGTTGTGAGCTGCCATGTGGGTGCTGGAAATTGAACTCAAGTCCTCTGGAAGAGCAGCCAGTGCTCTTAACCATTGACCACTCTCTCCAGCCCCTAGTTTCCACTTCTTATGGTAAGACTCAAGGAGTACCTACTGTGTGTTTCCATTTTTATGATATTTCGGGAAAGACAAAACAGGAACAATAGATGCCATTATTCCCAGGGATAAGGTATAAAGGGACACTTGGTATTATCAACATGACAGCCATGTTGGTAAAACTTCATGGGTGTAGCAAACTCCTTAGTGTTCTGGCTCTTGTAATCTTTCTGTCCTCTCTTTCACAATGATCCCAGAATTTTAGGTGTAGGAGTTATGTTAATAGCTGTTATCAGTTGAGACTGGGGTCCACAACTGTGTTTTAATCAGTTGTGGTTTTCTGTAATGGTCTCTGTCTGTTGCAAAGAGAAATTTTCTTCAAGGAGGGTGAAAACTACTCTCTCTGTGGGTATAAAAGGACAGATATTTAGAATATAGTTAGGCATTTTGTTCACTTAGTGAAGTGGTAGTTGTGGATACTTCAAGATCTGTGGTTTCACTGTCCCTTAGTACTTGGCTAGGTTCTTAGTACCAGGCATGGTTCCTCTTGTTGAGCAGCCCTTAAGTCCAATTAGAGAGCTGTTGGTTATTGCTAAGGTATGCATGCCATTGTTGCACCCTTACGGTTATCATGCCATGTTCATTGTTGTGCTTAAAGATGTCATGGATGAGTAGGAGTGCTGGTTGCTTCCACCCTTGGGAAACTTGAATGGTACCCTTTTTTTTTTTTTAAAGGTTTTATTTATTTATTATGGAAACAGTGTTCTGTCTGCATACACACCTGCAGGCCAGAAGAGGGCACCAAGTCTCACTATAGATGGTTGTGAGCCACCATGTGGTTGCTGGGAATTGAACTCAGGACCTCTGGAAGAGCAGCCAGTGCTCTTAACCTCTGAGCCATCTCTCCAGCCCCAAATGGTACCTTCTTTATTTCCTTTCTTTGGTGAAGTGACTCTCCCAAGTTTATTAATGTAAGTTATTTAGCTTTAAAGTCCTGTATCAGCCTGATATCCCAAAATGAACACTAGAGAGTCTTGATTTGTTAACAGTTCAATATCTTTTTGTCTCCATGTATATTGGTATATAATATTTCATAAGTTAGAGCCTGAATAGCTCAGTCAGTAAGGCATTAGACTCTGAGTCTGAAGGTCTAAAGTTCAAATCTCTGCTTCTCTCCTCAGATCTCCTGCCAGAGGAAATGGAGCCAGAGCCATTGCCTGGCAGATTGAGAGTTAAGTGTTAAAGCATACAGATGAGAGAGGCCCTGGCACCCCCACAGATGCTTTGTCCTACTCAGTAGCATCCAGTGAATGTCAAAGCAGGACTTGGGTATAACTGATTTGACTTGGGTGACCAAGAACCTAAGACTAGATAACCCAGAGACTTAGTGTAAAATCAAATAATACTGATTAAAATAATATTTCATAAGTTGTTATCTGGTTTTGATCAGATAGATTGTGAAGTGCTCTTTCCTCTTCCATTTTCTGAAAGAATATATGTAGAATTGGTGTTATTTCTTCCATGAATATGTGATATACAATTTGCTAGTGAAATTATCTGGGCCAGTGGTTTTCCCTGCTGGATATTTTAAACTGTGAAGCCAGTATTTTTTAATAGAGATTAAATGATGATAGATATTTCCTTTGGGGTAGGATTCAGTCATTTGTCTTTCAAATATATGCCTAAGTTCCACCTAAGTTGTCAGGTTTATGGATAGGTTTTATTTGCAATAGCTCCTTTTTCCTTGTACTCTTGGAGGAGCTATAACCATATCTTTCCAGGACCTGTAATGTGGCACAGCTGGTGATGCTACTTGCTGCTCCAGCCTGGTGACCTGTGTTCAGATCACATAAAAGTAGAAGGAGAGAACCAAAGTTATCCTCTGACCTCCACATGCATGCTGTGTCATTTGTGCTCCTCCCCATTATGTACCCACACACTTACTAAGAATAAATAATAGGCCAGGCATAGTGGTGCACACGTCTAATCACAACACTCGGGAGGCAGAGGCAGGTAGATCTCTGTGAGTTTGAGGCCAGCTTGGTCTACATAGTGAGTTCCTGGACAACTAGAGCTACATAGTGAGACTCTACTTCACTCCCTACCCCAAATAAATAATAAATGTGTCTTTTATATCTAATATTGGTAATTTACAATTTATTCCCACCTCCTTTTTTTGATCAATACAGCCAGAAGTGGCTATCAATTTCATTTTCTATTTCAGAGGGCTTGTCTTTTATTCCATTGGTACTTTCTGTTGTTTCCAGTTTTCAGTTCCACCGGTTTCTGTTCTTACTCATGTTTTTTTGTGTCCTAAGCATGACTGGCATTTTCTAGTTGTTTGAAGTAGAAGCTAAGCTCATTAGTGACCTTCTTTTCAACCATAAACATTTGGTCCCTCTAAGTCAGTAGTTCTTACTCTTCCTGATGCTTCGACCCTTTAATATAGTTATTCATGTTGTGGTGGTCTATTAGTATAGATACTCCCACTTTTTTTTTTTTTTAACTGTAAAATCCTAATTATTTTTTCTTTCTGGTTTTTCTTTTCTTTTTTCTTTCTTTTTTTTTTTTGTTTTTTGTTTTTTTGTTTGTTTCTTTTCGAGACAAGGTTTGTGTGTGTATCTCTTGCTATCCTGGAACTCACTCTGTAAACCAGGCTGGCCTTGAACTCACAGAGATCCGCCTGCCTCTGCCTCCTGAGTGCTGGGATTAAGGGCGAGCTCCACCACGCCCCCCGCCCACGCTCCACTTTTTTTTTTAATTGTGTGCATGTGTGTGTGTGTGTGTGTGTGTGTGTGTGTGTGTGTGTATGTGTGTGTAGGAGGAGCACCTGTATACCATAGTGTACATATGGAGGTCAGAGGACAACTTGTAGGAGTTAATTCTCTGCTTCCACCTTTTAGGTTCCAGAGATTGAATTTAGGTCCTAGGATTTGATGGTAAGCACCTTGATCAACTAAGCCACCTTGCTGGACCTTCATATTTCTTTTGATTAGTTTTTGTCTGGTGTGTAGCTTCCTGTTTGAATTGTTTTCCTCTTGCTTTGTAAACAATTACCAAGTTTTTAAGTGTATTAAACTTGGAGCCACATCTGTTTCTTGGCTCATAGTTCTGTGGGTCAAAAGCTCTGCCCAGATCTCATACTCTGATGGACTCTAGGGAAAGAATCTAATTCTAAGCTCATTGACATTTTTTTCTGAGAATTTGTTTTCTTACTCTGACTGAGTTCCCTATCAGCAGTCAGTCTATTTCAGCTTCTTGAAGGCCTTGTTCCATAAACCTTTATGCCTCAGCAGTGCTGATCTTTCCTCATATCTCACTTCTCTCTGACTTCTTCCATTACTAGCTAGAGTACTATGTTATAAAATCACAAACTGTCTTTGTCTTTTTATCTAAATTGAGTTTTTCTGTAGACAGAATACATGGTCTTTTTTTATCCAATCTGATGGTCTCTGCTTTTCACTAATGTGTTTAGACCTTTTATATTTACTAAATTCTTAATGTGTTTGAGTTAAACTACCATTTTTGGTTGTTCCTTGTTTCTTCTATCTGTTCTTTGTCTCTTTCTCCCCTTATTTATTTGTTTGTATGTGGGGGTTATTGCCACTCTTGGTTTATTTATGTCCTTATAGGGTTTTAATGATTGCTACTTGGTTCACAGTATACAGCTTTAATTAATTATAGTCTGATTGCAAAACATATGAGCCTCATGTATAATGTCAGGCCTTTACCACAGAGTGTGCCGAACTCCTCCCGCCCCTGCAGCCGCCCTCAACTTTTGTGCAGCTGTCATTCTTTTTACTTTAACCTTCACTCTAAGCCTAGAACACATTTCTTCTCTTTTACTGTGCACAATAAAGGAAAGTAATTCAAAATATATGCTCCACTCTCATTCATTTTGACCATTTCTGGAGATGGTTGTTTCTTTATGTAAACCTATTCCTGTTCCACCATAATCCCTCTGCTGAACTTCCTTTACTGTTACTTATAGCACAAATTGACTGCTTTGACTTCTCTGCCTTGGGTATGAAATTGAAGGCTCACAGGTTGGTTGGTTGATTGGTTTTTCAGCACTTTATGAAGATGTGCAGGCTGTCAGCATGTAACTCCAGTTCCAGAGGTTCTGGCACCCACTTCTGGCCTCTGTAGGCACCACATACACATGTGGTGTATATATGCCCACAGGCAAAATACACACACACACCCCTAAAATAAATAAATAAATAAATAAATAAACAAACAAACAAACAAACCTAAAATTAAAAAGACATTGTAAAACTTTAAGAGATGAGATCTTGCTGTGCTGCCCAGGCTGGCCTCAAACTCCTCCATCAAACCTCATACCTCAGCCTCCAGAGTAACTAGAATTACAGACACATGCTACTAAATCAATTATGGAGCTGGGATGAGAATGCAAAGTTCCCAAACATTCCCAATTCTCTAGCCCACCTCAGCCTCTGCCTTGTATGGCTAAAGGAAAGAACACAAAATAGAGTATCTTAAGGTTAGTTTTGGGAATGGACTTTAAGCACAGCAGACAGTTTAGAAAAAAGCTAGTTTGGCTTACAGTTTTGGGGAGTTCAGTCTGTGGGTGTGGGCTCCAGTGCTGGTATAACTAAGGTGTGTAAGTGAGGGAACACATGGTTCAGTAAGGGCGTGATAAACTGTGTTTACTTCATGGCCAGGAAGCATGTGTCAGGTGTGTTGGGTAGGGAAGGAGGGACTGGATCTTGTCATTTCCTTTGAGAATCTGTCTCTAATGACTGGAAGACTTTCTAGGTCCCTGAAAAGTTTCCACTACCTCCCAATAGCACCAAGCTGGGGATACATGGAGATACATTGTCCTTAGAGGAACATTCCCCATCCTAAAAATATCAGGTGTTTATTCAGGTGTTGATCCTGTTTGGAGTTTTCAGGACATGTTGAATCTGAATTTTTATGTCTTTGATTATTGTTGAGATCTTCAGTGTCATGCCCTCTTTTCTTTTGCAGTTCTCATTGCACTTTGAGCAACTTGTGTCCACAGTTCTTGGCATCTGTTCTCTGCTTCTCTTCTCCTTGTGACCAGTTTGGGTCCTTTGTATTTTCAGCATCTCTTGGCCTATCTTTTACTGATTTTTTCTTTAATTGTATCAGATGTCATAGTGAGCCTCTTGAAGTCATTTTGCATTGCTGCTGCTATTATTTTATTTTTAGCATTTTCATATGACATTTAGACCTTCTAGCTCCCTGCTGGAATTCCCAACTGTTCTTATATTTTGCCTGCTATTTCCACTGGAGCTTTTGATATTAGTCACAACTAGTTTAAGTTCTTACTGGGAGTCCTGACACAAGTTATCCTGGCTCTGTTTACCCTGTGCTGTCTTGTTGTAGTTTCCCTCCTTCTGGGTTTATTTTATATTTCATCTTGTGTATGTATGTGTATTTGTATCCCACATGTGGGTGCAGGTGTCAGTGGAGGCCAAAGGTATTGGGTCCCCTGGAGCAGGAGTACAGTGATTGTGAACCACTTGTCACAGGAGCTAGAATCAAACTTGGGTCCTCTGGAAAAGCAGTACATGCTCTTAACTACTGAGTCATCTTTCTAGCCCCTGCATCACATTTTTTGTTTGTTTGCCTTTAAAAAAATGGAGTGTGTATGTTTGAGAGAGGGGATATATCTATCTGTCTGTCTGTCTGTCTGTCTGTCTGTCTATAGAGAGAGGGGGAGGGAGGATGCCTGTGTTACACTGTGCATGTGGAAGTCTAGTGTGAAGTTAGTTCTCTTTAGCTTTACATGGGTTTTGGGAATGGACTTTAAGCACAGCAGACAGACAGCTTTGCTTCCAGGGGTTCTTTGTCCTGATGGAGGAGCGCTGGGATCATATATGTTTGCTTCCACGCTTGGCTTCATGTGAATTCTGGACATTCTAATACAGGGCCCCATGTTTAAATGTCAAATGCTTTACTTACTGGGCATTTCCTGAACCCTTAGTTAGTTTCTAAAGATGAGGTTCCATTGTATATCCTAGGCTGGCTTTAATTCTTTTTTTTTTTTTTTTTTTTTTAGGACAATGTCTCACTGTGTAACCCTGGCTGTCCTGGAACTCACAGAGATCTGCCCACCTTTGCCTCCAGAGAGCTGGGATTAAAGGCAAGCTCCACCTCACCTGGCTTTGGTTTTAAATTCATGATCCTTCTTCCTCAGTTTTGCCAGTGTTGGGATTATAGATATGTGCTAACACACCTGTGTCTAACCAAATGTTAGATACCATAGGTTAGACATTGGAGACCAAGATGTGTGTGTCTCCATGAGCCATGCAGATTCTAGGCTATTAGTGTAGGGAATCAAGTTAGTGAGCTTGGCAATTAAGCCCAGTCCAGTTATATGAGTTTTCTTTGGTTGTGTTCAGGACCCAGCAACCCCATGTAATGGTGTGCATGAGGCAGAAGTTGTTTCCAAAGAGTATTTTCAGTGTTTCTGTTCCACTCCCAGCCTTCAGCCTTCCTGTGTTTCTGGGCCTCAGAAGGAGTCTTTCTACCTGCTCTGGCCTTCCTCATCGCTAGATTCCTGTGCCTTTCACTTGGCCTTGCTAGTTGAGGGGTGGCAAGGACAGCCTTCTCTCTAATGTTTGTGCAGCTTTGGTCTCAGCCAACACCTGTGGCCTGGCTCTCAGAGCTAAAGGTGGGATTGCTCAGTGATCCTGTCTCACCCTCAGACCTAAATGTTTTTCTTTTCTTTTTCTCCTTTGACTCTTTCTATAGCCTATATAAGAGTGACAAAGTTGACTTGCCTGCTCTCAGTCACAAATTTACCTTTCTTTTTTTTGAGGGAGGGCTCCAGTGGAGCCTCATAGTCTTTGGCCACATTGTCTGTGCTCCTTCTCCTACACTCCTACTCTGAACCCAGACTCCATCAGGGCCTGTGCACTGGAGGCCTGTGACCAAGTGCCAGCTCCACTTGGGGTGTAGGCCAGAGCTCTGCACCCTTAGCTAGCCCATACCAGGCTTTGGTCAGTTGCTTAAGATGTAGCTGATTTTTTTCTTTTCTTTTCTTTTCTTTTTTAAATGTTTTTGGAGACAGGGTTTCTCTGTGTATCCTTGACTGTTCTGGACTCACTTTGTAGACCAGGCTGGCCTTGAACTCACAGAGATCGGCCTGCCTCTGCTTCCCAAGTGCTGGGATTAAAGGCGTGTGCCACCATGCCTGGCCTTTTTTTTTTTAATATTTAAAAAATTAGTTTGGGAGACTGGAGAGATGGCTCAGTGATTAAAAGCACTGGCTGTTCTTCCAGAGGACCTGGGTTTAGTTCCCAGCACCCATATGGCAGTTCACAACTGTCTGTAACTCCTGTTCAGGGGGGATCTGACACCCTCACACAGACATGCAGGCAGGCAGAATACCAATGCACATAAAATAAAGTTTTTTAAAAATTGTTCATTTGTTTGTTTGAGACAGGGTCTCACCATGTAGCCTTGGATAGTCTGGAACTCACTGGAACAGACTAGCCTCAAACTCATAGAGATCTGCCTGCCTCTGCCTCCTAAGTGCTGGGACTAAAGGTATGTGTCACCATGCCTAGCTTATGAATTCTTTGTCTGTTTGTATTATGCTGAGTGGCTCCTCCTGTCACAGCTGAGCAAATGCTCATGTCCAGTTTCCTGTTTGGTGGGTTTCTCTTCCTTATTCCTTGTATTTTGCTGTATTGTGACCTCAGCCCTGACAATATCAAGGAAAGTCATATTTGTTGTCTGGCTTTCCTACTATTAAAGTGCATGTGGTATCTTTTCCAATTCTCTACACTCTGCAGGGAAGCCTAAAACTCCTGGATTTTAATTTGGCTATCACACAAAACCCAGAACAGGTCAGGGCTGTTTCTCCCATAGCAGGTAGACATGCTTACCCCACAGGCCTGAAGACGTGGGTTGTGTCCCTGAAACTCATGTAAAGAGCTCATGAAGTGGAGCATGTTTTTTTTAAAATATTTATTTATTTAATATGTATACAAAGTTCTGTATTGAAGTATGTATACCCGCACAACAGAAGAGGACACCAGATCTCATTATAGATGGTTGTGAGCCACCATGTGGTTGCTGATAATTGAACTCAGGACCTCTGGAACTCAGGACTCCTGGAAGAGCTCTTAATTTCTGAACCATCTCTCCAGCCCCCATGTTTTTTGTTGTTTGAGACAAGGTCTCATGCAGCTCTGGCTGCCCTGGAATTTACTATGTAGACCAGGATAGGCTTGAACTCACAGAGATCTACTTATTTTTGTGCTAGAATTAGAGTTCGCACCTCCAACCCAAGTGGTTAATATCTAATGCCAGCACTCTTACAACAAGTCCCCTGGAGGCTGGTAGGCCAGCCAGCCTGGAACATCCAGCATGGAAATAAGGTGAGAAGAGAGAACCAACCTCCACAGCCATATTTCAGCTTGCATGTGCTTGCATACACACAGAAATGCATTTTTAAAGTAAAATATGTGCTGGGGAGATGGCTTCTCAGTTAAGAGCACTTGCTATTCTTGCAGAAAACCCAGGTTTGGTTTCTGCTTCTTCTCTTTATCAGTTAGAGATGTTTGGCTATAAGTGACAGAAATTAACTACTGTAAACTTAAGCAAATGGGAATTTTTGGGAAGAAATGAGAGGCCCATAGAATGAGCATAAACCTGTAGAATGAAATGTGTGCAGGCAACAGGGCAACAAGACAAAACCAAGAATGCCAGTTGTGTGCAGTGGCAGGAGCGCAGCAGTACTCATCCCCTTCAACCCCTCTTTCCACCCTAGAGAGAGCTGTTTAAGATGCCAGTTACAAGCAACACTTAGGTGGCAGGCTTCAGAAGACAGAATAAAATCCTAGAAAGAATCCCTTCAAAAGAACACAGATTCTGTCAGTCCAGAGCCTGCCATCTAAGTGTTGCTTGTAACTGGCATCTTAAACAGCTCTCTCTAGGGTGGAAAGAGGGGTTGAAGGGGATGAGTACTGCTGCGCTCCTGCCACTGCACACAACTGGCATTCTTGGTTTTGTCTTGTTGCCCTGTTGCCTGCACACATTTCATTCTACAGGTTTATGCTCATTCTATGGGCCTCTCATTTCTTCCCAAAAATTCCCATTTGTTTACGTTTACAGTAGTTAATTTCTGTTACTTATAGCTAAACATCTCTAACTGATAAAGAGAAGAAGCAGAGCTGTTGTTTCAGGAAGTTTCTAGCTTAAAATGGGAGGGCTGGAAGTGGTACTCAGTTTCAGAGCACTTGTGTAGTCAGCATGAGGCCCCACCTGGGTTCAGTCTCCAGCACCACAAAATACAAAAGAATAAAAGAGGAAACACAGTACTGTAGTCTTCCTTTGTTTGTAGGGAATTCATTCTAAAATCCTCAGTGAATTTCTAAAACTGGATGATACCAAGCCCTATGTAGCCCATGCCTTCCTCATATAACTGCAGTATTGCGTGCTACACAGTGCCAGAACACCTGTCTGTCCATATCGGTGTCCCAGTGCCTTCTTTGCATCACTACTCTTGTGCTTTGGGTCTGTTATTGAATTAAAAAAAAATAGATCGTTACATAGCCATGTATAGTGGTTCATGTGTTTAATCTCAACACTCGGAAGGCAGAGGCAGGTGGATCTCTGTGAGTTCCAGGACAGACAGGAAAGAAACTTTGTCTCAAAAACAAACCAAAACCAAAAAATATGGTTACTTAAACATAAATGCAATAACGTATACATTCACTATATTCCTCATATAGAGGTGTCTAAGCGACTAATGCATGAGTAGTGTGTACAATGTGTTTACATGGGACAAAGGATGATTCATATGCAAGGTGGACAGAGCAGGATGGTTTAAGATTTTATCAGCCTACTAAGAATAGCATGTTTAAAACTCACAAATTAGCTGGGCTTGGTGGCACATGCCTTTAATCCCAGCACCCAGGAGGCAGAGGCAGGCAGGTCTCTGAGTTCGAGGCCAGCCTGGTCTACAAAAGTGAGTCCAAGACAGCCAGGGCTACACAGAGAAACCCTGTCTTGGAAAAAAACAAAGACAAAAAAAAAAACTTCACGAATTATTTCTGGAATTTTGCATTTTGTAGAGGATCAAAGGTAAATGATAGTGTGGATGGTGAAACCACAGATAAGGGGGAAACTATTCAGTGTACCCAGAAGACCACTAAGGTCAAATGCAAAGCAAAGCAGTACAGCCAAGACTGCAGAAGCCAAGGGTCATCAAACGCGTTCCTTAAGGACCAGATAGTAAATATTTTAATCATGAGGCCATATGAGCTCTGTTGTGATTCCTCAGCTCTGCCATTGTAATACAAAGTAGCTTGGATCATAATGCAAGCAAATGAGAGCAGCTGTACTAACAAAACTGTTTACAAGTGTAGGCCACCACAGTTTGCCAACCCTGGTGTAGTCTAGAGTATTTGGAGAACGGAGATGGCCCGTGCTCTATTTATCCATCTGTGCATTGCCAGAGTTTCAGCTTGCTTATCGTTGTTGTGTGCTTTTAGATTTTAAAAAAAGATTTGCTTTTTTTTAAAAAAAAAGCATATTGCATGAGCATGTGTGTGTGTGTGTGTGTGTGTGTGTGTGTGTGTGTGTGTGTGTTTGTACGCATGCGTGTATGTGTTCAGAGAATAACTTGTGGGAGTTTGTTCTTTCTACCATGTGGGGATCCAGGGATTGAACTCAGGTTTTATCAGACTTGGCGGCAAGTGTCTTTATCCATTGAGCCTTTGAGCTAGCCCTTAAGATTTACTTTTTATTTTTATTGATATATGTAAGTGACTGTGGGAGACCAGAAGAGGGCATGGGCTCTCCTGGAATTGGAGTCACAGGTAATTCTGACCAGCCCAATATGGTGTGGGAATTCGTCCCCTTCAAGAACAACAAGCTCTCATAATAGCTGAGCCATTTCTCCAGCCCCTGTTTTTGTTTTTGGGTGGTTTTTTTGTTTGTTTGTTTTGTTTTGGGGTTGGTTTTTTGTTTGTTTTGTTTTGTTTTTCAAGACAGGGTTTCTCTATATATCCCTGGCTGTCCTGGACTTTGTAGACCAGGCTGGCCTTGAACTCATGGAGATTCACCTGCCTCTGCCTCCTGAGTGCTGGGATTAAAGGCATGTACCACCAAGCCCAGCCCCTGTTTTTGTTTTTTTGAGATAGAGTTTTACTCTTGCCTAGGCTGGCCTGGAACTCATTTTGTGGCCTGGGTTGGTCTTGAACTGCAGTAATCTTCCTGCCTTAACCTCCTAAGTGCTGGGACTCTAATAGGTATGAGCACTGTATGCAGCGTCATAGCATCACGTCTTTCACATGAACATTGATCATTCTTTCTGCCTACCCTTTTGTTGCAGAAGCAAAACCAGCCCCAGAAATATTTGAAAATGAAGTCATGGAACTGCTGAGAGAGTTCGCCAAAAACAAAAACAAAGAGCAGAGACTGCGTGCCCCAGATCTGGAATATCTCTTTGAAAAGCCTCATTAAGCTGTGTGCCACTGCCTGCCATGGTGGTCAATATATGGACAGAAACTGCTTCTGGTACTGACCTTGGCTTTCTGCTTCTCATTAGGCACTTGAACCTGTCCCAGGACAAACATGTAATGTACAAGGTGACTCATTCTAACATGTGCTTGTCTGCACAGTGCTGGTCAGACCCCTTACCTTGCTGCTATGTGTTGTGTGCGGGTCTGCCACAAGAGGGCACATTAGGGGAAGCAATTCAGCTGCCTCAGCCTCAACAGTACAAAACACACAGCCGCTGTATGAAAAGCCACTCACCCCACCCTCCTATCCAGTGGCCCTGGGCTTTAAGATAAAACTACCCCTTCCAACCTGATAGAGTTCTTTCTGCCAAAGAGATTTGATCCAAGCCCCTGAACTGAACCCATCAAAGGGATAGCAAGCTGAATCCTACACCAAGCAGGAATGGTCTGGGCACACTGCTTATGTCAACAGCCTCATCAGATTTTCTTCACAACATTACTTTGTAACCTGAAAGATAATTGATTATTGAAGGATATCAAGAGAAGGAAATAGATAGTTCTCTAACTCTAACAATTATCTTCATCATTTTAGTTGGCCAAGCAGTAATGACACATAAGAAATAATATATTAACTGGGTGTCGTGAGTCACTGCTATAATCCCAGCCCTTGGGGAACTGAGGTAGGAGCACCCCTAAGAGTTTGAGGCCAGTCTGGATCACACTGTTAGAATGAAGTAGCTAGGAAGGCTGTGCACTACGGAAGGTATTCTCCCTGCAGGAGCTTTGCCATCAGCTGAGGAGAGGCAGTTCCTCTGGCTTGTATGTGAAAGTGTTGGCCAGGACAAGTAGGCCAGAACCTATAAGCATGGGTTGGTAACTATAAGAACTGTAGGCAAAGAAGAAAAAAGTTTCCTGGCCAGAGATGGAAGGAAGTACGGGTACTGGGGAAGGGGGAGAGAAGGGGGAAACTAGCCTTCAGGTACCTCAGCACTCTTACAGACGGTAGCACTGGAGCTGTTTATAGACAAGAGAGTTGCCTTGGAAGGAGTCAGTAATATATCCATGATCAAAAAAACCAGAAATCGGGGCTTAAGAGATGGCCCCGTGGTTCAGAGCACTGTTTTTCCAGAGGCCCTGGGTTCAATTCCTAGTGCTAACAAGGCAGGCTCACAACTGCCTGTAACTCCAGTCCCAGAGGATCTGACACCTTCACATAGACATATATGCAGACACAACACCAATGCACATAAAAATAAACAAATCATGAAAAATAAGTAAAATGAAAAAAGCTGGGATTTATTGTTTGATCTACATTCAAAGCCCATGAACTTTCTGCTGGACAACACAGCTTCACTGGTAACATTTAGTAGCAGCCTTCACTTCTTTCTGGACATTGCACTGAAAAATTGAAGGCAAGTAAATTAATGACAGTTTTGAGACACAGGCTGTATGTTGCTCTGTGGTGGGTAGGAGGACACAGCTTCTTCCCAAAGTGAGGAGATTCCTCCACCCTGGCTACCCAGAGCAGCTCTGGTAAGGGAGGAAGCAGTGTAGCGTGATGGTTGTGAGTTCAAGCCTTCACTTCATTGTTTAGTTGCTGGATAAACTCACTGGCCTAAGCTTTGGTTTCTAACTGAGAGTGACAGTCTCTTCAGTTGGATGGTGCCCAGCACATGGGAAGACTGGAGCCTTTGCGCAAAGCCTCACCCTGAGGCTTAGAGCCTGTCTTCTAACAGATTGCCTATTGTCAGTTGCATGCATACATGAAGGTCAGACTCATCTGAAAGTCAGGAGGCTGAACCTATTAAAGTAACCACAGAGTACCTTACCAGAATGGAAATGAAAAAAACCTATCCTGGTGACAAATCCTTTGATGGAAAGTCTAGTGCTCACTTAAGGAATGGGAATGAGACCTAGGGAGTAGAAGCAGGAGTGTACAGAGATGTTGACCCTTCTCTTGGGCTTCTGATGTCCTGTGGGGAGTGCTAAACAGGCAGGGTTTATATATATAGAAACATCTGGACTATAAGGAGTGCACAGGAATTGCGTAGCAACTTCCCCATTTATCCTAGGCATGTTATACAACGAGCCCCAGAAGCCAAGTATGCAATGTGGCCTCCCCCCACCTCGGCTCTGATCCCTTCTTACCCTCATTTCGTCTTATTTCACATAGTGTTCAGCTGCTGTCACCTGCACCTGGGAATGGCATGCTTCTAAAGGAATTGTTTTCCTTCCAGGCTGCTGGCTTGTGTCATCTTTGAAAGTGAAGGATCTTACTAACTTCAACTGCTCAGTGTCAAGCCCAAGGGTTCTATATAAACAGTTTTCCCTTCTATTAGACATTAAGTAAAACTAGGCCGGCCAGCGTGCATTTTCAAAAAATATTAATAAACATACTGCTGGAGCCAGTAGCTCTCCAGGACCCACTAGAAGCAGCAACTAGACTCATTATTCTCAGTTTGACATGTTGCTGCTCACTGACCTCATTCAGAGCCTGCGCCAGGCACACAAACATCTGACCTACCCTGACAAGTCTGGAGTGGACCTGTGAATCCCCTTACGTAGGCTTCTCCTGACATGTCAAACCAGGCCAAGGCTGTCCTTCCCAACAGGTCTTCATTTCAGTGTTTTAAGTTGTACCCAGGCTTTCCATGACAGGTGAGTGTGTCTTTTGGCTGCCTTTGGAGAGGCACCTCTTACTGGCTTGGCACATGAGCTGGAGGTGGTCCAGCTCAGGTGGCGGTGGCATAACCTGCTTGTATTTATAAGCCTCTGTGAGGAAGGAGTGTCCTGAGATAGTTGAGAGCTTCACATTTGTGCTTCAGTCCATCTGCCACTTGGAGGCTAGACAGGAAGAGGAGAGCTTTGTAATAAGTCAGCCCAAAGCCAGGTATGGTAGCACCCACCAGTAAGCCTAACATTCAGGAGACTGAGAGAGATAGCTGCAAGTTCAAGGTTAGCCCATGCTACTTAGTTAATACCAGACCAACCAGGGATACCAAATAAAACCCTGTGCATTTTTTAAAAAATGAGGTGAAGAGCGACTGAAAACGGCACTGGATGTCAACCTCTGCCCTTCACATACATGTGTGCAAACCCACCACACAGACAAACACACACATGTGCTTGTATATCAGCATTGGTAAGCACACCCATTCATACACAAAAGTAACCCAAGCAGCCTTATATAATAAGCAGATCAGTGAGACTGGGTAGCTTAAAGTCCCCCTTGTTAGCACAGCCCATCATTTGTAGGATACTGAACTTCTTGCCCTGCAACTAGCTACTTGAGACTGTTCAGATGCCAGCCAAGACACTTGGTGAACCTGAGTTTCCCAGCAAGCTCTCTGTGTAAGCATCTTCCCCCACGTAGGAAAGCAACGTGGGTGGAATGACTAGCTTCAGGCAGAGGCACTCTGGTTTTGAGAAACAAACATCTAACCATGTCTGGTGGTACAAACCTGTCTTCCTTTCTGTTCAACAGACTGAGGGAAGAGAAGTGCTGGAGTCTGGGAGTCACTGGCCAGTCTAGGCAACACAGTGAGATCCTGTTTCCAAAGAGGAGCTTTTAAAAAGCAGTCCTTTGGGAGAAATTCAGTATCTAAGCTGTGGAAGACTGTTTCAGTCTTGGACAGTGGAGATGTGCTGACCTACAGTGATGAGAGGCATTAAATTCACAGCCACACCTGAATTTAGAAAGTCCTCAGTAAGAGTATTGTTTGTACAATGTGAGCTAGGCACAGCATTTTATGTAACTAGCCAACACAGTGTGTGATTCTTTGTTTTTGTTGCCTTTTTTTTTTTTAAATGGAGTCTCATGTAGCTCAGGCTGGCCTTGAGCCGCTGGTCCTCCTGCCTTTACCTCCCACATGTTGAGACTACAAGTGTGTGCTGCAAAGCCAGTGAGACAGCTCAGCTGGTGAAGATGCTTTCCACCAAGCCTTAGAACCTGGGGTCAGTTTCTGGGATCCACATGGTAGGAGAGAACTGGCTCCTCCAGGTTGTCTTCTGACCCCCACATGCATTTGATAGCACTCACACACTCACACAGAGTACAAGTGTGTGCTACATACCCCGCTTGTTAGTGTTTAATAAGGGTATTTGCCTATAGGGGCTGGAGAGATCGCTCAGTGCCTGCTGCTCTTGCAGAGGACTTGAGCTTGGTTCCCAGCACCCATGTTGGGCAGATCACAACTTCCTGTGACTCAGCTCCAGAGGGATCCACCCACTCTGGCCTCCATGTTCATAAACCCCACACAGACTCATAATTAAATGTAATAAAAATTAGGATCAAGAGAGATGGCTCCAGTGGTTAAGAGCAATTGCTGTTCTTGCCGAGGACCTGAGTTTCCAGCACTCACCAGGCAGCTCACAACCACCTGTAACTCTAGCTCAGGGCATCTGACTTCCTCTTCTGATGTCAGAGCACTCCTACACAAGTGCATGCATGAGTGCGCGCATGCGCGCACACTCACAAACGTCAAAAAAATTTAAGCTTAAAAAACTGCCTATTGCCGGGCGGTGGTGGCGCACGCCTTTAATCTCAGCACTTGGGAGGCAGAGGCAGGCGGATCTTTGTGAGTTCAAGCCCAGCCTGGTCTACAAAGTGAGTCCAGGACAGCCAAGGATACACAGAGAAACCCTGTCTCGAAAAACCAAAAAAAAAAAAAAAAAAAAAAAACTGCCTATTGCCGGGCGGTGGTGGCGCACGCCTTTAATCCCAGCACTTGGGAGGCAGAGGCAGGCGGATCTTTGCGAGTTTGAGGCCAGCCTGGTCTACAAAGTGAGTCCAGGACAGCCAGAGCTACACAGAGAAACCCTGTCTCGAAAAAACCAATTAAAAAAAAAAAAACTGCCTATTGTGGACATCCTGGAACCCATACAGGGAAAAGAACAAAGTTCTTAAGATAGTTGGGGGTTG
Organism: Lophiomys imhausi; assembly: GCA_907164525.1. Taxonomy (NCBI): domain Eukaryota; kingdom Metazoa; phylum Chordata; class Mammalia; order Rodentia; family Muridae; genus Lophiomys; species Lophiomys imhausi. Next base: position 6,153,805 of record CAJQZJ010000838.1, on the reverse strand, counting down.
GGGATCAGAATATGCCTGGTGCGCATGAGGTCTTGGGTTCAATCCTTAGCCCTGCAACAAATCTGTGAAACTAAGAGCAGCTGTTTGGGACCCCATGCTCAATTAGAATCCTAGAACTGTCACCCATCAGTCAGGTGACCCAGCTTCTGCTTCTCTTCTGTGGATGTGACCCTGAACCTAACCTTCTGGTGCAGGGGTAAGGACTAAAGGAAAGAATGCATAAAAAGTGCTTAATGTGGCACCCAGCACCCAAGGGACACAATAGTAGCCATAGTAAATCACGTGCCAGATTGCCAAGGGTTCTATGTGGGTCTTATCATTCAATCCTGTTTATCATTTCCCTCAGCTGGTAGGGAATAAGGCTTGGTAGGATGGGTGGCTTGCTCAGTTACTGGTAGGAAGTAATAGAACTAGAGTCTGAAAGGAGGCAGTGGCCCCCATGACTATGTGCCACACTGCATAAGCCCCTTTCTGCTCTTGTGTTCATCTTGCCCCTTCATGGATCTTGCCGCAGTCTATCGAAGGCTACTGTTTCTGATGACCGAACTGTAGCTACCTTCCTGAGGCTCCCTGTAGAACTGTATCAGTCACTTGTAAAATAATGCTTGCCATAAGTAACTTAAAAGGAGGCAAGATTTGGTTTGGCTCACATTTTCAAAAGTTACAGTCCATGTGTGGCTGACTCTTGCTTTGGGGCTGTAGGGCCAGAGCACCTCAGCAGAAGGGTGTGCAGGGGCAGGCAGCACTCCTCATCTCATAGTGGCCAGGCAGTAGAGAAATAGACAGGAATAGACAAGATGCCTCCTGGGTATGTCTCCAGGACCTATTCCCTCCACCTAGGCCCCGCTTCTTACTTTTCACTACTTCCAGATAATGCCATCATAGACTAACTCCATAAGGAAGGAGGTCAGAATCCTCAGGAGCCAGTTCTCAAAATCCCATCATCAGGCAATGCAGTCCCCAGAATGAGCCTGTGGGGGACATTTCATATTCAAACTGTAATGAGTACCCTGGGACGTTGATCTTCACAGAGCGATGGTCACAGCCTTAGCCACTGCAGACTTAATTACCTAGGCCCTCCAAGTAGGACATGCAGACAAGCTCTCTTACTGACACTTTGAGCTCAGACTTCCTTTGGGCTTAGGGAGGAGGCAGGAGGGAAGAATTAGTATTCCCATCTTGCTTTGAGTGTTTCCTCCTCTCTTGGGCTACAGAGTCTTACAGGGTTGCTTGTCACTAGCTGTTTCCTCAGAGTGGGGAGGAAGGAGAGTTGAATGAGTGTTGTCAGGAAGCATATAGGGACCTCATTCCAGGGTCCCCAGATTGGCTTTCACACCACCGCAGCTCCTGGTCCAAGGCTGTCACAAGTCAGCACTGGTTACCCTAGAGGCTGGAGACCCCAAGGCTAGCCCTCTTTTGAGCTGGATTCTGGCTCACATCCCCCAGCGGGGCCATGCCATGGGAGGTTTTAGTGGATACTGAATTAGATACTGTGTCTCCTGTCTAAGTAGAAACAGGATGGGTGATGCTCAGAAATGTAATTGGAAAGATACACTGTAATGGTTTTCACTAGACACTGGGGACGGAGAAAATGTGCCTAGTCTTTCCTTGAGGAACTCAGTGGTTTTCTTCTGTGCTTTATTTCATTGATTGCCAAGCAGTGTGCAAGACCCAGTACCAGACACACAGATCAGTGAATGAGATACAGCTCACACCCCAGGGACCACTGAAGAGGGCCAAGTGAATGGAAGGCATGGGAGGCCTTGTCTCTGTCTCAGCCGCAGACCCCCTATAGCAGCAACAAGACAGAAGATAGCCTTGGGTGGGACGTCTGTACACTAGTCATGAAGACACCAGGCTATACATATAATTTCCTTGTTCTGAATTCAGCTCACCAACTGGGATGTCCAGACAGACTCTTAACCTTTGCTGTGCAACTGTGATGGTCAGCCATAGGCCTGGCACTGGCCACCAGTTTGTCAGTGATCATGAAGCTCTCACAGTGGGTGCTCATGCCTCTGCTGCCAGCTGTCAACCTGCCCAAGCCACGTGTGTGGAGAGTGAAGGACATATGTGTAAGCCACCCCCTGTCCCAACTAACTGGTGAGTCTGGTAAAGACAAGAAGAATAGGCTGAGCAGCTCAGCACAGGCACTGCTCTTACAGAGAACCTGAGTTGGGTTCCCAGCACTACATGGCAACTCACAACTGTCTGTACCTCCACTTCCAAGGAATCCAGTATCTTTCTCTGGCCTGGGCAGGAACTGCACACACATTGTGCATAGACATCCATCAGGCAAGATATTCATGCACATAAAGTAAAAATAAGGAAATCTTAAAAAAACAAAACAAAACAAAAACCCAGAATTAGCCACACCCAGACGTCATTGCTAACCACAGACTCTGGATTATTAATTCGTCCCACCAGGTTTGTTGGGACTAATTTGTTTTGTACCATTATTGTCACAGTTGGTAATTGATGTAGGTGGTAAGTTGGGGTCCCCTGTTGCCTTGCTTACAGGGACAAAAGTCATTGATTGGCCAATGTGAATGAGAATCTTGCCCCTTGAACTAGAGAACTCCCCACTTCAATTTTTGCTAAACTTTAAAAACTGTGTGTGTGTGTGTGTGTGTGTGTGTGTGTGTGTGTGTGTGTGTGTACATGTGTGACAGTCTGTGTGTGGAGATCAGAGGACAGTTTGTGGAAGTCAGTTCTCTACCTCCACCTTGAGGGTTCTGGGGATTGAACTGCCCAGGCTAATGATATTGCTGGATCTGGATCAACCACCTTTACCCACTGAGCTATTTTCCCAGCCCTCAATTTTTTTTAAAGTGTTACTTAGTATCTCCAACTCTAGGAACTTAGTACATCAATCTTACCTGAACATATGCGATTTCTCCTTTGCTGTTTGAACAGCAAAGGGAAACTAGTACAGACACTGAGCTAGCAGTGGGGACAATATGCTGCTCCTAGGGGCAGCTTGCTCTGCCACCTACTTCTTTATAGCCAAGGAGTAGGATGGCAAAGGAAGACCCTCCCCACCCACCTACCCAGAGAGAATAGATGGGCCAATGGGAAGAGGAAATCATCCAAGAGTCCCAGCAGTGATGGTTCCACCTACCCTGAGCAGATGGTCAGGTCTTCAGTGGCTGAGTGGCTAGACAAAGAGAAGTCACATAGCATGAGACAGACTACTGCATATCACTATAGACTCTGGACTTTGAGCTGGACATGGGGTCTTGTGTCCTAAGTGTGAAGAAAACCTTGATTCGGCAAACAAAAGGGCTGACAGAGTGCAGTTGTGTGGCAAGGGTACCATTTCTGCTTTCTGCAACATCGTTTCCACTCTCTGTGTAAGTGGCTTACTGTGGTGTGTGGGGAACTTCCAAGACACACAGGAAACCAGAGGGAGCCTCAGGAAGGAGGTTGGTGCTGTATTATCAGTCAGACCAGAGGAATGTGGGCAAAAGGAATGAAAGGCCTTGGCCCTCAGGGTCATCACGGATGACCTTCAACCTGCTATTATGCTGCTACTGATTTCCAAGAGGCCACTTGGCCAGGACAGTGGGCTACCCAAGGCAGGAGGGCTACTTATATCCTTTTAAACCATTAGTGGGGGAAAAAAACCTTTCCTGTAGTAAGCTGGAGGTTTGACTCAGTAGTCACTTCCTTGTCACTGCTTGCTTCCTTCTGACTGACACATCTTAGGGCAGCAGGCTCAGGGTGTGTCAATAGCTTTCCTCCTCATTACTCTAGGACAGTGTCTCTTCCCAAGCTCACTGTGACCTCTGCATCTTCAAACCAAGTGGATCTCAGGCATCTGTTGCCATTGCTTCTTGCCAGTAGGAGAAACCTCTGCCCTTGGCTTTATGATCTGACATTTCCTTGGGCTTCCTGCTGCTTGTCTAGTCACACCTCATGTCCAAGTCATATAAAAGGATGCTCCTTATGATGCTAACCCCTTCTCTCTGGATGCTCTCAATGGTGACCTCATACACACCAGGGTGCCCTGACCACCTATTTTTTTTTTTTTTTTTGGTTTTTCGAGACAGGGTTTCTCTGTGTATCCTTGGCTGTCCTGGACTCACTTTGTAGACCAGGCTGGCCTCGAACTCACAAAGATCCGCCTGCCTCTGCCTCCCAAGTGCTGGGATTAAAGGCGTGCGCCACCACCGCCTGGCTATGACCACCTATTTTTGAGGAATTCTTCAAATCATACTTCTAAGTTCCAGCCTCAAGCCTACTGATAATGTGGCACCTCTACTATGCCTTAAAGATTCAAGAGAAGGGAAGAGGGAGAGTCAAGGAAAGGAATAAAGAAAGGAAGAGAGGAGGGGAGGGGAACCCTTAAGATGACCTCCAAGAGCTCCTTGTAGTTGCTATGGTTTGGATAACTATTTCCCAAAGCCCACATGCCTGGGTGTTAGTCTGTGATACTAAGGTACTGGGAAGAGTTGCAGCCAGTGGAAGGTGGATCCTTGGAGGAGGAAGGACATTAGGTCACTAGGCTACTGTACCTCACAGCCCTGCCTTTCTCCTTTTTGCTTCCTGGTTCCTGGGAGGTATGTGCCATCACATGCTGTTCGCTTTGCACCTTGCCACAGATCCAGGGGCAATGGGGCCAAATAACCATGGACTTAGCTCTGTACAATCATTAGCATAGAAACCTTTCCTTCTAAGTTGTATATCCCAGGCATTGTGGCAGAGATAGAAAACTTGAGTAAGACAGACATTATATGTCATATCTCTTTTCTTTAGGCCTTGCTAGGTTCAAACTGGCTTGAGCTCTGTAACTCAGGCAGGCCTGTGCTTCGGCTTCCTCCCACAGGGCCTTTGCATGGGCTCTTCCCTCTCTTCCCTGCTTCATCCCTCTCCTCCTTCAGTTCTGAGTTCAGGTGCCAGTTCCTCACAGACACCCTTCTCATCTCTCAGGTTTAAGCCTAATCCTCTAATCAAACCCTATGTCCTCATTGGATTTTTAAGCACCACAGAACAAGGACTAGATCTGTTTTGTTGTGTTGTTGTTTGGTTTTGTTCCCCTTCGTTATATAGAGTGAGTGAGGTTCATCATCTGACACACAAAGTATTCCTAATTAAGAAATTACCAGTTGAGATAGAGAAAGGAAAAGATTCAAAAGATTTCCATTGCTTGCTCTTGCACAAGTATCAGTTTGTCATCAAACGGGATCCAGTGTCCAGAATGTTTTGTTTCAGTGATATCTGTGCAGGCATAGCTTCCAGAAAACCACAGACACCTGTCACCTAACAGGCCTCTATGCAGCTTTGCCAGAGGCTCTGGAGCTGGGATCTTGGGTCACAGGACCTGCTGCCTGGTAAGTGTCAGGAAGACAGCCAAGCAATGTCTCCTCCCCCTAATTTGGTTAGTCAACACCTCAGGGAGCTTGAGTCTGAGACCATAAAGCTAAGAAGTGATTGCCACGGGTGAACCACTAACATTTCTCATGCAGAAAAGCAGGAACACTCTTATATTCTCCACTTAAGCTAAGAAGCAGAGGCAATAAGATGCTATGCATCATGCCCATTGTGCCTCTCTGTTTTGTCTATATCTCTCCTAAAACAGCAGGGAGCTGTCTCCCGTTAGGTGCACACCACGTTGCTGTTTGGGGCCTGCTGCCTGTAGGCTGCCAACTCTCTCCTCTGAGGCTTTACTGCCAAGACCTCAGTCTCTAGTGGGTGCTACATCTCCCAAGTGATGTCCCCTCACTTGAGATGCACCTCAGGACTAACCTTCTGGTGGCTGGGAGCACCCAAGATCTCACTTCTTAAATATGGCTTTCATCTCTCCAAACAAGACACGAATGCAGCTCAAGAATGATCTCGCCACTGCCGGGAACCATCGGGGAGCTCCGAAAAGGAGAGACTTTTCAGCCCAGTGCCTTGGAACTGGTGCCCCAGCAAGGAGAGGGATTGCAGGCAGAGGGAATTGTACAGGCAAAGGCAAGCACTTGGAGGGTGCAGTGTGTGTTTGGAGAGAGAGAGAGAGAGAGAGAGAGAGAGAGAGAGAGAGAGAGCTGCAATGTTTATGGCAGGGAGAGAACCAGGCATCTGGTGGGAAAGCATCTGGTTGGAACTTCAAGAAGGAAGAATGGCAGATTTTATATGAGATGCTAAAACTACTGCACTCAATTCTAAGGTAAAACAGTGGTTTTAGGTTTTTGTTATTATGATGAAACAGCTGAGATAATTAACCTATAAGTACAAAAAAGGTTATTTGGTTCATGGTTTCAGAGGTTCTAATCTAGGCAGACTTGTTATAGTTTCTGATGGGGGAGTCAGTTGGCTATGATAGGAAGTGTATGGCAGAGAACTGTTTACTTGGTGGACAGGAAGCAAAAATCACCAAATCCTCTTCAAGAATATGCTTCCAATGACCTAAGGACCTCTGGTGAGGCTCCACCTCTTAAAGGGCGTAGTACCTCCTGAGAGCACCACTGTGGAGAGGAAGGATTTAACATACTAACTCTGGAGATGTTTAACATGCAAAGTATAGCAATGTAGTGTTTAAAAATTATGAAGCTTAATCACAGACATATAATTCAGTGGTACCCTAGCATTCCTGTAAGGCCCTCGGCTCCATCCCTAGCACCATAAAATAAAAGCATGTAAGTTAAAATAAGACATCTCCTGGTGTTTAGGCCAGGGGATGTCTCAATGAGTAAAAGTGCTGTTGGGAAAGCTTGATGACCTGAATTCAAGTCCCCAGAACCTGTGTAAATCTGGGCTCAGAGGGTGTATCTGTAGCATCAGAATGCCTATGGCAGCATGGGAGATGGGTACAAGTGAGTCCCCTAGAAGTTCTCCAGCCAGGAACCTGGAGTGTGAAGCACAGGTGCAAACAAGAAAGCCCTTGCCTCAAACAAGGTGAATGTGAAGGGCGACACCGGAAGCTGTCCCTGAGGGCTTTGATCTCAGCATGCATGTTGTGGCCCACAGACATCCTCACATACAAACGTATACACACATGGACTCCTCAGTCAGTCAGTCAATCGTATTGAAGACAACAATGCATAAAAGTCAGGACGGGCTGGATTGTATAGTGACCCCAGAACTCAGTGGCTCCTAGAAGCACATATATGCTTCTTGCTTATATGTCATGAAGGGCTTGGTGAGACATCTTTATTGCCCTCACCCTGGGCCTCCCACAGGTGGAGCACTCTATGTGCCCATGTGGAATTCTGCAGGTCACAGACAGGGATGTCTTGTAGTGGGTTCAGGCTGTGTTTTAGTCTGTTTTCTGCTGCCATCACAGAATACCACCAAGTAAGTTAATTACAAACAGAAGTTTGTTTAGTTTACAGCTCTGGACACTGGGAAGTCCAGAGTAGAGTGCCAACATCTGGTGATGACCTTTGTACTAGTCATCCAGTGACAGTAGGACAAGTCAGTACCTGTTAGATAGGAAAGTTGTCTGCTCAGGGGGCCCTTCCTCTTCATGTCAAGCCACTAATGCTGCCCTCATGGGCCCAACCTGCCAGATATCTAACTCTAGTCGTGTCTTTATACCACCAAATGCATGAACTTGGGGGTTGTTTTCAACACATGGATTTTGGGGAACATATTCAAATCACAGCAGGCTGCCACAATATATTACCAGTCTGTTCCCATCTGCCATGTCCCACATTCACCCTCCATCCTTGAGGGGACCTTAGATGGGAGTGGCACACTGTAGCTCCTTCCATGCACCAGCCAATCCATCTGCAAGGCAGGCTGGAAATGTAGTGTGGCTAGTCTTATTCACCAAGTCCTGTCAGTCTGGCATGCTTGTGTGCTCAGCCTTGACCACTGTCTTTGCTGGACCCTCCCCTCCACTACGAACCATTACTCCATGATTCCACCATGTAGCCAAGGAAATGGGCTTAGGGAGGGGAAGTCTGGGTTTGGGTTATGAGCCCAGATCCCTGGGCTCTGCAGGGCCCTCCCTCTAAGCCCTGCTGATGTCTGTCTTGCTGATGGCTGCGGAGAATTCTCCCTTACTGTGTGAGGTTGACACCGGCTCCTGCTTGCTCTTCTATCTTGCTGTATCTTCTGAGGGAGTCATAAATTTTTTAAGTCTTGTGCAAGAACAACATGTTCACCCGGAGGAGACAGTGAGAGAACAGAACAGTCAGAGCCAGAGCAACCATCAAATCAGCACTGTAGAGCTCTTTCAGGAAATGTTCATGGAGGCCGAAGAGGGAAGCAGGGTTAAGCTAGGAGTGCAGAGTGAGGAGGCAGCCACTACCCATACTGGGGTTCAGTGTCAGTGTCTTTAAGAAGAAGGAAGCTGGAGAGAGATTGCATTTAACCTAGTGGTCTCAGGGCATTTAAGCTCCCAGCAATGTAACTCCACGAGCAGAGTCCCTGAAGGGGTGTGTGTGTGTGTGTGTACATTTGCATGTGGACAGAGGACAGCCTTAACTGTCATTGCTTAGACACTGGGCAGTGTTATTTTTAATTGTTTTTACATGTGTGTATGTATGTTTTTGAATGTACATGGGTGTGCATGTGTGTGAAGGCCAAGGGTCAATGTCAGGTGCCTTTCTCAGTCACTATCCACCTATATTTTTTTAGATGGAGTCTGAACCAGGAGCTCACAGGAGGTCAACTAGACTGGCTGACTAGTGAGGCCTGGATCCATCCTCCTGTCTCTTCTGTCTTAGGGCTGGGATTATAGGCATGGGCTGCCGTGCCCAGCCTTTTCATGTGTCTTCTGGGAGACAAGCTCAGGTCCTCATACTAACGTAGTAAGCACTTTACTGACTGAGCTGTTTCCACAGTGGGCTTTGTGTTTTGAGACAAGGTGTCTCACAGCCTTGAAATGTGCCCAGTAGGCTAGGTCGGGTGACTAGCAAGCTCCCAGCATCCTCTTATCTCTGCCTTCCAAATGGTTGGATTATAGGCACATGTGGCTTTTTTTATGTGTGTGTTTTGCTTGCTTTTGTACGTGTGTGTGTGCGCGTGCATACGCGCGCCTGTACACATCCTGGTGTACTTGTTGTGTACCCATTTCCTCTGAGATTGAAACATTCCATCCTGCAGGGAAGATCCTTAAGCAGGGTGGTTAAAGGACTCAAAATAACTTTAGGGTTATTTTGACCAGAGCCACTAGGCCTCTCTCTGCCAGCTGTGAAAGCCGAGAGTCCCTCTCAGACAAGCAGAGCTATGAAGACTCTCAGACGAGCCAAACTGCAAACAAGACTCTGAGACAGATCAGATTCTTGCAGGAGGCTGAAACCAGCCAAGCTGCCTGGAAGAGGGTCAGACCAACTGAGGCACTGAGAAAGGACACTTTTCAACTTATTGAGCTGCCTGCAGGCTGTGCAGTGAGCTCCAGGTTCTCAGCTTTTGTGAGCTGTACCATGCTGGGGTGGCCTTCAGTGATGCAGCTGCCTTTGAGTCATTTCTGCTCCTGTAAGTAACCCTTCACCCAAACTCCTGTAAGTAATCCCAATAAAATTCATTGGTTCCCCAAGATGAACTTTGATGGTTGATACCTATCTGGTACTTTGGTCTGTTGTGGCCACCTATTCAGGGTGAGTAGACATATATATTGTGTTTTTCTAGGAAAAGTTTGGTCATACAACACCACCACAGGTGTTGTGGTGCCCTTGGAGGTCAGATGGCATCAGATCTCCTTGAACTGGAGTAGAGATGGTTGTGAACCATCATGTGGGTACTGGGGATTGAACCTGGGTCCTTGCAAAAGCAACAACCTGAGCCATCTCTCCAGACCTCCCCTCCTTTTAAAAAAATGTGAGTTCTGGGGACAGACCTCAGGTCCTCATGCTTGCCTTGCAAACATGCTACTGACTGCCCTGTCACCCCAGTCTCTCAAAACAGTTTTGAAGGTTGGTCCTGTCCTGGTATTTTTGCTTCACTGAAGCTCACTGGTCCCAGTGCAGAGAAACTAAAGATGGAGCCCCGTCTGCTGACATCTCTGAACACATGGTCTGTCTACTCAGACAGTCACATCACCCACTCTCCAGTGTTCATCGTGTGGACACTATTCAGACCTTCCTTCAGGCTGTGCCATCTCTCTACTCCAGCTCAGAAAGTCCCCACATCCCTCTGTCATGAGTAAGACAAGCCTCCTTGGCTAGTCTGGGACAGGTCTTAGATGCAAGAGTATGTCCATGAAGCTTCAAAGCTTGTGGTCTGTAAAATATTTATTTTCTTTTTGAGTTAAGGTTTCATGTAGCCTAAACTGGCCTTGAACTGAGTGTGTAGCAGAGGGTGACCTTGAGCTTTAGGATCATCCTGCCTTGATCTCCTGGGTGCAGGGATTACAGCTGTGTGCCACTGTGTGCTGGCGTCACCAGTTTTTTTTTTTTTTTTTTTTTATAAATACTTTATTTTTTTTTCTTCAAGTTACATCTCAGTAACAAACCCCTCCCTATTCCCCCTTCCTAACCCGCCCTTCCACCCTCTTCTCTCCAGAGGTTTCCCCTTTCAGTCCAACAGCTGGTTCCTTCTCTTATAACAGTAAGTATTATACAGAACAATAGATATAAATATGCCACATTTATGAGATTAAATTGGCCCAGTATACCTTCCCAATGTTCAGTTTATACCTATTTGGCCCCTGACTTTAACATTCTACTATCTACCCAACTCCATGAGTTTAAAGGTCTATATGTGACTCAACATTCATACTATCTTGTAGCACACTTTTAAGAGTATCTTCTTAGATCTATAACACCCTCTTGATTCCTAAACAGTTCAAAATTTAACTATAAGATTCTATCTGTCTACTCTTCAACCACCTCAGAGACCTGAGAGGGATAAATATATTAGCTTATATAGGAAGTGCAGAGCCTGCAGCTTCCAAAACTGAGAAAGAACATACCAGTAGCTGCCTGGACAGTTCCCATTTTCTCTCCATACATTCCAGCATCAATCTTCAGCCTTTGGGTCCTGTTTCTCTGACAGACATTTGTTGTAGAGCAGGGATTATGAAGGACTTACCTACCCTGTCTTGGCAGAGTTAGGCTGTCGACTTCCCTGCTACCAAGTTTTGTCCTTTTTGGACAGCAGTCTGTCTGCAGTTGGTGCAAGGGGTTTTTTCATGCCAAGAGAAAGGCTTGCCATTAATTCAACCATCTTACAGTGGAGGTTCTTCGATGCTTATCTTCTACTTGGAGTAGAATAGGGGGTGCTGTCAGGCGCTGATATGTCTCGATATCAAAAAAAAGAATCTTGATTTAAGATAACATCTTTGAATGCCATATTCTGCAGATCTCTAGGGGTTTTTGAAGATGCCCTAACCCTCTCTTGTATTTAGATAAGCAAATGTTGCTTGTCTCTTAGCAACTTGATTACTGGGTAGTTTAGAGAATATCTGTGATAGACTGTCATAGTAGCTAACAAAGAGACATGTTTGCATGACAAGGAGTATGTTTTAACTATCCTAGACCATTTTAGACGGTTGGTATCAAGCGGTCAGAGCTTCACATTTTATTTTTAAGTATCTCTAGGTATGATACCATTGGGAAGCATTATCTTTAAATTTGTATCAATATACAAAGATCTATTCAATTGTGGTTAAATATACTCTTAATTATGTATCAATATACAAAGATCAATGCCTATGTAGCCCAATATAATCTTAATATTACGTCCATATGCAAGGGTCAATACCATTGTGGCCAACTATAATCTTAATTTTGTATCAATATACAAAGATCAATACCGATGTAATCCAATACAATCTTATTTTTGCACAATAAACAATGGTCAATACCACTTTAGCCAAATAACCTACTAATTTTGTATCAATATACAAAGGTATAAGGGCATATTCAATAATCTGCCCCTTCTTCATGGACCTTCCTGTGCTATGACTATATCTCATTTTTCTCAAGCCCATGCACTCCTACATAGGAGAGGAAGAAGGATACAGAGAAGGAAAAGTAGGAATTCCCTGGGGCTAATCTCCAAAACCCATTAAGACAGGATCATTTATCAGCTTGTAGTCTCTTCCCCTACATAACAGAGTTTTCAGTTAACCTTCGAATAACCAAAAAGAAGGGCGGAGAAACACCCTCCCCCACCCTCTGGGCATGGGACGTCGCTCTCTTAAAGTGACTTCCTGCTGATTTGGGTCGTAGTAGACCTGTTTGGGGCCCCAACCCAAATGGGAAAAATGATTAAAAATGTTAGTACAATCCTTTTATGTTCAGTCCTTCTGTTCTCAGCTGTTTAGATGCCGTAAGGGGTTTGTAGGCAGAAGCTGATCTTGCAGGCTTCACTGAGGTTCCGGCTGGCGTCACCAGTTTTATATAGTGCTGGGGATCGAACCCAGAACCCTCTGAGTGCTAGGCAAGCACTCTACCAACTGAGTTACATCCACATCTCTCTTCTTCCCACTTTTGATGCTTTTCTTCTGTCAATTGTTTGTCCAGGGCATTCGAGGAGCTGGGTGTGAGAGACCACCACAGGAAAAGGATTAATAAATAATGTATTTATTTTATTATAAATTTATTTACTTTTGTTTTATGTACATAAGTGTTTTGCCTGCATGTATGTCTGTATGAGGGTATTGGATCCCCTGGAACAGAAGTTACAGACAGTTGTGAGCTTCCATGTGGGGACTGGGAACCTGGGTCTTCTGGAAGAGCAGCCAATGCTCTCAACTATCAAGCCATCTCTCCAGATCCTGGCATATGCTTTTTATTCTGGCACTTGGAAGGAAGAGGCAGGTGAATCTCTGAGTTTGAGGCCAGCCTGGTCTACAAATCAAGTTCTAGGACAGCCAGGGCTACCTGGAGAAACTCTGTCTCGAAAAAACAAAAACCAACCAACCAAAGAAAAGGATTTTAAAAAATATGTCACTAAAAGTAAGATTTTTAAAAAGAGGTTGGAGAACTCCAGATACACATATCAGGTGCTTTCAAAGTGGTTAGCAGCATAGCCTTGGAGGCAGGCAAACTTACTTCAAATACTGGTTGCTCCCTTTATGAGCCATGTGATCCTGGATAAGCCAGGCAGTCTCTCTGGGCCTCAGTTCCTTCATCCTGAAATGGAGGATCTTATCCTTTCCACTTACATGTGGTGGTAAGGATGGTGTCTGGTACCCAGCAAATACTGCGTCAGTCTGCTCTTATTGTCAGCCTTTGGGGCTGTTGCTTGAATGCCCCCGTTAGATGGTACCCTTCCATTAAGCTGGGATTTAGTGGCCTGCCTCTGCTTGAGAGCTTTGCCCTCTGAGGCCAGCCATGAAGATGCACCAATCAAGGTCAGTCTATGCATGTTTGATAGTGTGACACCTTACACACTCCATTTAACCCTCTATGGGAACCTGTACGCTAGAGCATAACTTTATGAACTGAGCCAGATGTAGAAGAGAGAGAGAGACGGTGCCCTCCTGCCTGAGGCAGCCCTTTGCAAAACCTTAAGTTGAACCAAGTGCTGTCAGAGCTCACTGCTGTAGTCCCAGCAGTCTGCAGGATGGATTCTTACGTTAAAGCTGGATTTAGATCCAAGATCCACATCTTCCTGCCTGTGTGACTGCAGTTGGCCTCCCCATTTGTTTTTTTTTTTTTTTTTTTTTTTGGTTTTTTCGAGACAGGGTTTCTCTGAATATCTCTGGCTGTCCTGGACTCACTTTGTAGACCAGGCTGGCCTCGAACTCACAAAGATCCGCCTGCCTCTGCCTCCCAAGTGCTGGGATTAAAGGCGTGCGCCACCACCGCCCGGCTTGCCTCCCCATTTGTAAAGCAGGCTTATTAGCAATAATTCCTGGTTGGTAGGGCTGGAGCAAAAATTGATGAGATTCATCGGGGAAGAGGACTAGGGATGTAAGTCAGTTGGTAAAGTGCTTGCCTAGTGTACACAAAGCCCTGGGTTCAAGCCTGGCACTGTATAAACTGATTGGGAATAGCCCATGCTTGTGATGCCAGCACTTGGGAGGTGGAGACACCAAGGTCACAAGTTCAAGGGCATCAGTGGCTACATCTCAAGTAGACATGAAGCCCTGTCTCAAAAGTAAAAAGCCAAGAGATGATTCCTAGGTTGGTGCCCAGCACAGAGGTAGCAGTTAATAAATAGTAGCAATTATGGGAAGAAAATGGGGTGATGTGGGTCCTGGATTTCCATTCTAGATGGAAAGGATTGGTTGTGAGTCTCATTAGAGGTAGAAAAACAGGGACACAGATGAGAGGTCCAAATCACAATTTGGCTACATCAAGGACCTTCATCCATGTGGGCAGCCCTTAGGCTTCAGCCCGTCTTGAGTCCCAGGCCTGTCTAGTTTGCTCTGAGGAGTGGCTGTGTAGGGGTGCATAGGTGAACCAGCTGTCTACTCCACAAACTCTTCCAAGGAGTCAGTCCCCAGCTCTATTAACTTCCTCACCTGCGGTTCTGAACTACAGCCACTAGATGTCGCCACACAACAAAAAAACAGGTCTGCAGCAACCTGGGGCTGCCAGCACGGAGCTTTATTCACTCCACCTTTTTCAGCTCCAGCAGCCCAAGGGGCTACCTGGAACTTTCCCTCCCACCTCTCTTCCCTGTACAGGATCCTGCCACACAGAGTCTGTCCTAGAACCCAGGCCAAAGGTCACTCCATATTTGTCTTTACCTTCCCAGTGGAGCTCCTCTTTCCCCTCTGCAGATTGACAGACTTGGTCATTGGGTAGTTCACCCCACCAAAGACCCTGACCCTGTGAATCAGACATGTTGTCCCTGCTTGCAGACACAGAAGCAGGCTCAGAGAAGTCCTACAGAGGAGACAGTTTTGAGTTCAGCCTCAGAGTGAAACTTTCTGTCACCCTATCACACAACTGTGTCTGAGATCCCGTGTGATTTCTGTCTTTAAGTGTTTGGCTCAGCCCTTTGCCCAGGGAACCAGGAGATGACTCAGTAGGTGAAGGACTCGCCTCACAAGCACGAGGGCCCGATTTTAGATCCCTAGAAACCACGTAGAAAGCTGTGTGTGGAGGAGCCGACCTGTAATTGCAGCCACGGCAGGATGGGAGTCAGAGGCAGATTCCTGGGAGCTCAGGGACCAGACAGCATGACTTAGGTGACACTCTTCTGGACCAATGAGAGGCTGGGTCTCAAAAAAAAAATGTGGAAGGAGCCTACAATGGCTAGTGTTGTGAATGCAGTTTACTGGGAGATGGGCCACAGGGGATGCTTATGAGGGATTGTTTCACTTCGTTTTGTTTTTTGATACGAGGTCTCTCTCTCTCTGGAGGCCTGGCTGTCCTGGAAATCAATGTCTACATAGAGCCTCAGTCTTGTGGAGGGCTCCCTGCCTCTGCCCCTGGATTAACTGATCTGGGAAGAACTATTTAAGTTAGCAGGACCATTCCCTGACCAGGGAGAGTAACCATGGGGAAATACATGTAGAAAATGGAGAAAGCTTCCTGAACGGCAGAACGTATTCACTTGCTGTTTTCTTAGAGGGCATAGGATTTCCTGGAGCTGGAATTACAGATGATTGTGAGTCACCTGAAGTACTGTTTTCTTCAAGAGCAGAAGGTGCACTCAGCCACTGAGCCACCTCCCCAGACCATACCCTCTGCTTTCTGATGGTGCTTGCGATGAGACCCCTTCTCCAGGGGCATCTAGAGGAGCACTGCTCCCTGCCTTTGCCCTGAGTGTGCCCCACCAGTGGCAGCTCCCCTGTGTTTCGTGTGTGGAGTGCCCATGAGCTTCTCTGTTAGCAAGCTGGGAGCTCCTTGGTGGAGGCAAGGCCAAGTGCATTCACTCCTCTTGCTTGTAGTCCCGACCTCCAAGCACAATCATGACTTTGGAGGGTGAGAATCCAGTGGGTTTCAGTTTGTCCTGAAGTCCCCGTAGACCATGGCCACTTCTGACTCCAGGGTTTCTCTGTTTGAGTATCGTGTACTCACTGTCCCTGGTGCTGGTAGGGCTAATGTAGCATGCATATATCCTAGGCGGGGCAGCCCCTCTCCTTTTGTGTCCTTTTTCTTCACAGGTCACTTGTCCCAGAGGAGATACTCACACACTCGTGATCGCTGAAGGCAGGAAATGTAGAGGTTGGCTGTTAAACTCTATTGTGTTAAAATTTAAATTATTTAAAGTTCCCATTTGGGACATTGCATTGGCTATTTGAAAGCAGCCATGATGGCAGACTTAGCACCCCAGTAATTGGCAGATACTGATCAGAACTTCTCCCCAACTCTGGAGATCCAACTGTCACAAGGTTTACAAGACTGAAAAACAATTTGAGGCTTACAGGTTACTACTAAAGTCCCTCTGGAGTTGGCTCTAGGCTGCATTTGAACCACAGCTTGCAGGTAAGTACCAGTGTTGCCCCCCTTCCTTTCATCAGGTGCTGAACCCACATTTTTCTGCCAGAAGTTACACACCTGATTAAGATGAGAAGTGAGTATGTAAGAGGAAAGAAACTCATCAAAACCAGCAGGCCTGGTTGGAGCTGTGAATTTAAACACTACTGTGGTTATTGGCCATATACCAAGAGCCCCAGGCTCATGGGGGAGTCTGGGAAATTGTAAGAGGTAATATGTGTAGAAGGGCTTAGTGGAGATTTGGCTGAAACAGAACATATTAATTTACCAAGAGGCATAAGAGTGGGATCAGGATCCACCCACATGGAATCTCATCTGGGTTGTTTTTTTTTGTTTTGAGATCTCTGGCCAGTCAAGCTGCTTTGCTTGTCTAAACCTCTTGTTCCCCAGTGAAGAGAGGATAATAATAGCTACCTGGAAGAGCCACTAGCAGAAGGGAGAAAAATGATATAAAGTGTCTGCTGAGAAGTGGATACTCTGTAAATGGGAGTAATTGTCCAGGATTATCTTTGATTTCACATCAGTTAGACAAGCAGCAATTCATGGTCTGGTGCAGGCAGCTGGAGCCAGAGCCATGGAGGCAGGGCCAAGTCTGTGCCATGACTGTCCTTCTCTTCCTGGACAGGTCAGCCCTTCAATGGGCCATGACTTGAGAAGGACTTCAGAGGCTTGGGACGCTGTTGCTAAGTGCTGGTTGCTAAGCAACACTCTGTTTCTTCTAGCTTGGCCACCTCCACCTCAGGAGGGCCAGCTTCTCTTGAGCAGCTCCAGCCTCTTGTGGCTTCTGCGGACCTCAGAGCCAACTGCAGAGGGCAGGTGAGGGTGGAGCCAACTTTCTAGGGCCCCAGGAGGGCACAGTCAACCCCAGAGGGAGATGGGTGGGGAAGGAACTGAGTGTGAGATGGGGTGGGGTTATATCTCGCAGGAGAGAAATTTAAGGTGGTCATCTGGTCATGTACTCTCTAAGAAGCACATATAGGAGGTCAGACCAGAGGGCTAGGAGTCAGATACCCCAGATATGAATGCCAGCTCTGTCCCTTGTTAAGAGCTTCAATTCATTTCTTGGCAGTGTAGTTTCTTGGCTCTAAAATGGGGTCATTCAGAGGCCAGTATGAGACAAGCCAATGTGAGAGTGTGAGGGTTGCAGATAAGTTCTTCCAATGACTTGGGATGCAGTGTCCAGAATTGGGAATAGGGGCCTGCAAGAAGGCCTCTCGTCTGTGAGGGGTGATTGTCACTACTGGGGTTGGAGCCTAGGATCAGGACTCATGAAGGTCTCCTGGGTTTCTTTTCAGGCTCGTGGGGCCCTGCCCCACAGCATCATGATGGGAAAACTCCCTTTCGGGGTTGTCTCTCCTTATGTGAAAATGAGTTCGGGGGGATGCTCCGACCCTCTGAAGTTTTATGCTACCAGCTACTGCACAGCCTACGGTGAGGGCTCACCTGTGTGGGAGCTACCTTCAGGACTCTGGGTAGGAAGAGGGCCAAAGAGAGGCACACTCTCTAGGTCAATCCTAGCACAGAGTGACCTGCCACACATAGCTGATCTGTTCTTTGAGCATAAGGGCTTACACTATCAAGGTGGCCTTGTCTGGCTTCTTTCCCTGGTCCTGTCACTGCAGTGAGTCTGCTACATGGTTCTTGTGTCCCCACACCATTGATTCTGTTTCCTGCCATCACAGTCCTCTGAAGGGCGAGGCCTACACAGCTCCCACCACCTGGGTTGTTGGGTATTTCCCTGGCTTAATGGCCCCTGGGCCCTGGGGGATGCTGGTCCTGCTTAGGAAGCCACTTCTTACACTTCTGATGACATTTGGTCCTGTTTCCCTCTTGCTCCCTGGCAGGTCGGGAGGAGTTCAAGCCCCGCATAGGTAGCCATGCAGGCACGGGCTACAAATCCAACTATCGGCCCCTGGTCTCCTACCAACCCCACCTGGATACCACAGATAATTCTGCCATAAGGTACAGTTTTTGTTACTCCCCTCCTCTCTCCTCTGCCCTGCTGGGTCTTATCTATCAGAGATGTCATTGCCCCAGGCTCCAAGGCAAGGCCAGGGTGGCTCTGGGTATGCTACCCAGTTTAGGCCTCATGGCCAGGGGAGTTTTGAAATGTTTAGGAGAGGTATGGGAGAGATGGAAGTTTCTGGGAATAAGCAATGTGGCCCTCAGTCCAAGAACAAAGCAGATGGCTTTGGAGGTCCCATCCCTTGCTTTCTCTCACCCCTTAGGGAACAAATCTGCAACACTTCCAAGTCTGTGACCAGTCAGAGCTACTGTCCCCTAGAAGTGCCTGATGGCAAGCAGCCCCTGCCCTGGAACCTGTACCAGACCCCATCTGGCTATGGGCGAGAGAAGCTCAACACTGGGCCACTTTCCAAGGAGAAGCTCAACACTGGGCCACTTTCCAAGGAGGTCGGTGCTGGGCCCGTGCTCGGGAGCAATGA
The DNA here is from genome assembly GCA_907164525.1 of Lophiomys imhausi. NCBI lineage: Eukaryota > Metazoa > Chordata > Mammalia > Rodentia > Muridae > Lophiomys > Lophiomys imhausi. The sequence goes on along the minus strand of CAJQZJ010000838.1, from coordinate 6,135,084 downwards.
GCCCCAGGATGTGTGCAGGGAGGCAGGGAAGGTGGGTTCCTTCTAGGAGGCAGGAACAGCACCTCCAACCATTGCACAAAGCTGAGATGATGACATAGTGCAGAAAAGCCACGCCCTGCTGTGATCCTGTCTTCATCCTCGATAGCCATACTGTCACTACCGTCTCCACTTCTCCCTGCAGCCCTGTCACCACCCTCACCCCTACTCCACCCTCACAGATACCAGCACCCTATTTGTATGTTCAAACCCTTTGTTCCTACCCTCACTACCTTGCAGTCACTGTCATAATCACCCCTGGCTTCTTTGCTTCTGTCATCATTACTGCCATTCAGACCACCACCATGGTCATGAGGACAGGTAGCCGGCCATTCATTCAAGCAATCTGCCTGGAATACATTTTAAATGTGGAAGTGTGCTTAGGCTGCAGCTCGGTGGGTAGTGCTTGCCTAGCATTCATGAGGCTCTGGGTTCCATCCCCTAGTGCTTCATAAACATAGTGGTATATACCTGTAATCTCAGCACTGGGAAGAGGGAGGCAGACAGATAAGAAGTTCAAAGTTGGCTACACATCAAGTTTAAGGCCAGCCTGGGCCACAATAGACTATCTCAGTTTAAACGATAATGATGACAGCAGGAGATATGGCTCAGAGATTCGGAGTGTTTGCTGCCCTTCCTGAGGATACAAGTTCAGTTCCCAGCACCCACATCAGGAGACTCACAACTACCTGGAACTCCAGCTCTAGGGGATCTGATGCCCTTATCTGGTCTCTGTGAGCATCTTTCTATAAAGGGCATATACAAACATAGACATATAAAATACTAACAAATCCCCCCTCCCCCCCCAGACAGAGTTTCTCTGTGTAGCTCTGACTGTCCTGCAACTCATTCTGTAGACCAGGCTGAGCTTGAACTCACAGAGATCCATCTGCCTCTGCCTCCTGAGTGCTGGATTAAAGGTATACACCACCACTGCCCAGTCAACAAATATTTTAAAATGTAAAATACATGTTTAAAAAATTGGAAGGGATAAGAGCAGAGGAAAATACAACATGGGAGGAAAGATAAAATAGAAGCCCAAAGACTGAGAAAGAAGGTCCTCTGGAGACACTGGACAAGGTTCAAGAGGCTAATAGCATTCCTCTAGCCACAGCTACTTAAGGGATGTACATTCCAGGCAGTCAGCTGGCAGTACAAAGACCCTGAGGCAGGAGTTTCTGGTTAAGGGGCCCAGCAAGGAGTTGAGTGCCTGTAGCAGCCTGAGGACCCAAAGTCCCCATGGACTGCTATCAGGGTATGAGAGTCACTACAAGCAAGATATTGGAAGCTCTGATACAGGAGGGACCCTACTGATGTCACTGTAATAGAGCCACACAGACTACCATGATGGTCTCTGTAGAAGTGGAGGCAAGAAAGTGATTGGTGCTCTCTCACCTGCCAGGATATTCACTTGCATTCACTCCTCCAGGTCAAGAAGGTCCACTTCGACACCCAGGATCACGGGCCTCAGGCCATCACAGGACTGGAACCCAGGGAGGTGCCCATGCTCCACCAGCAGCAGGGCAAGGATTCTACAGAGTGGGAGAACTCGCACTATGTGAGTGGGTGTCTGTTAGAGCTGGAATGGGAAGGGCTGGGGGGAGCACACCAGCCTCATCCCCCTGCACAGGTTGAGTATGTGATTTCTCTTTTGGGGAGCTATTGCATGTGGGCTTGGGCCCTGAAACATTGCAGAGAGCGAGGCATTTTCAATTTGATAGTTCTCTTGTTTTCTAAAAGTTTGTTTATTTATGTATTTTATGTACATGAGTGCTCTGACTTCATGAATACCAGAAGAGGGCATCAGAGACCATTACAGATGGTTGTGAGCCACCATGTGGTTGCTGGGAATTGAACTCAAGACCTCTGGAAGAGCGGCCAGTGCTCTCAACCACTGAGCCATCTCTCCAGCCCCAATCTGATAGTTCTCAAACTGCATCTAAGTGACCACCACAGCCTACCCTGTCCCATGGATTCCATGACCAAGCTGATATGTATTTTCTTCCATCAGCTTATCCCCCTTCATCATGACCCCCTCACTTCCATCGGGGTTCCTCAGGGTCATTTCCAGGAACTCAGTGTGGTATGTGACTTGGACTTATTATAGAGGTATTTGGAGTACTGCCATGCCTCATGGCTGTTGGGATGTTGTGCCAGTCTCTTCCTCCCCAGTCCACCAGGGAGTTCACACATCCAAAGAGCTACTATCACCCTCATGAAAAGCCTGCCTTCCACCCTGGTCCTCTGTGTTTCTATTGCCCTGCCTTGTATGTTCCAGGGCCCACGCTTCATGTCTTCTGAGTACAATTCCAAGTATATCAAAGAGACTCCAAACCATCCAGGTAGGCCCTCCCAACTTCACCTTCCTTCTCCATCCTCTAGGAAAGACTCCAGGGGGATTGGCACTAGTACAGTTCTCAAAAGCCACCAAGGAGAGAAGGAAGGGCAGACAAAAGGTGGCTTGAAAGAGCTGTTCCCCTGGGCTGATTTCAGTGCTCTGTAGTGGGGTCACCAGCCTCCCCACAGCTACCCTTGGCCTGTCAGTCCCCATTCTTCCATCTGCTTTCCTGGCCTGGACCATGGAGTCCATTCCTCTCCTGCTGGGATACTTAGGTAACCCCACTAAGCACAGAGAGCTGTGGCTTTTGCAGATCTCTTGCTCAAGAAGACAATTGGTGCCAAAGAGGAGACTGGCTTCACTGAGGAGTCTACAAAGAATCCCATTGTCTTCCAGCCACCCTCTCAGGCATTTGCTGGAGATCCTGTAAGTGTGGTCTCAGAAGCATCGAAATTCTCAAGACTGGGGGTCTGTAGTTACTTTTAAAACTTTTGACATAAAGTCCTCCGGTCAAGTGTGGAATGAAATAGAATGAGAGAGTACCATTGCTGTGGTTAGGAGTCCCACTTTACAGATAAGAATACTGAGGTCCAAGAAGGTAAGGGGGCAAGGTCACTTGATGCTCAGATGGGAACCTCCCCTGCTAACTCCCATTCAGGACCATGGGGTTGGGCTTTCCACCCAAACTCTACCTAGTCCTCAGTTGCCCCAGGTTGTACACACCTGTCTGTACAGAGCCTTCTGCATGCTTTATACAGTGGGGGCTGGAGTCAGAGGGTGTGGGAGCCACTGAGAGCGAGGGAGGCTAGGCTGATTTCTCACTGTGTACTTCTCTCCAGGTCTACCACCCAGGACGGAGTGTCACCAAGTCAGACTACCTCCCTATAAGTCACCCTCAGGTAAGCTCTGTGTTGCTAGGGGGCCAGGGCCACCTGCAGGCAATAGTTGCACATGGCTTGGAGTTGTGAAGGTACCCATGCTGCTTTGCTCCTTCCAGGGAAACGAGTTCCTCCCTGTGCTGACCAGAGGCTCTGAACGGGACACGGGATATAGCCGAGTGAATGAAAGGACCTTGAACCCCAGAGTGAGTGACAGGCCCGGCAAGGAAGAATGGCAAGAGGCAGAGATAGATGGAGTGTAATGCTGGGGCCTGGGACAAAAGGAGCTGTGTGCTTTGAAACAGAATACTTTAGTAGAGGTGGAAGCACCCCTGCCCATCCTTCCTCCATCACATGACCTCAGTCAGCCACCCAGCCTCTTAGCTTGTGGCTCTGCTCCCTACAGATGCCTGCTCCAAGCCCACAGCCTGCTAGCATGAGCCACAGGTCTTACCAGCCACCCCGACGGATGCAACAAACAAATGTTGCCCTGCTTGGCAGGGAGTCTGTGGGGCACAAGGTAAGGCTGCCTCACCCATGTGTTCTCCTAACTATGTTCTCCAGTCCTGACCATTCCCTTGTCTTCACCTTGTGCAGGAGCCCACAGGGTTCACTGTTAACAATCCCAGCTATGTTCGGAGCTCTTATGAATCCGACAGAGATCAACGGTACCTGACTACCTACAACCAAGGGTGAGGCTGCCTTCCTGGCTGAAAATTGACCCATTTGGCAGACTGAACATGAGGCAGAACAAGTAATAAGGACACAACCTCTGGAAGGAAAACCAAGGCCCACATTGAAATGTCCCATTCACAGAACCTCTGCTGAGCATCATGTGCTGTCCCTTCACTGAGAGAGCAGACTTCAGGGGGCATGTGGAAGGGAAAGCAGATGGTGACGGGGTGTTACAAGGCCAGTTGTCCTGTGGCAGAAACTCTAGACGGCAGTGTAACACACACAGCTCTGAGCTGTCCTGGCCTTCGGGTGAGAGAGCCAGGGTAACACCCACACCCATTAGTCACTGGTTAAAAAGCTGTCCCCACAGTGACATTAAGCTTCATGGGGGCTCCTTGATCAGGAGAAATCAGTTTAACAGCTCAAGTGGTGCTCTCACACAGGCAGGCAGAGCAAGATGCCAGGGCCAGGCTGGTGGGCTCAGGAAGGGTAAAGGGATGCAGGGCATTGCAGCATCAGATAGAAGGTACTGGCATCTATCATACCAGGGAGCGCTCCCTCAGCGGGTGAGCTCTGAGCCATGACTGTAGTCCAAGAGCCACAGAGACAGCTTTTGAGTCCAGGGCTGGGTGGGAAGGGCATCCAGAAGCAGCAAAAAGAAAGTGTTGTTTTGTTTGTTTGTTTGTTTTGAAACAGTCTTGCTCTATGGCCCTAACTGGCCTAGAACTTTCTCTGAAGATTAGACTAGCCTAGAGCTTGTGGCAATAACTTTCTGTCTCTGCCTCCCAAGTGCTGGAATTACACATACATTCACCCACTCCAACAGGAAGTGGTTTTTTTTTGGTGGGGTGAGGGACAGAATCCTAGGACTAATCAAGCCAGGCTTCCTCCCAGCATACTCTCATCTATCAGTATACACACCCGAGCAGATATTGGCCTAGGCCCTGGATTGCAAACCGTGTGATCACATTGGGGTGTGGTTGGAGAGGAGGAGCAGGAGAGCTGGGACCAGGGGGTTGGTGTAAGAAGGTGGTGTTGGAGTCTAGACTACAGAGTGTCTGGCTAAGGACCAGCCAGCAGTAGAGATCTGAGCTGAAGGAGCCTATAGTAAGTAGCTTCTGGGCTAAACCCTTAGGGCTCTGCTTGGGAGCACAGTGACTTCTGTAATTTCCACAAGGGTAACAGGGGAGCATTCTGGATGTTGGGAGACAAAGATTTGTCCCTTTTTAGGTGACTGACACCCTTTTAAGGTCCCAGCAGGCCTCCTCAAACCATAGTCTTTCTGCTGGTCCTTACCCAGTCCACACACCTGCCCCCATTACCCATCAGGAATCCCTGCCCAGGTATCAGATACCCCGTTTCTTGCTGGAGATTCTGAAGCCACCCAGGCTCATAATCACTGATTTGCAAATGGACCTATTGGCTTGCAATTCTAGCATTCTGTCTTCATAAGCCCAGGGTGGGGCCCAAGTCTTACTCATTTTGTGTCTCAGAACTTGGCCTAAGGCTCAGTTCTTCAGGTGCATGGAAGGCAGTCAGAGGCTTGGAGGAGACTTGACAGAGCAGGGATAGCTGCTGGGTGCAGGCAGGGCCACAGCTGGGAACCCCACAGATCTTGCCCTTTGCTCTCCACACCCATCTCAGCTTTAGAGTGAGGAAGAGACTCTCAGCTCCAGGAACAGGGACAGGCTTCTTGAATGAGAGTGTCCTAGGTGGACAAGGGCTCAGGTGTGACACGCAGAGGGGACACATGGGCAGACTAGAGGAGACTGGAGAGCACCGAGGCCCAAGATTTGTTGGTAGTGAAGGGAGGGACAGGCCTCAGAAAGAGGTGAGCTGTGGCCAAGGGCTCTTGCACTTTACCAGGTACTTCGAGAGCATCCCCAAGGGGCTGGACCGAGAAGGCTGGACTCGAGGTGGCATCCAGCCCCAGAAAGCAGGAGGTTACGCCCTCAATGAGCCGGTTACCCGCATGGACACCACCCCCAACCCCACAGAGACCCTCCGGCACCTGCACCCCCATGTGGGAAGGTAGCATGCCCCCTCAGCTCTGCCTGGTCCCCCTTCCTTACTTTGCAACCTCCTCCAGGTAGTCTTGATTCTAGCATCTCTGGCCTCTGGCCTCCTACCTGCCCAGATTCATTCCCTCAACTCTGTCGGGTGGCTTCTTCCTCTGCATGTCTCACCTGCATCATGGTGGCAGGGGGTGTGGGGAATGGGTTTAAAGATGAATGAACGGTGGGCTGGCCCTCCTGTGACTGCTGTCCAGTTCTTCAGAACCTCCAACTGGCAGGCAGAGAATGCCTGTGGCTTGGCTTTTCTTGTCTGGGCCTGGCTAGCTCTTGGGATCTCAGGTAGGCAGGCAGAGGAGAAGGCCCAGGTCTGGTCACCTTTCCTTCTATCAGCTTCCTTTCTTCCTGCAGAACCTTGACTTCAGTTGACCCCTTCTATCGAGACATGCCTCATAGCAACCGTTACCCAGCTTCCAGCTGAGTCCGGGGTAAGGAGACAGGATGCCCTCCTATACCCACTCCCAAGGGGGAAGGCATCATTGGCCAGTCTCCTTTCCCAAGTCCTTACTTAACTCAGGCCTCTTGTTTCTGCTGAAGAGTGTTCAGAGCTATCCTAGGGCTCTCCATCAGACCTTATCTTTGTTTCTTCTACCCAGGTTTGCCATGATGGGGCAAGCTGCTTTCCCTACGGTCTGCAAGATTCCCCCAGTTACTTTACTAAGGAAATAAAGAACACTGAACCAGCATGTGATTGCAATCACTGTGGGGCAGGGTGGTGCTGGGCAAAAGTGTTGAGCTTGGGTGCGTCTGGGTACAGGGTTCTGGGCCAGAGTTGGAGTCAGGGGACTCGGAGCATCTGGGCGGGTCACAGTAGCTCAGCAGACAAGGTGCATCACGCTCAGTTTCCTGCCCTGTTAAGGTATGCCACTCAGCTTGTGCTCTCCAGGATAGTGATCAGTCAGGTCAGGGTGGAGGTAAGATGCAGGGGAGGGGCAGAGGAGAGGGCAGGTGGGGTGAGAGGCTGGTTACTGAATTTCCTGGATCGCTGATTAAAGCAGCACTTTTTCAGTCTCACCGATTGCCTCAGAGGAAGAGAGGTCTATAAGGGATAGATCAGGAAGAATGCCAGAGAGATGGAGGGGATCTGTAGTAGTTGGGCAACTAGATACCAGCACAGTGTGGAGGGCTGATGACGAAGGCTGGGTCTCCCTGCAGCCATGCAACCAGAGGAAGACTATCTTTTTCGAGAATGAGAAGAAATAGTCTGTTAGAGGGACACCCCACTGAACACAGTGCCCAGTGAACAAATATGTGGGAAGATGGGGCAGCTGGGCACTGGAGTGCCTTGCCTGCAAGGCAGAATCTAGCCTGACTCATGGCACCTGTTGTCACTCAGCCAAGTATTTGCTGAGTGAACAACTGTACAACTGTATGTTGTGGCTCTATTAGCAACAACGCCTTGTTTTATAGCACAGGAGCCTAGATCCTGTGAGTTGCTAGAGGTTTTAGGGAGCAGCCAGATGGCAGTCCTAAACTTCAGTGTGTCCTTTCAAAGCCCAGTTTGACATGAAGAGGGGATGGACACTACCCCCGTGTCCATTTGTGCTTCTGAGTAGGCGTCCATGTTGCAGTTATGCTGACCCTGGAGTACAGCTGTACCCGCAGTCCTGGGGGCTGTCCACAGCCTGACAGGGACTCCATTTGGGCTGTGGGAGGCTCCAGCTGGTTCCAGGGTTGGAGGAGGGGAGTCAGGGACACAGAGTCCCTGGGCTCTAAACCCAGCCAAACTCAGGGCCCAGTGACAGCCTCACAGGGTGTGCGTGCATGCGTGCATGGGGACCTGCTGGCCCACGGCCTCCCAATATTAGGGGTGAGTCACCAACCCAGAGACGTCCTGGGCCCCAACAATATCTTGTCATAACTTCATAGTGGGGTGAGGGCATCTACAATTCACCTAACCCCTTCCTGCTGAAAACACACACACAATCAGCACAAAAGCACATGTAAGCAGTTAAAAAGTACATAGAGCCCTGAGGACACCCATATACAAAGATACAGGCACATCTATACCAACAAAATATAACCTCAGTTACACACTTGGGCACAGGGGCACATATCTGAGGAACACTAGAGAGGCAGAAACAAGAGGATCAGATTTAAGAGTATCCTCAGCTACATGGGCCAGCCTGGACTACTTGAGACTTGGTTTCAAGAAAACTTTTTTTAAAAAAGACAATAGCATGAGCACACCTGGAAACACAAGAAGAACATATACACAGTATATGGATGTTCACATGAGTGCTAAGATGCTCATACATACAGACACATGCACATTTGACACAGTGTTGACCAAGGACAGGGGTACACAGACACATGAAAATAGATGTACATAGGGCAGGGGAGATGGCTCAGTCGGTAAAGTGTTTGCTGCATGAGTGTGAAGATTTGAGTTCGGATCCCCAACACTCATGAACAAAGACTGGGCATGGTGCCATGTGTTTTTTATCTCAGTTCGGGGGAAAGAGAGATAGGAGATCCCTGGAACTCCTGGAGACAGTCTGGCCAAATCCATGTGCTTTGAATTTAGTGACTATATCTTAAAAAAAATAAGTTGGAAAGCAATTGAGGAAAACATTCAAGATAAAAATCTAGCACCCACACACACACACACACACACACACACACACACACACACATTCACACTGACACACGTGTACACCCACATACATTTACACACCCCAACCCCATTTCACTTGAATCTGTTTCCCCATGAGAGTCATTTTACAGCTCATATTTCCTCTTGTCCTATCTCTCTACCTGGCCCAACAGGGGACCTGGTGTCGGTGTCAGAGACACTGGAGTCTGGTAACGCCCTTTCTCCATTGCTTCTCCTTATTCTGTGCCGAGCATGACAGTTTCCTGGACGTGTGAGGTGGGGCAGCTGATGATTCTGTAGCAGGGGTTGTGGACTCTGTCCCTGAGGAAGGGCAAAAGAAGTACCGTCTGCTGCTTGAATTTCTGTTTCTACCCACAACAGAGGCTATAGCCTGCTTCCAGGCGGTGATCAGGGTCCCTGGTGGGTCCCCTGCCCCAGTGCAAGGGACTGTGTGGGGACAAGACAGCCCAGGGCCCTGGGGGCAGGGAGGGGTCTAGAAAAGGTCAAGGCTGAGCCATGTTGGTGGCTGTAGGGTCCCTGCTTGATAGGCCTGTATAGTCTTAGGTCACACAGCCATAAGGTAAGGGGTGGAATTGGGAACCTTCAGTGCCAGCTATAGCCTGGTGGGATGACTCAACCCCAAGCAGAGCTTGCTTCCTTGGAGACCTTTGCAATGGGTTTAGATTGAGCTGCATACAGGAGGACAGTGGGGGAGGGGCTGAGCCTGGGGCACAGCTAGGGAGAGAGCCTTATGTATGGGCACCCTAGAGAAGTAAAGCTGTTCAGATCTGAAGACTTTTCTCAGGGTACTCTACATTTGCCTCCTGGCTGATGAGACTTAGCAGGGGCAGGGGGGCCAAACAGCGACTGTCTTGTTCACATCTGGCACACCAGAGCCCAGCACAGTGCTGTCCAGAATGTTTGGAAGGACATGGTGAATATAGGTAGATGGATAGATGTGTAGATGGATGGATGGATGGATGGGTGTGTGGATGTATGGATGGGTGGATGGATGTATGGGTGGATGTATGGATGGGTGGCTGGCTGGATGGATGGATGGATGGATGGGTGGATGTATGGGTGGATGGATGGGTGGATGGATGGGTAGGTGGACAGGTGAGTGGACCGGTGAGTGGATGGGTTGAATAATATTGTCTGCCTATGAAAGTACCAGATGTGGGTTTCTGGGTGTCACCTGCCCTGACAGGATGTTAGTCAGCAGGCCCCCTGCATCTGTGCAGCAGACAGCTAAGGTTCTGCTGTGCTGTGCTAGCCACTTTGGCTGTGGCCCTCAGGATAGTGGCTATGTTCTTTTTTTCTTGCACTGCCCTTTCAGCCTCCCCTTGCCTTCATCCATCCTGACTAACCTTAGCAGCTTTCCTGTTGGGGTGAAGGGACCCTACATTCCAACCTGGTAGGTGAGCAGTCAGTCTGTACAACCTGGCAGGGAGGCTGCCCTTCAGCAGGGCTGAGCCCCCCCACCTGTTTCAGGGTTACACCCTGCCAGACCTTTGTGGCAGCTGACTACCGTAGATCTTCCTTATGCTACAGATCTCCTAGAATAGGTTCTTGGGGTGCCATGCCCATGATTGACCTTTATTAAGCTCCCACAGCTTGCCAGGGGTGGAGACTATTCTGTGGGCCCTCCCATCCGCAGCTAGAGCACAGAGCATCTTCCTGTGGGGGCATGCTGAGGACACATGTAGGCAGGGCGATGACGGCATTGGAGTGGGGGTGCAGTGCAGGGCAGAAAGGGGATGAAGCTGGCCAAGCCGTACCTCTGACCCACGGGGACATGTGTGAGGCTGTTAGCCGTACCTCTGACACACAGGGACATGTGTGAGGCTGTTGCCCATCATTGCAGCATGGCAGCTCATGTTGGCAGGTACCATGTGGCCTAAAGCACGTAATGACACAGAACAGCAGCTCATGGACTTGACAGCTGTCCAGCTGGGAAAGAAAGCAGGACTCCCAGGAGAGTGATGGGGGTGTGTTATTCAAAGGCATCTGTCTGGGAATGGAGGACCTGGGAGGGTTGGGGGCTGAAGATGGTGGGCATGATACACACAGGCAGATGGAGTACGCGAAACTTCTCTGATTTCCTCTCTGGCCATCTGGGGAACCACTCATTCCCCAGGAACTGTTCCCCAAACAACCACACAGGCAGAAGGGAGGAATGGGACCAGGGGCCACCCACCCAGGGTTTCTCTTGAAGGGGCAGGGTGGGGCTGGGTACTCCTGGCTTCTTCCGGGTGCTGCTCCAAACAGATCTGCCAAGAAAAGTCTTTGAAGAACACATGCCCTTCCTCAACTCCCAGAGACCATTGGGACAACCAGGTAAACCTGAACCAGAGAGAAGAAACCTGCCCAAAGTCATGTGGCAGAATGAACTCACTGTCGTTGATCACTCTTACTTAGCAGGTCACTTAATTGGATGGGGACCTGGGATGGGCAGGAGCCTAGAAACTTCTCATTTGCAGCCTGTGACAATAAGGGCTTTGTTTACTTTTTGCTAAAGGGAGAGGATGTAAGTGTATGTGTTAGAACACATAAGGCGTTTGTGTGTGTTTGGGTTAGGTCCTAGGCAAACAGCTAAGTCAGAGACCTGCCCACCTGACCTAGGCTTGGATGATGCCGTTTTCAGGGAACATGTTATGAGCATCTTCAGTGTCGAGCGACAGGGTGCAGACCTAGGCATACAGTCCTACTACAGAGTCATCATCTCCCAGTGGGTCCTGGCACCCTAGACAGGAGGCTCATACTGGCAACCCAGGGCAAACTTATTTGTGGGGCCACAGGAACAGCAGCTGGTGGTACAGGGGCTCCTAGATTCACAGCAGAAGGTAGGAGTAGGGTGAGGGATGGGTGGGGGTGGTTCATGTGATCCCCGGAGTAATAGCAACCTGGGTCTCAAAGTTCCTTGAAAGACACAGAAACCAATTTGGGGACTTTATTATTTTTCATTTGAAATTACACTTTATTCATTTATTTAACGTGGGTGTGGGGAGGTGAGTATGAATGTGCCATAGCTCTCTCAGGTCAGAGAGCAACTTGAAGGAGTTGATTCTCCCCTTCCCATCATTTGGATCCGGCTCAAGTCATCGGGTTTGGCCCAGTACATTTGCCCTCTGGACCACCCTGCCAGCTTGATGCCCTATTTTATTATTTGAGGGGGGGCAGAGACCCACTGTGTAGTCCAGGATAGTGTCAATCCCATGGCAATCCTTTGGCTTCTATCTACAAAGTTCAGCGATTACAGACAGCTATGATACTCCAAATGCAGGGCACTCCAAATGTGCAAACCCTTTCCTCCCCACCACACAACAAAATAAACATAATTAAAATATTTTAGAGGTTTTGGACTCTCACATAATCCTCAAATGGGTGCCAGGACAAGGCTTAGAGGCACACACAGCCATCCATCACCTATGGTCCTGAGCACCCCCACTGCTCTGGATATAGACTTGGCTGCAACTTCCCACCATCAGACAGGATCCTGCTTGGCTGCTCTTGCCTCTACTTCACAAGCCGTGTGGTGCTTACTGGGGGAGACTCCAGGGACATGTAGATCACATGCTGGTGCTCAGCTTTCAAGGTATAGTGGTGTCTTAGTTAGCTGTGTATTGCTGTGGTAAAATGCCATGACCAAAATCAACTTGGAGAGGAAAGAGTTTATTTCTTCTTATAGCTTGAAGTTCATCAACCAGTAGTTATAGTCAAAACACCAATGTATATAAAATATAAATAAAAATTTTTTGAAAAGTCATTTTTAAAAGGTGTGGTGGTACATGCCTTTAAATCTCAGCACTTGGGAGGCGGAGGTATGCAGGTGTGTGAGACTAGCCTGGTCTACATAGCAAGTTCCAGGCCAGCTTGGCTACATAGTAAGATTCTGTGTCAAATAACAAAAATACATACATAAATAAAAGTGTAGTGAGAATTTTGGTGTCTTTAAAAGCCCAGGTCTGTTATGTAAACATGTTTTTGGTTCAATCCCAGCTGTGGGATATGGGGCTGCTTGAGATTGTCCACAGCAGCTGTTTGCCTCGTGCATGCTGTGGCAGGACTGTGATTCTGCCAGCTGCAGATAGTTTAATTCTGGGGAGTCTAGAGAGGGTATAAAAAGACCAGAGCCCCAAGAGAGGGGGTGTGTCTGTTCCTCCTGCTGGTTCCTGCTCCTGTTGATTTATCAAGTAGTTGAGAGAAAAGAGACAATAAAGAGAAATTGGAGATATCCTGATGAAGTGAAAATTGGACTTGCCCAAGGAACTCAATGCCCCTAGTTAGCAAGAGGTAGTCTAAAAAGATCTCAATGCCCCCTTTCTGCACTAACCTCCTGTCTTTCCTACCCGGTGTTGGAGTGTTGAAAGGCATAAAGGGCTGGAAGGGAGGTAGATATAAGAACCCAATAAAATAGCAAAAAAAAAAAAAAACCAAAACAAAACAAAACCACACCTACATAAAAGTTATTTTTGGAACTGAATTGCAGATGACCCAGACTGGGTTCTGAGCACCTACAAGGCAGCTCACAACCATCTGTAACTCCAGTTCAGAAGATCTGATGCCCTCTCTGGTCTCCTCAAGCACCAGGCAAGCTGGTAGTGTACATAACATATACACATACAATAAGAACAAATCTTTGTAAAAATTATTATTAGTGCATTGTGTGCATCTGCATGGTGTTCATGTGTGTGCATATGCATGTGCAAGTACATAATGCATGTGCGTGTGTGTATGTGTGTGTGTGTGTACAGAGGGCAATATTGTCGAGTCAGTTCTCCACCTTTGTGGTTCTGGTGATCAACCTCAGCTAGTTAGGCTTGCAAGGTGAGTACTTTTTTTTCCCTGCTGAGCCATCTCCTTGACCCAGTTTGGTCTTTCCTGAGCCAGGGTTTCATGTATATCAGGTTAGCCTCAAACTTGTTATGTAATTGAGGCTGGCCATAACTCCTGATCCTTCTGCCCCACCTCTTAAATAATGGGATAGCAGGTGAGAGTGCTGTTTCTGTGTCCTTCATCATGACCCATCCTCCTCCAACTTCCCACTTGACCTGCTCCATGATTCCTAGGGTTGCAGAGCCACCCCTGCAGCTGACTTATGACCTCTACTGCTCAGCCCCTTGGAGCCTGCCATCCTGTGCCTTGACACACTCATACTCGTCTTGGCGCTTCAGAAGCTTGTGCTTGACCCTGGTGGGGAAAGATTCTCAGGAGAGCTAGCTCCCTTCTGCCTCTGTTCCAAGGCTTCTGTGATAGGTAGAAACTGGCCACATTCTCAGGCCATAAAAACTGGTGCCCTGTGTGCTGGTATGCCCCCCCCCCCCAGATATGGGGCTTTTTTATGATCCCCCCCCCCCTCAGCCTCTTTCCCTGGCATCTGTGAGATCAGGGCTGCTTTTCCTCTCCCTCAACTGCACGTCCAGCCTGGATATTCTTTTGGGGAGAATCTTGGCTTTGCGATGATGCATGTTGTCCCTCTCCAGGGCTTATGGGCATCAGCTGTCTGCTCTTCAAGTTCAAAGGCAGGCTTTTGGACCTACAAAAATTCTCTTTCTCTTTCAAACCCTGGCTGTTGTAAGACTAGTTTCAGCTCTGGATTTCAAAGCCTCTTTTGCAACACTGAGCTGAGGATTTGCCTCTTTGTTCTGGTTCCCCTGGAGAGTGATAGACTGGGAAGCCAACTCAGCTGTTGAATGGAGGGGGATGGGTGTGGGAGAGTGTCTTCTGAGGAACCCTGATCCTGAGTTGATGCCTTCCTTGACCAGCCACCCAGCCCTAAGCTTTGTGGAGATCCCCCAGGGCAGAGTGCTTCTGCCCATTGTGGACCTGCTTCTGGAGGCAGGGAGCAGGACACCACACTTTAGAAAGTACCCAAAATCAGGTTGGTAGATGGCTCAGCAGGTAAGAGCATTTGCTGATAAAGCATGAGGTCCTGAGTCTCTAGAATTAGGGCTGGGCAGATGGCTCAGTGGTTAAAGCACTTGCCTGGAAAGTTTGAGGACCAGAGTTCGGATCCCAGGACTTAGATAATTGGTGGGTGGGCCTGGTAGCCCCCCCCCCCCGTAACTCCAGCCTCAGAACGCAGAGACACAGGATCCCTAGAAGATGCTCTGTGCTTGATTGAGAGACCTTGCCTCATTGACTAAAGAAGAAGAGTAAACAAGGATGATTCCCAACATCAACCATGGTCATTGCATGTACACCCACATGAACAAACACCTACCCACATGTGTGCCTTTATACACATACAGATGATATACACACATCACAACCAGAAACAGAGGGGGGAGGGAGAGAGGGAAACCCAGAATCTGCATAAAAACTGGGCATGGATCTATGCTCCTGCAATTCCAGAGCTGGGGGTGAGGTGAGGGATGGAGACAGAAGACTAACTGGGGCTTACTGACCACCAGCCTAGTTCCAGGCTCAGGGACAGACCCTGTCTCAAGAGAGCATGGAAGAAAATGTTAAAGTGGGACAACCAGAGTTCTCCCCTGGACTTTGCGTGTGTGTGTGTGTGTGTGTGTGTGTGTGTGTGTGTGTGCATGTGTGTGTGTGTACCTGACAGGATTTTAAAGCCTTCACCTTCACTGTTTCCATTTGGTGTGTGTGTGTACCTGACAGGATTTTAAAGCCTTCACCTTCACTGTTTCCATTTGGTGTGTGTGTGTACCTGACAGGATTTTAAAGCCTTCACCTTCACTGTTTCCATTTGGTGTGTGTGTGTGTGTGTGTGTGTGTGTGTGTGTGTGTGTGTGTGTGTGTGTGTGT
>CAJQZJ010000838.1:6065292-6119708 GCA_907164525.1 Lophiomys imhausi | reverse complement strand
TGTGTGTGTGTGTGTGTGTGTGTGTGTGTGTGTGTGTGTGTGTGTGTTATGTGTGCTTGCTTATGTGTGTGGAGATACAAGACCCATGTGTGTGGTTTTGGAGGTCAAAGGACAACCTGAGTATTGTCTCCCAGAGGCCATCGACCTTGTTTTTTTGAGATAGGGTCTCTCACTTGCTTGGAACTTGCCAGTTAAGTCTGGATGGCCCATGAGCTCCAGGGATCAACCTGCCTCTGCCTCCCAGTGCTGAGGTCTCAAGCACACATCACACGTCCACTTTTTATGTGGGTTGTGGGTGTCAGATTTAGGCCCCCATGCTTTTGAGACAAGTACTTTACCAACTAATCCCCTTTTGCTTCTGAGGCCAGGCAGGCCACCCTCTCTCCTACACTTAGTTCAGGCTCATTCTGCAGGTTTAAGAACTGAGGTTCAGAGGGAATGAGGTGCTCAGGTGGACATGTGATCCTAAGAGTACAGGAAACAGAGGTACCCATTCTCCTGGAGCTTACTTCCTTAACAATCTTCAGTCCAACAACCCATGCAGGGTCACTTGGCCAGGAACTCATTTTGCAATGTGGTGGCCCACTAGGATCCACAATGGTAGTCTGGAGTACCAAGTCAGCCATTCTCTTGCATCACACTCTTCTGATCTCTGTTGCTGAGGCTCTTGTCTAAGGTGATGGGGCTGGGTGGGGTGGACAACGGAATAGGAAGGAGAAACTCATCTTTCAGCTAAGTGTGCAGGTGACTGTGCACTAGGGTTCCGTGGAATGTGATCCAAAGCCACACCTGGGCTCATGTTTCACCAGGCTGGCCAAGGCCAGTGGCAGACACTGACCCAGCTCTGTGAGTACCTTTTCATAATGCATGCACCTCAGGGCTCTGGGATAACAGGAGGCTAGAGACGGCCTGTAATTTGCTACCAGGAAACCCTGAACCTGAGTCCCCTGGACTTGGAGGCCTCTTTGGTCTTTTGAATCTTCTTTGGGACACCGAGGCTTGTCCTCTCAGTTGTAGGATCCCTCCATCCCTCAATTAGGCAAATATGCTGAACCCTCACGCTGTGATAGAAAATGGGGGGTGTTTCTCTGCCATTCTTGTCCTCTCCAACTACAGCAAAATCTTCAAGCGGAGGACTCCTGGGAATCTTGTCTCAGGCTGAGAGCAAGCATTTGGGCACACTGAGTGGTTTCTTTGGCTTCCTTTAGCCAAGTGAGTCAATGATCCAAGGTATGAAAGGTTTTGTCTTCATGGTGAGATGGATCTGCTCCTCAGCTTTGACTCTCCCCAGCTGTGTGACCTTGCTCG
Organism: Lophiomys imhausi; assembly: GCA_907164525.1. Taxonomy (NCBI): domain Eukaryota; kingdom Metazoa; phylum Chordata; class Mammalia; order Rodentia; family Muridae; genus Lophiomys; species Lophiomys imhausi. The sequence goes on along the minus strand of CAJQZJ010000838.1, from coordinate 6,118,400 downwards.
AGCTGCCTACCCTCTCTGACTCTGTTTCCTCATCTGTAGCGTGGGAGGGTGGTGTGGGATACAGTACCTGCCTGGTGGATCCGCAGTGAAGAGTAAATTAGACAGCCCGTAGGTGCTCAGTAAATGACAACGCTCATCGTGTGGGAGAGAACAAGAGGAGAGGGGGGAAGGGCAGGCAGGGTTCCTCCTGCTGCAGCTGTTGTTCAAATGCATGATCTCTGCTCCAAGTCTCTCAGTGACCTCGGAACCAAAATCAACACCCAGAACAGGTGCTTCCTTCTCACTGTCCCTCCCTGGCTCACCTGCAGCCACAACCCTGGTAGCTCTAAGGCCCCAGAAAGCTCCTGGGCTGCTCTGCAAAGCCCAGACTCAGTGACCACCTCCAGGAATTCACCCCTGCACACATCTTCCTGCCTTGCTCTCACCTCCTCATGTCCTGGCTCCATGCTATTCTCTTACAGAGGCAGCTCACCCACCTCTTTCCCTCCTCCCCATCTCTCCTTGATCCATGTCCTCCACAACCTGACCACCACTCAGCTCCTTGTTAGCCGACTATCTCCACTGGGCGAATACTGTCCACAGAGGCACAGACTTTTGCCTTGTTGTGCATCTGCATAGCAGTCCCCAGTGCCCAGCCTAGAAGTAGGTGTTTGATAGTTTTTGAGTGAATATCTAAAAGACTACAGGGAGTTAAGTCCTGGCTGGTGCAGGTGAGGGAACAGCCCAGTGGCATAAATACCATCATTTTCCTTTTCCCAAATGAGAGAATTAGCCTAGGTCTCCAGGAGTCCATGAACACATCAGTGGGAGAGTTCCTTCTGAAGGGTTTTTGGATGCTGGGGGTCTCTGGATTCTTGCAGATATTAAGAGCATGCTCTCCCAGAGGTAATAAGCCCTTTCCTGTCCTGACATTTTTTGACTTGTTCTAAAAAGCTGGAGTCTTTGCTTTCTAAGAACCTCCAATAATGTGACATTTTGTGACTATTTACGTCTCAGCAAGCAGTCAGTGGTCCTGGCTCAGGGCAGGGAGGACTCAGGAGGAGCCTGGGCAAGGTCAGCAGGGGAGAGGTGCCTGTAGGGACACAGGAGGGGATACAAAAGCCTCTTTTTGTATATTTGTCAGGGTTTTTTGTTGTTGTTGTTGTTATTGTTGTTCTTTTATTCAAAAGAAAAGATTTAGAGCAAGCATAAGAAAATGTGAACAATCATGAATGCTGGAGATTGGGTACAGAGACATTTATCACAGAAAGCACTGAGTTTTTATATTTTAAAAAACCTTCATATAGAGTTAAGAGTGGGTAAGATTGTTATAGCAGGTGGTTGGCAATAGAGAGCCCATTTTGAAGGCCTGGGGACCTGCCCTTGGGTATTTTTGCAGTGTGTGTGGGCAGAGGGCACGGCTGGGTTTGGGCAGGAACCTGTAGCTCTCAGAGACCTGACTCCTCCTTGCAGGTCTCAGTTTCCTGCTTCCCTGGAAGTGGGGAAATGTTGGGGGGGCCCCATGCTGAGGGTGAAGCTAATTCACTAGTGACACCTCAACAGGGACCAGGAGCCTGCAGTGCCAGTGTGACTCATAGAGATGATTGCTTCACTGCCAGTCTGCGTGGGCCCTGAACACAGCACACTTTACCTTTACCCACTGAGAAGGGCCTGGTGGGAGGCAAAGGTACAGGATCTACCCTGAGCAAGAAAAAGACCTAGAGGAAGCAGAGCGCTGGCCTCCATGCTACTAGCCCCAGGAACAATCCTGGCTGGTACTGGAGTGGATGCACTCATAGACTGCTGGGATGCCCACAGAGTCCAGGAGGGCTGCCCAGTGCTGCAGTGCCACCCTGAGCATGTGGTGTGGGTGGGCTGACTGGATTCCCTCCTCCACATTGAATGTCCCTTGGTAAAGATGCTAAAGGGATGTAGGGGCTTGGGGGACTGGGGGTATTCATGTTTGGCTGGGTTTGACCTGGATTCCTGGTATCTCAGTGCCCACCGCCTCTACAAAATCCTCTAGTGTGAGGAGAAGGGAGAGTCTTGGATTGGGACTTAATGAGGTCTGACTATTTGAACTTGAACCCTGTCTAGCTGGGCCTGAGAATCCGTTCATCTGGGGCCTGATCTCTGGACTTGGTTCTTTCTGGACATGGGTCCCTTACCTTGACTGGGTTCCCCACATCATTTTATTAGTTTCCCCAGGATGAAGGTCCAGGGCTGTTTCTCAGTAACAGCCTGCCTCTGTCTGTGCCACTCATTATCTGCTCACCCCAAGAAACCCCTTGCATGAAGACCACTGCTGTTGCCCTGCCCTTCTGTTCTTTAGCTAACGAATATCTATTGAGGATCACAGACGGAGAAACCAGGAGTGAAGGGGGATTTGCTGGGTGGCTTCATCCCTAGGAAACTCAAGAGCTAGCAAAGTTGACCCTAATGATAGAAATCATGATCAAAGTGGCCTCTGGAAGGTGGAAGAGGCGTGAGGGACTCTGGGTAATAGAAATGGAGCATGAGGGCTGCTGCAGGGGTAGCTCAGTTATTAGGTGCCTGACTAGCATGCTCGAGGCCCTGAGTTTGATCCCCAGCACCGCACAATGAGAAAGAACTTAGTGATGCACACTTGTAATCCCAGCATTAGGGAGGTGGGAGAACCAGAAATATGGTGACCTATTGAGGTGGAGGCCAGTGCAGCTATGCGAAACCCTAACTAACAAACAAAGGAGCAAATGCTTAAAAAAAAGAAAGGGGGAAAATAAAACAACTGTGACAGAGCATTTGTCAAAATACACTCAGTGGCACTAAGGGACACCCCCCCCCCAGCACTTCTTTCTCTATATCTATCATTATTTTCTATTTTTCAGATAGGTTCTTACTATGCTGGGATGATAGGTGTGAGTCTATTTCCCTTTATAACCCCTCCCATTCTGAGATAAGGTCTTGCTATGTATCCCAGCACCCTTAAATCACTAGATAGCTTAGGATGACTTTGAACTTGCAGAACTCCTCCTGTTTCTGCCCTGAAAGGTCTGGGATCACAGACATGAGCCACCACACCTGGGTCCTTGCTGGGTGTTTCCACAGGCTGACTGACCAGCTGGGTTATAGAGGTGAACCAATGTGTCCTCCTTGCACTGTTTTTTTTTTAAACATTTATTTATTTATTATGTATACAGTATTTGCTCTACATATATGTCCGGGCAGCAGATCTCAATGTAGATAGATGGCTGTGAGCCACCATGTGGTTGCTGGGAATTGAACTCAGGACCTTTGGAAGAACAGCCAGTGCTCTTAACCTCTGAGCCACCTCTCCAGCCCATCCTTCCACTGTTTTAATGTTAAAATTTTCATGGCAGTAGGGATGGGTTGAAGGACACTAAGGTATGTCCCAACAAGTAGGTCCCAGAGAAAGCCAGGGGGATGGGAGAGGAAGTGTGAGGTCTGCTGACTGAGTGTTCAGGGTGGAGCAGGTTTTGCCTAATCCCTGGAGGCTGCTTTCTTCCTCACTTTTATGGGATTAATAATTCCTTTCTTAGTTTTTGCATTTTGAGTCAGAGACTCTGCTGAGGAAAAATTCACTGGCGGGGTGGGGTGGAATGATATGTTTTCTTTTATTAGGAAGGTGTATGGTTAGGAGCTGGGGCTCGCGTCACACTGCCTGGCTTCAAATGCCAGCTTTTCTGATCGATCAGCTTAAATCCAATCTTTTAAAGCCTCGCCCAGTGCCTCTATCTTTAAAATAAGGGAAAGAGCTTTTAGGAAGTAAGGGACGCGTGGAGCTCTGGCAGAGCAGAAGGGGAGGAGGCAGGTCAAAGGGCTGGTGGAGAGCAACTGAGTTATAGAACCAAGGTGATTATCGTCGGTGGCACTCAAAGGTGGTCACTTGACCCAGTCCTCCGCCCACCACAGCCACACACAGACCTTGGGTAACCTCGGAGGGGCCTGGGTAGGAGCTGCGGGGTATGGAGCGTGAGAGCACCAGCAATGGGTGGACCCGACGAGGGTGGAGCTAACCAAGCACAGTTCCACAAATCCTCGGATCTAAAAAAGGCCAGAACATAACATTGTTCCGAGTTACTATCCCGAAGTGACCCTCACTGGGAGACTGGTCGCAGCTGCTGGACCTGAAGAAAAAACAGCAAGTGACCTCGCCTTCAGGTCCTCCTCCAGTGTCCCTCCTTCCTTTATTCAGTCCCAGGTTTCTTCCTCCTGGGCTCGCCCGCCTTGAGGCACACATAGCTATTCCAAATGGCCCGCTGCTGCAGGTGTAGACAGCACCAGACGTCGGGGCTCAGCTCAGCGCTAGCCCTGTGCCAGGTTTGCCCTCAGCGGCCGCCGGGCTCGCGCTGGCTCCGGGCTGGCTGGCTAGCTCTCCCGGGACAGGCTCCGGCTTCGGGACCCTCTCTCGCGCCGCCTTGGCCCCGCCCCACCCCGCCCTCCCTCTGTCTCATTGGCAGCCGCAGGCGCGTCGGGGGTTGCCAGGGCGACGGGTCGCTAAGCTGCAAGTCAGCTCCAACTCCAGCCAGTCGGCCTCCAGCGGAGGCAGCGGGGGAGGCCGGAGGGCGGGCGGCCGAACGCGGTGCCGGGCGGCGGGGCCCAAGCGGGCGCCTCCTCCCAGCCCGGCCCGGCACGGCCCCCCTCCCGGCACACAGGCAGGCCGGGGCGGGGGGCCCCCGGAGGCCGGAGCGGCCCGGGCCCCGTCGGGGCGGCCGGAGCGGGGCGATGCCGGGTGGTGGCAGCAGCGGCCCGGGCCGGGGCCCGTGACCATGGGCATCGCTGAGTCCACGCCGGACGAACTGCCGTCGGACGCCGAGGAGCAGCTGCGCAGCGGCGAGCAGCAGCTGGAGCTGAGCGGGCGGCGGCTGCGGCGGCTGCCCAGCGCCGTGTGCGCGCTGAGCCGCCTGCAGAAGCTGTACGTGAGCGGCACCGGGCTGCGCGAGCTGCCCGAGGAGATCGAGGAGCTGCGCGAGCTGCGCATCCTGGCACTCGACTTCAACAAGCTGGAGCGCCTGCCCGACGGCCTGTGTCGCCTGCCGCGCCTCACGCGCCTCTACCTGGGCGGCAACCGGCTGCTGGCGCTGCCATCCGACTTTGCGCAGCTGCAGAGCCTGCGCTGCCTCTGGATCGAAGGCAACTTCCTGCGGCGCTTCCCGCGGCCGCTGCTGCGCCTGGTGGCGCTACAGTCGCTGCAGATGGGCGACAACCGGCTGCGCGCGCTGCCCGCGGAGCTGCCGCGCATGACGGGCTTGCGTGGCCTCTGGCTCTACGGCAACCGCTTCGAAGAGTTCCCGCCCGCTCTGCTGCGCATGGGCCGGCTGCACATCCTAGACCTCGACCGCAACCGCCTGGGCGGCTTCCCCGACCTGCACCCGCTGCGCGCGCTGAGAGTTTTCTCCTACGACCACAACCCAGTCACTGGACCCCCGCGCGTGGCAGACACAGTTTTCCTAGTGGGCGAGGGCGCCGTCGAGCGCATGGCTGAGCGCGACGAGCCCATTCCGCGGCCGCCATCCCGGCGGCCAGCCCGGGCCTTTGAAGATGAGGAGGAAGAAGATCTGCTCATAGGAGGCACAGGACCTAGGGCCCTGGGGCCTGCCAGGGACAACCTCCGAGCCTTGGAAGCCCCTCCAGGATTGGGCACCTGAGTTTCTGCCCTGAAAGATGGGCTTGGCCACTTTGGAAGGAGGGGCCCTGGGAGGCCGTGGATGTCTGGATATGGTGCCAGCTGGGCCTCTTACTTGGGGCAGTGAAGGAGAGGCATTGAGCGAGCTGCCTGGCACAGGCAGGCCTGAGGCCATCTTCAGACACTCCTAGGTACTAAGAAGGACTCCCTGGGCTGACCTCTGGGCAGTTTCAGACCAAGAAGTCTGGAATAGAGCCAGTGATGGTACAGCAGATGAGCTGGTTCTCACCTGGAGCCAGGGTCACCACTATCTATAGAGTCACTCCCACTCTGACTCTGGATGTCCAGGGTGCCTATCACTTTCACCTGGCGTTTGGATCTCTTAGGCCTACCCTAGCTGTTGCTGGAGTCAACCTCTGGGAGAACTGTATGGGGGCAAAACTGCCCCTCCATGCGTGTGTTGTGTGGTGGGGTTCTGGCCAGAGGCAGGGCACAGGGGCTCTGTCCAAGACAGAAGCAGACACAGATTTGGGCCTAACACCTCAGCTTTCCTCAGTTCTCCACCAGGTCCCCCAATACCTGTATGGTACACAGAAAAGTGGGTCTCCATCCCATCTCCCCTCCTGATTTCTTCTCCCAGTATGTGCTGAAATATTGCTGGGCAAAGAGAGATCTTCCCTCTCCTACAGCCTGTGTCCTCAGTTGTCAAGTTTGGGAAGATGCCACTGTGCCTCTAGGGCCTCCTGCCCCAAGAGAGAGGGGCTCTGCACTCTAGGAAGGCTGCTCAGGGCCTCTTTACTGCCTGCACTCTCCATTTCCTTACATGGGCACAGCCAGGGTGGCTGGCACGGCATGGGGCACTGGACGGGCACCATGTGCCTCCACTCCGTCACCAGGGACAGCCTGTGAGGGGGTGAGGAGACACGCTCTGCAATTCCCAGGGCCAGATCCAAGCAATAACAGGAGAGGGCCAGAGGACACTCAGGGACACTGTCAGGGGCTGGAGCCCCAGAAGGTAGTGTTTTCTTTAGGAAGAGTAAAAAAACTGGTTGTAAACATAAATTATATTTCTTGGGGAAAGAATGTGTGTTTCCCACATGTCTATTTATTTATAAGCCCGGGAGCACCAAGTTCCTTCACTGTGAGTGCACCTCCTCCCCCAACCATGTGCCCTGACTCTGTGTCAGGATGACCACAGCCAGTTGCTGTGTCCTTCCTGTCTGGGAAACAAGTGCCCGTTGCAGATGGAAATGGCTCCCTGGAGCTGGTCGTCTGGCATCTTGGGTGTCTTCATGTTCTGGCTCTCCCTACCCTTGATTGTGCTGTCAGGATTGTTCGTAGCTTGGTTCTCAGGTTCTGATTTTGGATCTCCTACCAGCTGGGCTGGTCTTCTGTTCTCTCACTAGTACTGGTCCCTCCCACTCACTCTGTGACTGTACTTTCTCCATTTTCTTTGCCTTTCTCAGCCTCGGTTCCCTCAGTTTTAGCCTCCATCACCATGGCAATGAGAGCTGATGTCATATGAGGTCAAAGGGTCAGGCTCAGTGCAGTAGCTGGGCTTGGTACATTGGTCTGGGCTGTGGGTAAGGAGGGAGGGAGGGCATGGATCTGGAGTGAGATAACACTAGATGGACAGAAAGAGTGAAAAGGCGGGCGATTGCCTCTATATAAGGAGTAACGCTAGTGTGGGACCCAACTGTAGGCTTTGTTTTTGTTGAGGTTCCATCTGGGGCCCTGGGCCTTCCTGGGGTCTGGTAACATGGGGGTAAAGATTTGGGAGGTAAGGTTATCAGATGGGTTGGGTGGGGAGCTGCAGCCCACCAGAGACTGACTCCTTGAACCACAACTTGTCAGGTACAGTGGAAACCCCTGTTGGTCTGCTCTGGCCCCCGCAACTAGCACCAGAGTTGGCTGAGTGACCCTGATGAAGTCTCGGATCCCTGGGCCTCGGTTTCTCTGTAGCTGAGGAGTTGGGTTTTTCAAAGTCTGATGCTCCACCCACCATCCTTTCTCGTGTGTAGCTACAGCTCAGGTTTCCTTCCTTTCCGGTGTTTCTGCTCCCCAACCCTGGCTCACCCAGATGGTCTGGGCAATGCCCTGCAGTAGACTCCCCTGCACCATCCTGAGGGTCATGTTCAGGTCTTTCCTTTTTTTCTTTGTCTAGCTTGGCACCCTTATCTATGGCTATTTACCAACCAGACAGGAGCTTCCCAGACTGTCAGAAGCGGGCTCAGTTTCTTCTGGAAAGTTAGTTTGGTTAGTGTTCATGCTGATGCCTGATGCACTGTTATGGATCTATCTCTCTGAGGAAATGAGCATCTAACCCTAGTTTCCCTGATATGGTTCCCGTTGGTGGTGAAGAAAGCACTGTGTGAGGGGGTCCCATCACCACCCCCCCTACAACTTCCTGACTTGGCACCTGGAGAGAAGGAAGAGATGTGTGACACTTGTAACCATGGCCTCATCTGTGGTCCCCACACAGTCTCAGGGGGAAGTGAGAGGTGGGACACATGGGGAACAGGACAGGAACGCTCTAGGGAGTTGTGTGTGTGGCAGGCAGGAGCAGAGGCCAAGGCATCTGGCAGTTACAGCAGGAGAAAAGGCCAAGGGAACCTGAATAGAGGGCAGAGGAGGTGGTAGGGCAAGAAACAGGCTGAAAAGAGTCTGTGACCTGCCCATTGGCCTATTTGTGGACTCCTAACCCAGTGCCCACTATGGAAGAGCTACTCTATCCTTGGCTGGCTGGCAAGTTGGCAAGTGAGATGGATGAGAATTATAGCATGTCTCCTCCCCTCTGACCTTCAAGTCTTCAGACTGGTTCCCAAACCTCCAGACCAGCTGACCTCTTGATTGGCAGGCAGGGCATCTGAGACCAGGATGTTAGCAGGATACTTTGCTAGCTTTGTTATTGCCTGCCACAAGGGCTTAGTAAAGGGGGAAATGGGGTGATTGAGAACCAAAGATCCTCCCCAGAACCCCCTTCCCCCATGAAGCCACCCTGTCTTTCTTATCTCCCCCAAAGCTTCCTTAAGAATCAGGGCACTGTGATTCTGAAGATGGACATTTATTACCACAGCCAGGCATGCCACATAGAACGTGTATTCAGACAGGGAATGCTGCCCAAGGGCTCACAATCTAAGAGACACCACGCTTGCACACATGTGCACACACAGACACATACACAGAGACACACAGGACCCAGACACAGGGAGTGGATGACTTCACAAGAAACAGATGGGGCGGCTCAGGATGGGGCACCAAGCATGTTCAGATTGTCCTTGGACTGTCTTTCTCAGAGAGGGAGAGGGGAGCCCAGAGTCCAGGAAGGCCAGGGAGACCTTCAGAAAGGGTGTATCTGGGAGGGACTTGCAGGAGAAAGTGGTCTCAGGCACATGAATGGATATATGAGTAACTCAAAGCAGGCAGAGTGAGTGAGCCAGAGAAGTCCAGGGGAGAGGCCCTGTGTTGGTGGCCAGGGTCTGGCACCTCTGTTGTGTTGAACCACCTATGCTAAAGCCGTTTTCTGGGCTTACTTTCCCAAAGAAAATAAACCAAACCCAGGGTGGTTTAGGGTGCCCTTGAAGCTACTTACCTGACCCCAGGACTCCCTCCAACCTCTGGAATAGAAGTAAAAAGAAACCACTTTTTATCCTCGCCCCCAGATGTTTGTGTACACTAGGCAAGAGCTGTACCTCTGAGCTACTCCCCAGCCTGCATACACCTTTTTAAAGGGATATTTAAACCATATTGTAGGAACAGAAGGGAAAAGGGTAGGAAATTTCAGAATGGGGGTACTTAGTACAGATTGAGGCAGCTGCTGGCCCCAGATGTGGGGGACAGAGGGTATGAGACCCTCTTCACTCCAGAGTGGGGCAGGGCCCATGGAGATATGGGGTTCCCTTAGTGCCTATCTGAAGCAGATATAGTTTGCCTTCTGCAGTACCCTGAGAACTGGCAGACCAGCTGCCCTGGACCTAGCAGGGAGTGGCAGGGAAATTATTGCTTCTTTGTGAATAGAAGACACTGAGAGCACAGCAAAGGACATGGCTTGCCAGAGCCACAGACAGGAGGGCACTGGAGTTCAATTTCTCAGGCCCTCAGGCTGGAACTTGCCAGTGGGGCTCTTTAGATTGGAGAGATTTTTTTCCAACTACAGAGAATCAGCCTAGACAATAGGTTGGAGAAAGGCCACAGGTCCAGCAAGCTCAACTAGAGCTCAGCCTATCCTTTCTTTCTTTCCCCTGCCAGGACCTAGAAAGAGACATTGGCCAAAGTCATAGCAGCTGAGCAGGTGATGGTGAGGTGGTGGTTGGGAGTCCCATCTTTGCCTTTTCTACCTACCTGGGAGGATGACCAGGGTTCCCTGGCAAGAGAGGGAGTGCATGCCCCGGTAAGTGAGCTCCAGGGGAGGCCCTGGAGATTGCAGGTGGGGGAACCCCACTATTTCTAAGCATGCCTTTAGACCTGATCTGAGACATGCAATGCCCTGCTTTGGGGCAGCTGGTGAGGGTGGGGATTACACTAGGTCTGAGAGTGAGCTGGAAGCTCAGGCAGGTCCAAGCCACTAATGAAAAGGTCAAGTCCCAGAGGTGACAAACTGAGTGGAGGTACCCCCAAGACTCCCCAATCCCCCAATCCCAGCTGCTGCTCCCCCTGGAGGGAGAGAGAGAGAGAGAGAAGGCTGGGACCCACAGAGGAAACAGCCAAGGCCCTACTTTTTCACGATCCTTTATTAATCAGAACAGGCCTTGCCACAAAAAGCAGGGCCCATTCCCACAAAAATATGATTTTGCAAAGAGGAAAATTTTGCTGGCTTAGAGGGTGCATATGGTGGAAATTTTTGTATGGTTCTTTTTCCCTTTTTTCTTCATTTCTCTTTGCTGTATTTTTTTTTCTTTTTGTGATAATGGATTTTTGTTTTATTTTTTATAAAACACTTGCGCTCAAGGACTCAAACACAATACAAACAGTGCCAACAATTCCCACCCCTGGGGGTCCAGGCTGAGCTGGGAATCCCCTTGGCTTTTTTTTTTTCTTTTGTGGCTGTTTTCCTTTGTCCCTTCCCTGGCCTCTGGTGCTGGAGGGCAGGTGGAAGGGTGTGCTGGGGCATGTGGAATTTGTATAGCAGTTACATGGAGAAGATGGTCACAAGAAAGAATACCTAAACAACATAACATCTAAGTCTAGGATGCCCACGAGTTGTCAGATGATGCTCATAAAGGGGCTTGGGACACAGTGAAGAGACAGATTTGCTCTGGCGGTTCCTAGAGGCTATTTGGGGCAGGGTGGATGGGCAGGTGGCCCTTGCTTTCAGGCATCAGTGACAACTTTGCTCTGGGTGGCACCTTCAGAGCCCTCCTGCCTTAATCCCCTAGGTCAGGTGATGGTGACCTCACAACCTCCCCCATGAGGTAGGTGAAGTATTGTTACCATCATTTTACAGATGGAGAAACTGAGGCCCAGGGAGTGTGGGTGACTTGCCCAAGATCCTAGGATGGTGGTGGCAGAGCTCTGGTGCCCTCCCCACCCTCAAGTTCCCCATTTCCCTGCTCCCCTGGCTGCCCTAACTGTCCCATGCCCAGCCCCTGTATCACCCAGCTGCCTCGTGCAAATCCACTCTGCTCTCCACACACTATTTGGAACCTCTCTGGTATCCTCCACTTCAGTTACATTTGGGGGCTGAAGAATCCCAGGTTGGGTCATCACTGTTCCTAGGTAGGGTCTGAGGGGGAATAACTCTGACGCTCTCTGAGCTGAATGGCTAGAGGAACACGAGTGGGCCTCGCACAAATGATGCCGTTCTTACACTCACTGGCGTAAGTTGCTTGGGTCCCTCAGATGCGAAATTCCAGACTCTTGACCATACCCTATTCTATTTCCACACAGCCTCCGGGGGTCCTTTTCTGGGGGCTACACCCAGCTGGGCAAGGCAGTTGGGGTATATCCCACTTAAAGCAAAAGCTGCAGTAGAGAAACATTTAGATTTACAAGTAATATGGGTAACTTTGTTTTACAATGGAATTACTCACTCTACAAATGATTTACCTACTACATAAGAGATTATTCCTCCAGGTCCCAGGGGACAGGGTGTGAAATTCAATTTAAGAACATTTTGATATGGGCAAAAGGAGATCTCATTACCTAGAACAGAAAGTTGAGCTTAAGGGAAAGCCTATTGAAGGAAAACGTGCCAAATAGCTATGCTTCCACTGTGTTCTAGACATGCAGATCCAGTTCAGAGCCCCTTCCATCCTTGGGGTGTCAGGCTTGCCAGCCAGGTTAGAACTGTGGTCCCCAACAGCTACCACACATGTGGTGTTCTGGTGCCACCGGGCGGTAGGTTCTGGGAATGTTGGGATCAAGTCCAAACTGGTTTTGAGGCTGTCACCAGCTGGGTCTTTTCTCAGTACAGCACAGAGGGATGACAGAGCTGAAGAGGGATCATCCTGGAGTCTGCTGTTTTCAAGGGGAAGCCAGTTCTAGTCTCAGCAGAGGCTGGGAGGAGAAACGGCAGCTTCTTTGGGTATGGCAACCTCAGACTCCTAGAATGTTCCCTGCTTCCTCTGCTTGTATGGTGGGTGGGAGGGGCAGAAAGAGCTACTACTCTGGTGTGGGTAGGGGGTGGAAGGGAAGCAGGGAGGGTGGGGGATTTATCAAGACAACCCAGAGAAGAAGGTCAGGGATAAATCATATTATGCAAATAAAGGGATGGACGTGTTGGGGTAAAGAGTGGGGAGAGGGACTGTATCCAAGCCAGAGAGTGTGGAGCTGATGCTGTCTTGGCTGGAATATGAGATCTGGGAAGGTGGGGGCCCCTGGGGGAGGGATTAGGGATGCCTGAGAAGGACTTAGTGGTGCCTTGTTGGAAGGCCATGCACACGGTGAGTAGGTGCCTACAAAGTGTAAGCCCAGGCCCAAGGAATGACATTGGAATGGGGAGTTGCTACTGGGGAATTATGGAGGTGGGGGCTACAGAGACAGGCAAAGTAGGTGCCAGGAGCCAGCTGAAACACTGGCCCTGGTTCCCACTCCTTCTACTCAGCTGTCCATACCGTTCTTCTCCTACCTTTCCTGTGGCCTTGACCTCTACCTGACCCAGCCCCACTTCATCCTGATGAAACTCTGCTACTGTCCACAGCCAGTCGGCATTGCAGGCCCCAGGGGGACAGGGAGTGAGCACTCCCTTTCACACATGTGCACATGAGCTTACACGTGCACTGTGCACACATGGGTGGACACACACACACACACACACACACACACACACACACACTAGACACAACACAAATACACAGGGCCAGGTCTCCGGGACCTTGGAGCACAGACTATATACTATCCTCGGCATCCAGGGCCCAGCCGGCACCTGAAGCTGGGGGTGGGCCTGATGACCAGGCCGTGGCCAAACGCCTCGGCCTTCCTCTCCTGGGCCCCAAAAGAGGGGGCTAGAAAAGGGGTGGCTTCTTTACACTCCAGGCACTGCCTTAAAGAAAACGGAGGGCTGTGCCCACCTGGCAGGCCTCTGGAGGGGTCTGCCCATCTGCCCATCTGGCTCTTAAGCTTTCCCCTACTTCTTTAGTATCAGCAAATCAAGAAAAGAAAGAGGCAGAGCAGGGAAATGGCTCCCAGAGCCCCCACTCCTGAGCTGGACTCGGGGTGGGGCTGGTACTTCCTAGAAATGGGGCCCAGTAGAGTTCTGGTAGCTCTCCCTGGCTGAGCACTCAAGGGTTTTCCCTCACCCATGGCAGGGGGGCTGGGCTGAGCACTGTGCATAAAGTGGTGGGGGCATGATGGGGACCCAGGCCTTGGCCCTTGGGGCCTCCCTCAGGCTTTCAGCTGGTGCCACTGGGCCACAGGCTGCCGGGGACGAGCGATCATGTCCTTCCAGTGTTTTACTTCACCTGGTCCGCTCTTCCAGGACAGGTAGATCTGGGAAGGAAGAGAAGATATATTATGGCAGGCTATGAAGCTTGGGCTCTGTCCCATAGTAACAGCCTGCCCACAGAGCCTTTCCCACCCTCCCACCCTGACCTAGTTTCCTGCCTGTACTATCCCTCAAGGGCTTGGGCATGCCTGGCCCTTTGACACCAGACTGCGACCTATTTTTCAGTGAAGGTCATGACACAGGCAGTCCACAGGGGCCACCTTCCCTGCCTACGAGGCAACATTGTTACTGTCTATCCCATCCCCTGGCATTTCATGTCCCTACCCCCAGGTTCTGCACTAAGGGCTTTAGTATCTAGAGATCAATGTGCCCTTACCAACCTGGCAGGTGGATAGACTACATACATGACCAGCCACAGTTTTCAGATGGGGAAACTAAGGCATACAGAGTTAAGAGTCTTACCTTCAGTCAGAGCTTAAAAGTTCAAAGTGTAGTGCAAGGCAAGTCTTGGGGGTTCTAGACTACCAATCCAGCCCAGGCTTGTGTAAGGCCTCCACAACATTGCAGGGCTCCCTCAACCCCCCCCCCAAAGTAGTCCCAGCTGAGTCTGTGCTGGACACTTGATGGATATTTAAGACCAGAGGCATTGGAAGAAAAGCAGATTGTATTGCAGGACCTTGGCCAGGGCACCTTAAGGCCATCAAGATGACAACTAGAGAGCAAGAAACTGTCACAGGCCAAACAGCCCATAGGCCTTGACAACTGAGTACAAGGTGCTAGCTGGTACTGGATCCTGGAGCAGAGATGGGACATTAGAGGAAGAGCTGACCAGACGCAAATGAAATCTGGTGGATTCACAGCAAGGTCCCATGCCAGTTCCTTAAGCTGTGACAGATGTGATGTGAGGGGCTAGCAACTGAGGACACTGGGCAAGAGCTATATAGATACTCCATTTTATCTTTGCTACTTTTCTGTAAATTTAAAATTACTTACCAGGGGTAGTGTCTCACACCTAAAACCTGAGGGACTGCTATGAGTATGAGGCTAGCCTGGGCTACATAGTGAGTCTGAGGGCCAGCCTGGGCTACAGAGTGAGACCCTGTCAAAACAAAACAAACAAACACCAAAACAAAATGAACAAATACTGTACAGGGGTGAACAGTGCTCTCAGCCTCAGGATCCTCGGTGCAATGGACTCATCATAGAGCCTGCCTTATAGGTAGCTGGAGATGGTGTATCTGCTGCTCTCTGACTGAGTTCTTGGTCAATCCCCTCTCTCTGAGGCTTACTGACTATTCCTTCCCACTACGCCACCACCATAGAGTCACAGCCAAGAGCTCCTGTGTGCCTGTTTGCTTTTGCAACTTCAGCCTAGCTTGATACGACAGCCTGGAGCAAGGCCAGATTCCTGCCTCCAGGAGCTGAGCTGGGCTTGTGACTCAGAAAGGTTCCAGGTCCTTGGGCTTTCTATACTACCCCAGGCCAAAGCAAAAACAAAACCACTGTTGACTTGGTTTGGACCATGGAAGACTGGCCTGTTAAAGGAGCAAAAGGCAATTTCCAAGGAAACCTAATTCTACAAGGCAGAACTGTGTGAGGGGATAGAAGGGCCTCTGGGGGCTCATCCCTGAACATACACTCTAGCTGCAGTACCTGTGCCCACAGGTTGGCTGAATAATACTCCCAGGGCCTGCATTCTTTCACAAGGCCATCTGCTTTCTTCTTCCCAACAACTAGGTCCCCCTTTTCATCTCTGAGGAATGCCTGCAGATTGGCCCCTTCCCTGCAGATGCCAAGCCATCTTTCTCCAAATACGCCATTGTTGGGGTTAGATTGAGAATGGGCCTTATAAGCTCATTATATTTAAATACTTGGTCTCCAGCTGGTAGAACTGTTTGGGAAGGATTAGGAGGTGTGGACTTGTTGGAGGTGTCACTGGGAATGAGCTTTGAGGTTTTAGAAGCCCATGCCATTCCCAGTTAGTTCTCTCTGCCTTGTTCTTGTCAATCAGATGTGAACTCTCAGCTACTGCTCCAACACCATGCATGCCTGCCTGCTGCCATGTTCCCCATCATGATGGTCATGGACTCACCCTCTGAAATTGTAAGCAAGCCCCCGATTAAATGCCTAAATTATTATTTTATATGTTATTACAAGTTGCCTTGGTCACAGTGCTTTTTCACAGCAGTGGGAAAGTAACTAAGAGAGTCATATACCTGCCTTTCCTCTGTCCTGATCACTGGTCCCCTGCACTAGTCCTGGTCAAACTTCTAAGACTTAGTCAGGGCTCAGTCAGTAGAGTGCTTGCCTAGAACACATGAAGCCCTCACATTCAGTCCCCTGCACTGCATAAAGCAGCGGCAATGAATGGCACCTGCCTGTGATCACAGTATTTGGGAGGTAGAGGCAGCAGGATCAGAGATCCAAGGTCATCCTCAGCAACATAATGAATTTAAGGCCAGCCTGAGCATGGTGACATGCGCCTTTAATCCCAGCACTAGGGAGGCAGAGGCAGGCGGATGGATGAGTTTGAGGCCAGCCTGGTCTACAGAGAAAATCCCAGGATATCCAGGGTTACATAGGGAGACTCTGTTTCAAAACAAAACAAAAGAAAATGATGGAAAGCAAACTTCTGTTAGTGAATGGATGAGCACATATGCCATGGGTAGGAACATTTCAAAACTGATTCATATTAGAATAGAAGAGCCAGGCTATGCATCTCATATGTCCTTATCAAATGCTCCCACCACACTGTATAGTTAGGGCTTCCTTACTCTCATTTTGAGCAGAGAGGTGACAGTGTTAGGGGGTAGAGTTCCAGGGCCAGAAGTATAGCTCAGTGGCAGTGTATGCCTGGGTTTCATTCTAAATGCCACAAACAAACAAACAACAAAACCAGAACCCAGGCAGCTGGGCTTTGGTGCCCATACTCCCAATACTGAGTCAGAAACACAGGAACATGCTTTTCAAAGTAGAAAACTGGAGAGTTTATGTCATAGAATTATGTTGTATGAAAACTCAAGTCAGACCTGGCTTCTTGCCTAACATGCAAGAAGAGGTCGCCTTTATCCAGAGTCTGCTTCTACCTCAGAGAGTTCTGACCTTACTGTGGGATGCTCTGTAGGGCTGGCATTAGCTTCATTTTTACAGATAATAACATAGAAGCTCAGAGAGGCCAAGTGACTTACTCTGGGCCACCCATTCATGCCTGTGCAGATCAGCTAGGAGCTGAAGTCAGGTCTTTGGTTTCTGTAAAGGGCTCTGCCACAGCTTGTCCCATAAACAGTGATGAACCAGTCTGAGAACTTAGAAGGCTTTGGGGGAACTCAAGCTACTTCTCTCTGTTTCTTCTTTCCCTGTCTGGCTGGGTCTTTCCTAGTAACTAGGTCTGTGCTCATCCTTGGACCCTGTTGCCTCTTAAGGACAAACCTGTGGACCTGGCTGCACACCCCAGCCCAGCCCTACCTTCCCAATGACATCATTGCGGCTGAGCTTATCTTTGTCCATGACAGTGATGATGATGGTGGTCTCCCTCAGCTTCTCCGTGGGGATGTCGAAGGCGAAAGACTCATTGAAGATAGGGTTCAGGTTCCTCTTCTTTGTCACTGTTTTCTTTTTCTCTACCCGCTTGTCTTTATACATCAGCCACACCTTCACATAGGGGTCTGAGGGGTGGTGGTAGAGGAAGTGTCAGAGGGACACAGTGTGTGTGTTGTGGGAATTCAAGGATCCTGGTGCTCTTCCAGGTCAGAAACTTAAGTGGGTGCTGGCTGCATGCTTTCTAAGAGGGTGATGAGGCCAAGCCAGGGCAAGAACAAGAGGGATTAGGGATAATCAGTAGATGATAGAACTGAAAAAGACCCCAGACATTGTCTCAGTGTTGTCATGCTAGCACTCAGAGAGGACAGGTCTTCCCAAGGCCAAACACAAGCAGCACTCCAGCTAGGACTGGGGTCTTTGTACCACCATGTTACTTTTCTTCCTGTTTCAGGGAGGCCTGGCTGCCAAGATGTACGACAAAATGGCTGACCCAGAGCATGTTCAAAGGATTCTGGTATCTCTATTCAAAGAAGTTGGGACTGGAAGGGGTCAGGGTTAGTGCCCCAATATACTTCTATACTCCCTATCCAAAGTGGCCCTGTGTCACCTGAGGCTCGGCCCACCCGCTTGCCCATCTTGTGGTGATGAGCCACAGCACCTGATGTGCCCCCGATGTCCATGGCTTTGAGGTTTCGAGCTTTGATGATGTTCACGATGATGGAGTTGGCAGAGGGGTTGTAGCAGAGAGACAAGAGCAGCTCCCCTCGGCTCCCCTGTAGGGCAACAGGAGGCATGAGGCTGGACCTCAGGGAGAGGGATGCTCCCTTTGGTCTCCCTGCAGGGATGACAGGTGTGGGAACTAGAAGGGAGGGTGTGGTCAGAGAGCTCAGCTGTCCACAGGTTCCTTCTGCCCTGACCTGGGTTATGCCAGCCCCTCTGCCTGTCATTCCTGTCATGCCATCTCCTCTCCTCCCGCAGGTCCATGCTTACTCAGGGCTCCCAATTCCCCAAACATAGCCCTGGGCTCATTGCTCAGCTCAGGTGACTCACCCCGAGTTCTAAACCCCAGCACTCCAGCCATAGGTGGGGGACAGCTCTCTGGGGGCTGCCCAGCAGTGGTGTACTCTGAGCCCTGCTGACATCCTAAGGCTGAGGACAGTTGAGGATCCTCTGCCAGCCCTGAGCACATTGTTCTAGCCAGAGGACTACAAGGGGCCTTACACTCCCATCGCTGCATGGCTTCAGATCCTTCCAGAATGTCTGCATCTGGGTCAGGTCCACCTTGTTGAGAGGGATGGACACCTCCCCAATGGGGTCATTGCGGCTGAAACGGTCATAGTCCAGGACCTGGAGGTAGAGGACCCTCTGCACCACTTTCTCGTAGGGAAACCCTAAGTGGGGGGCAGATAAACAAGGTGAGGAGTGTTATCACAGCAATAAGAAAAGAAATTAAAATGGAGGGAAGAGAGAGATGGAGAGTTGAAGGGAGAGAAAGAGGGTGGAAGAAAAAGGGAGAGAAGGGAAGAAGAAAGGAATGGGGGCCAGGAAGTAAAAATGAAGCCTTATGAGTGTGGCTGGCCTTGTGTCCTCTGGCACCACCCTAGGCCAGAGGATCAGAGCTGACTGACTCAGTAGCACTTTCTGAAGTGCCAGCAAGAACTCTGTCTCATGTGACCCAACAGATGGAGAAACCAAGTCTCAGATCTTTTACATGACAGACCTGGGACCAACAGTAGGATGAAGACCATTAGTGTGCTCATCCTGTATGTCCATTTCAGGTCTGGGCAGTGGTCCCCTTGCTGTCTGGATCAAGTGTGGGCAAGTGGTTCTGCCAGAGGCCATGTGGCATACAGCAAGTATCACATAGCAAGTCCCAAGAAGACAGGGGACAAGGAAACTAGAAAGATACCTGTGAGAACGAACCCCTGTTCTAGGACTCTGCCTTCCCCTTCACTTCCTCCCAAGACATGATCAGCCTATCAGCGCTTCCTAGATAGATCCCACGATGGGTACCCAAGCCACCGGCACCTCTTGCCCAACCAAGACATGATCAGCCTATCAGCGCTTCCTAGATAGATCCCACGATGGGCACCCAAGCCACCAGCACCTCTGCCCAACAGCCTCGAGAGTGTCCAAACCACCCTTCTGGCTCCCAAGCTTCCTCCCATGGTCCATTCTCAACAATGTGGCCAGATTGATTTTTTAAAAATAGCTGGCATGCCACAGCCTGCTCCTTTTAACATCCCAGTGCACTCCACTCAGAAGGAAAGCCAGCCTACGCTGGTGCCTAGTTCTTCCAAAGTGTGGTCCCACTGTCTTCCTCTGTGGGCTGGTACCAGCCCTTCCCTCAGTGCCCAGCCTCCGTCCCTATAGACTTTTTTCCTGATCCCTTGAAGTCCTGTCTCTGCCTGCATCTGGACCTAACCTATGAGCTCCCACCAAGTCTGCTCCTGCCAATTCTCAACTTTTCCATCTAGGCTCTCTTTCCTGCTGTCACAGATGGGTGGGCTGTCCTGTAACACACTCCATCACTTTCCTTTCTTGGCTCTAGGGCAAGCCCAAACAGGCTTATCTATCTGCTTCCTCCACTATCTTATGGCCTGCTTGCCAGGCCAGGGTAGTCACTTATATTTTTAAAGTTACATTTATGTGTGGTTATATGTGTGTATGTGGGCTCATGTACACAAGTGTGTGCGAATATGCCACAGTGTGAATGTGGTGTGGTGGTTGGAGGACAACTTGGCAGGAGTTGGTTCTCTCTTTCTACCATGTGGATCCTGGGGACCAAACAGAGGTCATTAGGCTTGGCATCCACAACTTTGCCTGCTGAGCCACTTCAATGGCCCAGATGGATATTTGTTAAGAGAACAGATAACTGGGGGCTGGGGAGAGGAGTCGGTGGATAAAACACTTGCCGCACAAGCATGAGGACCTGAGCTTGGATCCCTAGTCCCCATGTAAAACCCGGGTATAGTGAGTGGTGGTTACTGCGAATCCCTGGAACTTACTGCCCAGCTCCTCTAGCCAATTGGTGAGCCACAGGTCCAGTGAGAGACCTGTCTCAAAAAATAAGGTTGATGTGTCTGGAGAGGTAGTTCAGCAGTTGTGAGAGCAAGTACTGCTCTGGCAGAGGACCAGTTCAGTTCCCAGTGCCCATTTCAGGTAGCTCATAACTCTTCTGACCTCCACAGGACCCTCACACACAATGCTTCTCCTCGTGTAGACACACACAAATGCATATAAAATATTTTCTTTTTTTTTTTTGGTTTTTCGAGACAAGGTTTCTCTGTGTAGCCCTGGCTGTCCTGGACTCACTTTATAGACCAGGCTGGCCTCGAACTCACAAAGATCCGCCTGCCTCTGCCTCCCAAGTGCTGGGATTAAAGGCGTGCGCCACCACCGCCCGGCAAAATATTTTCTAAGAAACAGTCATGAGGGACCAAGGAAGACACCATGTCTTGACCTCTGCCTTCCACGTGCATGCATGCACCTGAATACACACAAGCACACACACACACACACACACACACACACACAAAGTAATTGAATGGATGGATAAATGCCAGTGAGCTGGCCTGACAGAGTTGGCCAGAATGAAAGAGCAAAGAGAGGAAGGCAGGTCTGAGCTCTGGGGGGCCCAGGTGACCTGGGGTGGGCACAGGCCAGCCTGGAGTTGGTGTAAAATACTGAGGTATGAAACAGGAAGGAGGGACCATCCTCAGGGAGCCCCACCAGCTGGACGGATGGAGATGGAGTGGAGGGAAGGTTCTTCACTGAAGTCATGGAGATGGTGGAGGAGCCTCTGATGGCAGTGGGTCTGGGAGAGGATTCCCGCTTCATTCAGGGTCTCCCTTTCCCCCTACTGAGGGAAATGTGCCTTGCTCATCTTGAAGGCCCCGGGGGACTTTGCCCAGGTGACCCTAGCATCTGTTTGGGTAAGATGCATGAAGACAAGTATCCTGAGTGCCTCCACGAGGTCCCTGTGCCTAAATCATTTTCTCCGACACCACAGGAAACAAGTCTTGTACGTGTCAAACACTCATCCATCAGAGCCTGTCTTGAATGGCTGGTGTTTGAAGGGTTTTTCTCTGCATACTAAGAGGAGGCTATGCAGGGTTCCCACAGAACATGGTTTACTAATCAGCATAGCCTTGTCCTCTGTGAGACAGGTGTGACTGGAGCTGTATTAATTCCTCATTCTTTTCTGAACTCCCAGGATCCAGCTATAAGTTAGTGGTGAGCAAATACATGTGTGAGGAAGTTGAGGGTTGGTTCTGCCCCTAAGCCTCACCCATGTGCTGGCAATACATGCTTCCAAATGCCAAGCCTCTGGTTAACTTTGCCATCTCTAACCTGGTGCCCATGCTGGCCTGGAGAGGAGGGGCCCACAAACGTGGGCACTCACCACATCATCAAGCCACAGAATACACAGGTGCTGATGGGCTTGGATGCCAGTTGGGTAAGAGTCCCTGGGGTAAGCATGTTGGATTCTAGAAGGCCAGGGCACCTCAAAGCAATGTAATCCCGCAGGGACTGATTTTCCTGGGCTGAGCCAGGTTACTGGGAAAGAGTCCAGGCTTCTCATTGGAGCATCCTGATGCCCCAGGACTGGAATAGGAACAGTCTCCTCACTGTGCGCCCTGTGTTCTCAGACATGAGAGACAAAGAGTGACTTTGGCACATTTGGCTTAGCACTTCTTGGAGCCAGCAGGAATGGCTCAGAGATCTTGCTTGCCTCCCATGGTGGGAAGGGGTCAAAGACCAGCAACAGACCATGCCTTCAGCAAGCTGATATCAGGGTGTCGGGGCCTGCTCTATGTGCCTTGAAAAGTTACTAATTTGTTTAATTATCATTATTACCCCTATTTTGTTGATGAAGAGAACAAAGACCAGAGAGGTTAGGGTCTTGCTTAATGTAACACAGCTAGTAAGTGAGAAAGCTGAGATTCCAGCTCAGACAGCTGATGAAGATGAAGGTGAAGATGTAGGGCAGAGTACTGGAAGGTTCTGGTACTACCACAAGACTCTCATGGGCCCTTCAGCTAGTTGCTCCAGAGCAATGTGCTTCTGGATGCCACAAGACAGGACCCTAGCCTATATAACAGTGTTCCTCCTTAGCTTGTGGCTAGAATATCGACTTCTCTCACCTCCTGGAACCAACCTGAGCTAGGAGCAAAATGCATTGGGCTAACAGGCATGTGTGTGTAAAAACCAGGAATTTTAGTGTGTGTATGCAGCTTGCATGCATGTGTGTTTGTGTACCTGTGTACCTATGGGCATGGACTTGTCCATGTTTCTTGCCTGCAGCCACACAGGTGGGATGAGGTGAGTGGGTGGGGAAGCAGGAGTGGCTCCAGCCTCACCTTCAAATAGAAAGGTCTCGTTCCAGTGTGGGTTCAGATTCTTCCGCTTCACCTTGGTCTCCAGTTTGTGCTTCTTGTCGGGCAGCAGGTAGATCTTGACAAAGGGGTCACTGGTGCCACTGAAGTCCTTGGCTGGCAGCTCCTGGGCCTTCATGACCTTCACTGTGAGAGTGGACTCCTGGAAGTTGTAGCCAACGCTGAATTGGATACGTCCCAGGTTCTCTCGGCTGCAGCCCTCTTGGGCCTCATCCTCCTCGGAGCCTGGGGAAAGCTGCAGTGGAGAAAGATGGCAGGTTGGTGTGTATTCTGTCTCCACAAGGCTCCTGGGCAGCATGGCAGGGTCCAAAAGCCTCTCTGGGATGGAGGCCTACAAGTCAGTTTCTCCTCATCCCAACATGTGGCCAGCTGGGGTAGTGGCCCATCACATTCATGGCCAGTGGAGGATGTTCAGGTTCTGAGAACCCCACCTTAACCAGAAAGGGAAGGAAACAGGGCCAGGATGGTTCTGCCTCCTGGACCTCAGAGGCATTAGCAGGAGACTCTGCTTTCTCACCTCCCCTTGAAACAGTAAATCTGTTCAGCTCCAAGAACCAACCCTAAGCCTCCCTCCCCTCTTCTTCCAGAGCTATGGACTCATGGGAGACCTACCAACTGTTACAAAGGACTCTATGGGGGCTGTGGATGATACAGTTTACAAGATAGGAAGAGCAAGTGTTCAGATGAGTCACCAAGGGCATGACTGAGATAGGCTCTCTAGGTTGTCCCCAGGGAGCCTGACTGAAGCAAGTTGGGGGTCCCTGGGGACTGAGGTTGTACCTCCAGGGTATACTTGTTTCCAGTCTCTATTCCTTAGAATAGCTGCCTGGGCAGGCCTGGACAGGCATAGACAGCAGTGGGTGGCCACAAGGAAGGACCGGGTGCCACATTTTCATTGCAACATGGAATTGGGGGAGGGCAGTTGGTGAGCTCCTACTTGGGTTACCGCTCACTAGGAATAATGGAAGGTCTTGAGGTCCTACCCTGCCCAATCAGGGGCCCTGCAGGCCTGGGTATCTTAGAGTCCACATCTCCTTTGGTGATAGATGGGAGTCAGGGAATTGCAGAAAGGACAGAACGATAAGACTTGCCTTCTCCCCACACTCCCTCAGAAAATCTTTGGCCTCACTCCTGCTTCCTGGAGAGGCAACCCCAGCTTCTCAACATAGAATATCACAGGTGACAGAAGGCAGACAGAGGCACCTACCATGGTGAAGACTCTTACGTCACCTTCTTACTGCTGGGTCAGGCGACTGTCACCCGCCTCTTGCTGAGAAGACTGGCTCAAAGAGGTTAAGTCACATGTCCAAGCTTTCACAGCTGTAGAGGCCCTCTCTGACTTCAAGGTCCACTCTTTCTACCAAAGCAGGCCCAGGTCCCAAGTCATAGTAAGTCCCTCCCCCTAGCCACTAAAAGCAAAGGCCTGCCCCAACCAAGGAGAAGTGTCCAAGTCACATTGATGATGGCAAATGCCACCCATGGGCCAGCTACCTGTCACATGCCAATTCTCCCCCATGCTACACACTTGGCTTCCTTTGTTGCGCCTTCTTGTACCCTGAGGCAGGCACTAGTATGTTGGAAGTTCAGCCTGGAGCACACAGATTTTAGGCCACTCACCTCAAGCCCCACAATTGAATGGCCAGTCAGAACTTGAAGCCAGGTTTGTGGCCAGCAACTGTGGCTCCGGAATTTAGACCATAGTTTGAATTTGACCTCTGGCTCCACCCAGTGGCTGAGGAAGAACTGCACTGAACTTTTGTGGGTGTGTCTGAGACTGGGACTCATGTGGCCCGGGCTGGCATCTAATTTTCTATGTTGGAAAGCTGTCTTTAAACTTCTGATCCCCCTGCCTCTATCACCTGACTTCTGGGACATGGGCCACCATACTTAGTCTATCAGGTGCTAGGAATCAAACGGTGCTTCATGAATGCTGGGTAAGCACTCTACCCACTGAGACACATCCCTAGCCCATTGCTGATGCTCCTGTGCACCCCCTGGCTGATCTCACAGCCCACAGGCTCTATCCCAGATCCACCCAGGATGTGGCTTTCCCATGTAGAGTCCTCCACTCCCACTTTCCCCTCAGTTCACAGCAGTCCTCTTCCCCTGAACCTCCTGAACCTGCAGGCTGGAGACAACGGAACTTAAGACTGCAGAGCTCCCAGGAGGGTGAATGGGCTCATGGAACACACAGACAAAGCCAACCAAGATGACCTGCACCCTCATTCCCTCTCATATTATGGGGGAGTCTTAGGACACTGTAGGTGTGGGCGGTCTCAGCCCCACCTAAGTTCGCTCCATCTCTTGGGGGAAACCTGGGGTGTCTAGGTGGACTTCACCTCTGAAAGGGGCAGAAGAGCCTCTGCATCCACTTGCTTAGTTTTCTCAAGGTCCAGCCCTGAGCCCTGGTGAACAACTCATTTCCATGGAAACCAGGCTGCCCAACTTGCCCCTCCCCCTCCCCAAACCTCCATCCCAGAAGTAAGCCTTAAAGGACATCACTTCCCATGTTCCCCAGTGTGGATGGTCTGTTTACCTCTAGGTATCTGATTCCTGGCCCTCAGCTTCAGCAGCCTGGGGTCTGGAGAGCACCACAGGGTGAGGTCACGGGACATGGTCTGCCCTGCTTATCTTTACTGTCATTGTTAATATCGATGACCTGGCACTGGCAGAGGGCTGGGTAATTAGACTTGCCTTCCCACCTCCGGGCATCCGTGGAGTGACGAGAGGGAGATGGGCCTGTGTTTCCTTCCGCTGCTTGAATCTGCCAGCCTCTCCCTCAGGGCAGTAAGGGGCCAGCCAGCTGGCTGGGAAAGGGCTGTCCCTTCTGGGAACCCAACTACCGGGAAATAGCATCAATTAAGGGGCTATGCAAGGAGGCAGGGTGGTCTGTGGCAATGGGCTACCCAGAGCAAAAGACAACCAGCCTACACAGAGTTGGAAATAGGAAGGAAGTTGCAAAGGGCCAGGCCAAGGGATATGGGCTCCACCTCATGACCAATGCCTGGAAACTCGAATCCTTACCTAGATGCTTTGTGACTCTGTGTGCGTATTGTTACTTGAGACAAGTCAGACTGGCAGGAAACTGTGAGGCTGGTTAGGGGTGGCTAGAATCCTGCCTCCCCAGGAGGAGAGCCAGGAAAGTGGTCTAAACCCTGTTACGTCCAGTAGAGGGAGAAGGTGCTGGGTTCCCACCATGAGCCTCTCCAAGCCTTCCAGGAACTTCCTGGTCATCAGATCCTTAACTCATTCTTGTCTACCAACTTGCCCTACCTGTCTGTGGGCCTCCCTCTGGGGATTAACCCAGCAGCTCTCTGGAAACTGAAAGTAGCTGTGACGAATTGATGCCACCAGGGGGCATCACAGGAACTGCAGCCCCAGCTTTGATGAACAGCCTAGACTGGGACCATAGGCCTGTCAGCAACAGAGAGGTCACTGGTGGGCTCCAAGACAGCCATCCCAGGGGAACTCCACCTTACACCTATGCAAGAGAATGCCATTTGAGGGAAGGGACACCTGCCTCCAGGCCACTGCCCAGCGGCCTCTCCTCCCAGGGCATAAAAATATCTTGTATGAGTGGGATTTCTTAGGCTTTTTCTCAGTTCAGAAAAGGATCAAAGGAAGGCAAATGGGGAAACTGAGGCATGGAAAGGCATTTTGATGAAAGAGCCAGGAAAAAACAAAAAAAGAAAAAACAGTCCTCATTCAGTCAGCAAACCCTGAGCAGCCATCCTACTGGGACTGAGTGCCTAGGTCTCTGATTGAGTTGCCTATTTCTGGTCCCACAGCCCATCCCCAACCCTTCTCACCATGAGCATCTCGCTGGTGAGGGAATTGACGAGGTCCGAGACAGAGGAACGGGGCTCCGTTCTGCGGTCAGACTCATCATGGGGTGTCTGGCCGGGCACTGGGGCTGTATTCACAGCCTTCCCTCCTGCAGGCAACCTGGAGGTGGGGGTAGGGAGGGAGTTCCAATGAGCATGGGCTTCGGGCAGGCCTGGGCTGGACTCCATGGGTCTGGGTGGCCACAGGATCTTCTCCGAGAAACCACCCCTTGTCACTCACTTCCTGTGGGCCAGTAGGAGTGAAACTCCTGTTCACAGAAAGCCTGGTTTTCCCAGAAGACCCCCACTCAGGGCTCATCCTTCTTGAACCGGGTGATTGGCTGAGCTGTCCTGTGGGGGCTGTTTTAAAGGGAGCTTTCAAGCTTCCTTTTATGCCCCAAAGCCTCCCACCTCTCTGACTTACATGGCTGTTCTCTGAGCTCCCCTGCTCTGCAGAGACCTGCTCCACCCAGTCTGGAAGTGGGAGGCGCCAGGTGGCCTGTCCAGGTGTCTCTCCACGTCATTACCCTCTGCAAACACTCCACAGCCTCTCTCCCAGAGCCCCACCAGTGTTTGTTCAGCCTCATCAGAGCCAGGATGTTCTTCACCTTTCTCCCCTATAGCCAAGGGCAGGCTGGGACCACTCACTGTCCACATGGCTCTGCCTGGCAGTGTCTGCTGTGACAGAAGAGTTCTTGTGCTGTGTCATGTGCTTGGAATCTATACATTTGCCATGTGGCCAGTGTGAAGGAGCACTGTGCATGTGTTTGTATGTGTATGCACATGTATGTACATGTGCATAGAGGCCCTGATCGTCATTCTTCAGGGGCTATCTTGATTTTGATACAGGGCATCTCACTGGCATGGGACTTGCAAAGGTTGGCTAGCCAGTGGGCCTCAAGAACCCGCCTGGCTTCAGCTCCCTAGCATAGAGTTTACAAATCCACCCTGCACAGCTTTTCTTTCCCCATAGGCTCTAGGGGCTCAGGCCCTTGTGCTTGTGTGGCAAGTCTTTTACTAACTGAGCTATCACCCTAGCCCTGAGCATTAACATTTTAATCTGATTTAATACAAGCTCTTTTATCAGCTGAAGATGCAGCTCCATGGTAAAGCACTTGGCTATCCACCATTAACCAAGACCCTTGGTTCTACTCCTAATGTGCCATATACACAAAACAGCCCACTCAGCTTTAATAGCCATCTAGGGCAAGAAATAGCCCCATGTGCCCCAGTTCCCACCCTGCTCCCCATTCACACAACACATTTGATACGACTCTCACCCAGAGTCAGAGAAAAGGCAGGCCACCACATAGCAGGCAGCCAAGTCCACACCAATGCCATGCTTGTTGGGGGTGGGGGTGGGGGCTGGGATCTCTGGTTTAGCAGTCAGGTGGTGAGCCCAGGCTATATTCAGCTGGGACTCAGGAGAGGGCAACTCAGACCCTGCCCAGGGACCAGGCTGGAATGTCTCATGAGGAGGAAGAGGTGGGAACAGGCAGTGAGGAAGAGATGGCGTAAGGCTTGGGGCAGGCTAAAATTAAACAGCTTTGAGAGCACAGAGCCACACAGGCTGGGTACAAGCCACATCCCCCGGCACAGACCAGCTTGAAGTACAGGGGCGGCCACAGCAGGCAGATACAGACATGCTCAGAATATGCCAGGCCCTGGGGGAAGACACCAGGATCCAACAGCAGGGCGTGCAAACACAGACACACATACATACACACAAAAATCCACACAAGCCCAACAAATACCTAGAGCAACAGAGAGAAGACTGCACGGGCAATGGGAAGAACAGCCTGCGCCTCTGTGGTTAGCACACACAGCTGGAGGCATACTTAGATCCCCAAAGGGGAGACCCAGCCATGCAAAAGTGTACGGTGAATTAGAACAAAACAGAAACAGGAAAGGCAGGGACAGCAGGTCATCTATACACCTGCCACGAGACCCTGGCCTTGCTCTGTAACACAGCACGACACATCCACCCACCTGCCTGCCCTCTCTCTGGACACCCTAGAGGTGTAGACACACCAGTGCACAGAGTGGCAGGCACACACGAGCCCCACCCCCCAACACACAGGACCACACACACGCACATGGACACGTGCTCACACAGACAGGCACGGGGAGGAAGAGGAGACTGAAATAGCTGGAGAGGTAAAGTCAGGTTAAAAATAGAGCAGGAGAGGAGAGAGCGTGAGATTGACTGCTGAAGGTATGAGAAAGTCAGAGTTATTTTGGCCACACCACAGCGTCAGCATAGCTGCAAAGCAGCCTGGGAAAAGATGGTCAGCACCCCTGAAGCTGTTGGAGGTCACAGGACAGAGAGATAGGCACAGGGATAGGCAGAGGGAGAGGCCGAGGGGCTGGTCACTGGCCCAGGGACACCCCTGTGAGGAGCAGATGGAGGGAGGAGATACAGAGAGAGAGAAAGACAGAGAGAAAGAGGGGAGAAGCTAAGAAAGGTTAGTCAGACGTGTGGAGAAGGCTGCTGGGTGGACAAGGGAACAAGGAGGAGCATGGCGGCCAACAGGAGAGGCAGAGAGGAGGCGGGGGACACACAGAGGCGGAAGAAACATGGTGGCTTCAGAGGAGGCGAGCAATGGGGGTGGCCTGACCCGCTCTGCCCCCCACTCTGGGTGGGGCTGGGGCCACGGTGGAAACCATTTGGATCCCAAGGAGCAAAGGTGAAATGCTGGAAGGATGGCTGTGAGCACGCAGTGGGCGGTGTGGGAGGATGAATGGGGCAGACACAGCAAAGGTGGAGGCCTCCACTCCCACCCAACTCCTACACTTGAGAATACCCTGAGGTACATGTTGAGGCCTAAGGCTTGGGGGATTCTGGAAAGGAACCTTTATGGGACCAAGAAATGTTGGGTTGGTTGGAGGAAGAGTGTCCCTCACATCCCCTGTAGCTTGTTAGATACCCACCCATCCTCTGCCTGGACCCTGGAGTGGCTTCTCCTCCCCACAGAGTTCTATCTCTCTAGACCCTGTTGCTTAACTGACCAAGGGGGCTGAGTTTTCCTCCAACAGCAGCCAAGACACCTGGTCAATGGGTCGACTGGGGTAGAGAGGGCATCCTTTAGAAGAAGGGACAAATTAACCAGCCATGGCTGTAAGGCTCAAAAGTCAAGAGTGGGTCCCAAAGGTGTGACAGCTTGGTGGGGGTAACTGTGCCAGGCAATGGGATAGGGACACCTACTGGGGAGGAACTGGTTGAGTCTGCAGCCCCTCGAAGCTATCCACCACTCGGAGACACCCCAAGAGCTGTGAGAAATGAGTTTCAAATATGAGAGGGCATGAGAAGGAGGGAATGGCAGGTGT
The DNA here is from genome assembly GCA_907164525.1 of Lophiomys imhausi. Taxonomy (NCBI): domain Eukaryota; kingdom Metazoa; phylum Chordata; class Mammalia; order Rodentia; family Muridae; genus Lophiomys; species Lophiomys imhausi. The sequence continues at coordinate 6,088,823 of CAJQZJ010000838.1, read as the reverse complement.
CCACTGGGAAAGTGAAGCCAGGTGGTGGTGAGGGCCCAAGGCCTTCACCTCATACCCACATTTCCCAGGCAGGCAGAGGGCAGGCTGATGCCATGATCAGAAGGGATGGGTGTACTAAAATATGGAGACCTGAGTGGCAAGGAGGTATAAATAGGCTGTTGGGTGAAAATGGAGCTGGTTAATTAACACATGGGTGATGTGAAATCTCATTTCCAGCCTGCATCTGCTCCCTCACGCTTCACACCTTCCCTCCCAACCCTCCCTGGCAAAGGACTTCGGTTCTTAGTAGCCTTTCAGAGGGCCCAGTCCCCCTGTACCCTCATGTCCCTGGCCCCACCCCTCTTCTCATGGCCCTCTGGCCTGCTTGGAGCCCATCTTTGAGACCCTGTGGCTTCTGTCAGACCCAGGTGGGTTGGGGTGGCAGGCTCTCTGCTACTTCCCCAACACTTCTTCTCATACATGGGCTCAGGGACTGACTCTAGCTGTGCCACCAAGTGAGGAAACAGATCTCATTCTCCCCTCATACTCCTTAGGGAGTACAGACCCACTAGACATGCAGCATGGATTCAGGGTGGGAGGGAAAGAGAGGGCTGGTCTCCAGAAGCCACTGTGAGATAGCCAGACAGCTGTCAAATGCAGCCCATCCCCCCTAAGCTACAAGCCCCTAGCAGCAGCCTGGGGCAGTCCCTTCCTGTCCCTAAAGGCCTCTAATGAGCATCAGGGTTGCCAGTCTAAACCTGATCTTTGCCCAGCTCCCAGGATCTGACAAGTGTCACAGCCCTAGGGCCTATTTCATCATTAGAAGCGTTTGTGTGTTCCTCAGAGGTCACCCTGCTCAATGCCTTACTTGACAGAGGCAGAAGCCTAGACAGGATCTCTGACTTGTCTAAGGTCACAGAGTAAGGCTCTGGCTAAACCAGTGTTGGCTCACATGTCCTGTCTTTGGTCTCATGGGAAGCAGAATTCAGCACAAGTAGATGTGAACCCAGCCTAAAGCCAGGTCAAGGAAACAAGCAGGTAAGAACTCCACCTTTGGTGGTGCTAATGAGCCCTGCAACCTTCAACCCTCTCTTTACCTATGAGCAGTGTCCAGCCATTCCTGGACACAGGGACCTAAGAGCAGTGCCCATCCACTTCTGGACACAGGGACCTGTGATCACTGTCCACTCACTCCTGGACACAGGTACCTATGAGTAGTGTCCAGCCACTCCTTGACACAGGGGACAGCAGGAGGAACTTCTCTGAATTCCAGGTGGTGAAGGCTAGGAGGTACAGCCTGTACTGCAGCCACCTGTAAACTGTTGTTGGTCTTCAATGGGGCCCGAGGAAGGCATTGGAGACTGGGAGCCTGGCTGAACCAGACCTTGCCCTTGCTGTGAACAGCTTGCCCCACACCCAACTCCTGGAGGCTATGCTCAGGGGCCCCCCTTCTGGTGCCTTCTGGTCATCAGGCCTCTCTCATGGCTCCTCACCCCAGACCCTCCCACCAGGGGCTCCTCTTCCGAGTGGCACAACAGGTCCTGCAGGCCAGGGGGAGGTTGAGATGGTGGGGATGAGGAAGAACAGGCATAGCCATTCCCCAACATCCCCCCTCACTCACCAACCACCAGAGAAACAGGGATTTCTGGGTTGGGGAGGGGGGCAGAGATGAAAGATGGAGGGGCGGCAGAGGGAGGCAAGCAAGGAGATGGGGCCCAGGAGGCTGGGCTTGCTCCAGGCTAGGACAAGCATGCTGGGGAGCAGGCTTGATCCAGAATGGTCCCAGGATGGTCCCTTCATAGACCCATGGGACACCACTCAAGTGGTCAGGGGACAAAACACCAGCTGGAGGGCTTCTCCTCCCACTCCAGCATCTGCTGAAGGCACCACCACCTCGTCCAGCAGTCGGGCCGGCTGAGGCAGGTGGCCTCTCCATGCCTCCTTCTCTGCTGCCGCTGCTGCCGCCGCAGGCCTTGCCAGTGCTCATACCTCTTGTCCCCCTGAGGGTTCTGGTTCTGCTGGGTTCCTGGGTTTTGCAGGTCAGGGATATTGGCAAAGTCATCCTGTTCCGAAAGCCCTAATACCAGGGATAGCACCACCATCCGGCCTTCCCTGCCCAGGATAGGCAGCCCACCAGCCAGGGTGAAAGGAGGTGGCCCCATGGACAGGGGCAGGGGTGAGGGGAGGAGAAAGAGACAGAAACAAAGAGAGAGAAGAGAAAAAGTGTAAGAAACTGGCCCTGGAGAAAAGAAACCAATCTTCAGAACTGTAAACAGAGAACTGAGCAGGTAGAGGGGAGGTCCAGCTGGCCTTGGGCCAAGAGCTGGAGTCTCGGGGGTAAACATGGGAAAGGGGCTAGGCACAGGCCTGAAGAGAGGACTTAGGTATCTTGGATAGTCCCCAGGGAACACACAGGCTGGATGGTGGAACAGAGGCCCTAGGACATGGCATCCTCAGCTGAGACCAGTCTGATAATCTTGTTCCCTGGGAGAAGGGGGAGGGGCTGTCTCAATATCGTATATAGGGCTCGTGCAGGGAAGTTCAGGACCCAGGGGAGGTGCTATAGGAAAATCTGACATCCAGTGTGCATTGTACACTGTGCTCAGGGATGCCCTTCATAGATTTCTGGGCCATGGTCAATCAGATGTCCTTGAAGTCAGCTAAGCAGCTTCTTCTAGGTTTCCAGACATACAGCCCATCATAGGAGAATCCAATTCTGTTTCTTCTGGGATCCCGGTCATAGTGGGACTTCTCTCTTGTCCACCTTCAGAGAATGATCAGAGGCCTCCAGGACCTGATCAGTGGAGGCTTTTCCTCGGTGATGCAGTTCAGAAGGCATCAGGAAACCAAGGTGGAGAGAAAGTACAGGAACTTGGCAAGGTCTGGAGAAGCTTTAGCAGGGCTGCGGGGAGCCAGTACCTGCAGCGAGATGCTGCTGTGAGGGAGGTTGGCCAAACCAGAATGGTAGGCAGGTACCAACAGGATGAGAGTGACTCGGAGAGGATGCATGGGCACCAGCACCGTGTCGAAGGCCACACGTGTGTGGAGGCCTCCTCAGAAAACCCCTGGGCAACTGTGTGGGGCTTTGCTGGGCTCACCAGCACTTCCTGAAAGGAAATGCAAATTCTGGTGGCTGCTCTTTGTCAAAGCCATCAGAGTCTAGGAGTTTGCAGAGGCTTTACAGAGCTCAAGAGGACCTCCTGTAGAGCCCACTAGAACAAAGAGTTGAAGAAGGATTCTCAGACACGGCAGACATGAAGGCATGCATCAAGAAGGGCCAAGGGAAAGACAGGGCCATTGACAGAATGTTCCAGAAGGGGGTGGATCTTAGGTCAGGAATCTATCACTTCAGCTATTGATGGAAAACAAGAGCTTTTCTGATTATTCTCCTGAAAGAGTGTCAAAATGGGAACTCAGGCCAGACATAGCATCTGGGGTGAGGGAAGAAGGTATAAGAGTTGTGGAAAATGGGAGACCCCACCAGGGTCTGAGTGAGGGGCAGAATCTAAGCATGGAGGTGTCCTTCTGAGTCTTTGTCTTGGGCACAGCCACAACAAGCTGATACTTGTGCAGGCATTGAACTTTTGGGGCTCAACTCTCCCCTTCCCTCAGGCCAGATCCTGGTTTCTTTTGCTCCTGCCTATGGCTAATGTCTACATTGGTAAAATTCCATTTGGCTGTTCAGGAGCTAGTTGAGCTGGGTGAAGGCGAACTCAGTGGAAACATGTGTTGTTTTTTTTTTTTTTTCTCCAGTTAATGCATTTTTCAGATACTGCTTCTGGTCTTCTTTAAAAACTGAACTGCTTCTTTGCATAAATACTTAGATTGTCATTCTCTGCAGCTTCACGGGCCACAAGGGCAGGGATGAGGGGCAGAGCTGGACTTGGGGGAGACACACTGGTCTGACTGGACCGTGTTGGGGGTTGTACCTATCAAGTGGGAAGGAAGCACCCTTCATGGGAGGGGAGGGTAAGTTCCTGCAGGGCCTGAATGGCCCTCTCAAGCAGACTCTGGGGCCTCAGCAATACAGCAGTCAAACTGCAGGGCAGGGGTTTGGCACGCCTCAGCCTGACTCAACTCTTCTGTAGAGTCCATAAGCTAGGAATGGTTTCTGTAATCTAAAGATATTAAGGGGGAAAAGAAAACCTGAACGTGCCGTCAAACCCTAAAGTATCTGGCCTTTACAGGCAGAGTAGGCAACCCCTTACTGCGAGGAATAAGTGGGAGATGAGATGAGCTTGGAGGTGGCCAGCAGGTTAGGGGTGTGAGAGCTGCTGTGGGGGCTGGAGCGTGGGCATGTGATGCTGGCATCTGAGCCATGCCCCAGGTCGCTAGCATTTAATTCATGCCCATCAGAAGTCTGGTTGGTTGGGAAGATGGTGGTCTGGGAAGAGTTGGTATCTGGGTTTCTCCTGCTGCTGGGGGAGCTTAGGCACAGACCTGCCCTAAGCAATTGCAGGGAGAACAGGAAGAGGGTGGGCACACTTCAGCCTAAGGTCAGGTGGGGCCCAGCTGACCCTTAGTTCTGTTCCTTCCATAGAAGAACCATATCCTTCAACCTCCTACTGCATGGCCACAGCACCCATTTCAGAACAATCCACTGCCAAGCAGGAGACCCTGCTGGACATGTTGTCTGGTACAGCACTTGATTGCCTCTCCCGATTTCCCAGGGGCAGCCTCGGGCAGAATGGCTGACTGGTGGACCACAGCACAGGCCTCTTGCAACCAGGAGTGGGCAGATAGTTCCGTTGGAGGGCCTTTCCCAGGCATGGTTCTTTTTTTTTTTTTTTTTTTGGTTTTTCGAGACAGGGTTTCTCTGAATATCTCTGGCTGTCCTGGACTCACTTTGTAGACCAGGCTGGCCTCAAACTCACAAAGATCCGCCTGCCTCTGCCTCCCAAGTGCTGGGATTAAAGGCGTGCGCCACCACCGCCCGGCTCCAGGCATGGTTCTTAATCTGAGCCCGAAGCTCTGGCTGAGCTCTCAGATGGAGATACAACATGCTTTGAGAAACTTCCTTGCCTTCTGGAAGCCCTGTGTCTTTCCAGTGATCTCGGTCTTGGCCCCAGGCTTGTTCTCCTCCTCCCAGACTTATGTATGGTACTGCCCTATGCCTGAGAAGTCTCCCAGGGAAGACCTGGGTGATAGTTTGATCTCCTCATGGCTGGAATAAGGCTCATAGGCCCACACCTCTCAGATCCTGGAGTAAATACTCCTGTAAGGGTGTTGTGGTAGGGTAAGTGTAAGGGAAGCAGCTGCTCCTTGTCAGTGACTGGCTAGCATGGTGTTACTTCTCCAAGCTGGGTCCTCAACAGCTCTGAGGGTGTGGCTCAGGTTTGTCCTCAAGGGAGGAAGGGTCATTATGATAGGGCTGAGGTCAGGGATAGCTGGACATGTGGGGAATAACAGAGGGAGGGTGCATGGGGCAGGAAGGTCAATAAGGTCTGGTTACAGGGAGGAGGGAAATTGGAGGGAGGACTGCAGGGCTCTGGAGATTTAGTGACAGGGATGGGTTGGGGAAAGGAGGAGGGAAGGGCAGAGTGAGGAAAGGCTGGCACAGTGACAAGAGCAGCTGGGGACTGATGGGGGGAGGTAGATCTCAGGGACCTCCAGGGCACTAAACTGGGGGGGGGGCGCTTCTCTTCTCAAGGAGGCAGTGAGAGAGTTCTAGGGTCCTCAGTGTTCTAGGGACTCTGATACAAATCCTTTCATGGTGGGGCTCTGGATATAAGTCACAAAAGGCTGGGGAGGGGGACCCTTAAACCTGCTGGACATACTGTCAAGGACATGGAGGAACAAGAATTGTCTTGCTCCAACTGCTCCCAAGGAGACTTGTGGGGAAAGAGCCTGGGTGGGGGAGGTGGGGAGCTACCCCGCTCAAGGGGAGGACTTACAGGAAGGATTTCATGTCCAAGCCTCGGTTTCGAATCTGCCCCACCACGTGGTCCCAGCTGCCTGGGTTGGAGCGGCTGCGGCCCCCAGCTGCCCGGTACTTGGAGCTGGCCGAAGTGCCCTGCCGAGCCTGACCCCGACCATAGGCCCGGGGGTTGGATCCCGGTGCTGAGGCCGCATGGGCCTGCAGCTGGCCCAGGCTCTGGCTGGTGGTGGGCTGGCTGGGCTGCCGGCCCCGCTGGTTCTGGCTCAGCGGCTGCTGCAGGCTCTGCTGCCGCATCAGTGTGCGGGGTCGCTGGCATTTCGGCTCTCCCGCGGAGCTGGGGATAGACTCAAGGGTAGTGGCCGTGGACAGGGTGGAGTCCTCGAAACTTGGGGCGGGTGGAGGAGAGGAGAGAAAGGAGAAGCAGGTGAAGGGATCACAGTGGAAGAGAAAGAAGCCGAGGGCCAGGGCTGGGAGGCCCCAGTGAAGGGCACGCTCGGCTGGACCTCGCCAGGCCTCCATCGCTGCTGTAGTCGCTGCCACCTCCTCACCCACCCTGAGGTCCCCAGGCTGGGCTCACCCACCCACCTCTGCACTTAGCTGGCTGGTTCCCGAGTACCTCTGTCTGGGCCGACCTCTCTTCCGTCTGAGTGGGCCACAGGAGCTATGGCAGCTGCGTGGTGAAGGCAGGTCCCCAGGGCCCTATGACTGCCTGTCATGTTGGAATGGGAGGGGCAGAGAGCTGCTGCCACCCCTCTGCCATCTCACTAGGGGGCACTAGGAACATCTGTCTCTGTGTTCTAGGTACTACTGTCCTTTGGAGTCAGAAAAGAAATCCAGGCCAATACAGAGTTGGCCTAGTAATGGCTGGGAAGGCAGGGCAGCCATTCCTCACACTTTGTTGGAGGAGAGGAGAAGGGAGCCTCACACACAGAAGTTTGCCCTGTGGCCAGAACAGCCTTGGGATTCAGCTCTGGGACACAACTCTGACTTCCTCCTAGGAGATACTGCCCTGGTACCTAGGGAATGATTCCCACACAGGAGTGGGAACCAAAGAAATAGCTGACAGGAGTGGGGGGGTCCCAGAAGCCACTGGTCTGGCTTCCCCCTAATTCTGACTGAAGTGAGCTATCTCGTTTTTTACATATAGGAAGATGTCTATGCAATGGCCCACGAGGTAAACAGGGCCTGGCTGGTGAGAGGTGATGTAGAGCCAGAGAGATCTAAGTTCAAAGCTCACCTCTGCCATTATAAACTAGGCAACTTTAAATAAGGTTTTATACCTCTTTGGGCCTTAGTTTCTCTGCTGTAGATAGAGGGTACAAAATAGCCTTTAAGCAAGCAGCTTTCTTCAGAGCTGGGGGAAGAGCTGTGCCATTAACTGCTTCCAAGCCAGGGGTTGGGGCAGGAGTTTGTGTTTCTCCTTAACCTTTTGTGTTTCTGACTGTTTTGTGCTCTGACCAGAGATCAACTCTGGTTAACTACTCCCACGACAGGACTGGGGGTAAGCTATCACTCAAGTACCAGGGGGCCAAATCAGATACCATGTTGAACAACCCCGAGCAAGTCCCTTCTCCTTGGGTCTGAAGCTCCAGCTTCCTCTTCCTTTCCAACCCAGCTGTCTGGAGCAATAGGTGGTGAACTATGACCTATAAGCTGAATCTGGCCCACTGCCTGCTTTTATGAATAAAGTTTTACTGGAACCCTGACACTGCCACTTGTTTACGTTCCATCTGAAGCTGCTTTCCATTACAACGGCGAGGCTGAGTGGTATGAAGATGTGGCTTAGATGTCACTTGGCACTTTACTGAGAGAGATGGTCCACCCTTGCTCTAGGGCTGTGGGATAGCCAAGCACGTCCTGGAAGTAGTAGGAGACCCCAGGGCCCTTGGAAGCCACGTTCACCACAGCAGCCATACCTCAGCCATGCTTCCCCCCCTGAACCTACTCTGGGAACCAAAAGACAACAGTTAGCTGGCCCCTGTGGGCTAGGCATAAAAAGAGAAAGGGAGAGAGGGAGAGGGAGAGAGAGAGAGAGAGAGAGAGAGAGAGAGAGAGAGAGAGGACAGAATGAGAGAGGAAAACAAAACATGGCTGTAGCTGGGGTTCTAGGCAGACAGCAGGCAGCAGCCTGCCCTGACTTGGGCTGGGAATTAGGACTCTCTTCAGGGCAGGCCTGTCTGGCCAGCCTTGGTGGGCCCACAGCTCAATGCAGGGCAGGACAGCTGGGGGAGGGGCACACACCGTCTTCTCTGTCTCCTTGCTGGCCTCATTTCAGTCTCCTGTCACATCCAAAATTAGTTCAGTTTACAATCTCTCAGTCACAGGAAACTAAAATGATCCTCTAGGCCTGAAGCCAGTGAGTGACTGCCTCAGAAGCCCAGTCAACCTAGAGACTGGCTGGGGCAACCTGGGGAGAAATGCAGAGGGGAGCGGGGTTTGGATCTCCGATGGGATGTGGAGTGTCCATCTCTAGAGACATTCCTGAGACCGTGTATCAGGAAGAAATGGACTTGTGTCACTTGAGGCAATGACCAAGTAAGGCCTCAGCCTGCTAGCCCTCTGTGGTCTTGATGGGAAGGGATCTCTTCTGAAGAGAACCAGGAGAGCCCTGAAATTGAGCTGGGTAGCCCAACACTAAAGTGTCAAGGCTGTTGACCTTCTTCTAAGGGGGAGGCTTTTTTATTGACTGGGGATGAGACAGTGCCAACAGCTCAAAGTGGAACCCACATTTGAATTTGTGAGGTACTCATAGTTCAGAGGATCTGGGGTTTGCAAGGGCTATACTATGGGAAACTGGAAGTTCCAAAAGCCAAGAGGAGAATAAGGTAGCCTTTGCAGGAAGACAGAACATGCTTGTGTTAACTGTTCATGACTGCTGGGTAAGCCCAGGCAGCCTTAAAAAGGGACAGCTCTTCTGACCACCCTCTGACATTTGAAAGGAGCTCATTGTCAGGGCTCAACAATCTAACCCTCAAGAACTCCCAACAGTGGGACAGTTCACTGACCAAGAGAAGGCCAGCCAGTGGGGATGGCTGCAATGAGATGAACACTTGGGGCAGCCTGGCTGCTGCGCATAGATGAAACCCTGCAGTAGATGGTGTCATGGTACAAGCAAGGCTCGGAAAAGCAGATGCAGTCATTCAAAATGGAATGGCTCAAGGCTGGGTCTAGAGCCATCAGCTGGGGGAAAAAGGAAAAGCCCACTGGCTGATGAGTGTGTAAACACAGGGAGAGATGGGCCTGCTCCCCAGGAATGGGATGGTCCCATGGTGGGACAATTAAGGGCCTGCTGCCCACAGAGGGATGACCTGATGGCTGAGATGGGGTGGCCAAAGAGGATGGGATGGCCCAAGGACTGGAGTGAAACTGCTCTGGGGACGGAAAATGTAATGACCTGGTCACTGGCAAAGGAAGGCATTAATGGGAAGCTGCCAGAGGCCTGAATGTGCGAGCATATGGCTGAGTTGGTTGTGCCTGATGGCGAGGAAGATGAAAGAGTCTTGTGAAGGGATGGAATGAACCAGGGGCCGAGCGCGGCACCTCTGGGGGGCAGCAGCGGGCATGCCAGGAGTCCCGCTGTCCACCCTGGTGGGGGCAGACCTGAGCTCATGGCTCTGGCAGCCATGGGGTGCCATCACTCACTTGGACAAGTTGAGCTTCCCTGCGGCCAGGTGGCTCTGCACCATCCGCCAGCGGCCTCTCCCCGCCTTGCCACTGCTGCCCGACTCGCTGGGGGCAGCCCCGCCGCTTCTCAAGGCGTCCTCTCCGGGTGGTGGCACCGGCGCCGGCTTCTCCCCCAGCCGGCCTTCCCGCTCCACCGCCAGCCCCGCCGCCGCAGTGGCCACTTTGGCGCCTGACAGGAGGGTGCCACTGGAGGCCGTGTAGGAGGCAGCCAGGCCAAAGGAGCACCGGGGGTGGCGGTGGGGGAGAGAGGGCAGGCCACACATGGGGGTGGGGGGTGGGGTAAGAAGAAGAAAAACATCGACAGATAAAAGGAAGAAAGAGACAGTGAGAGAAGGAGAGAAACAGACGGACAAGAGACAGACAGAGAGAAAGAGAGACATCAGCACTGCAAATGGGTTAACAGTGGAGCCTGCAGAGGAGAGAAGGGACCGGGCGGGCTGGGGTCAGAGAACAACGCACCACGACAATGGAGGGGGGGCCCCTCCCCACCGCCTAGGGCAGGAGCGGTGGGGTTTGGGGGAGGGCAGCCACCTCCAACTCTATCCCACAGGACAACGAAGGGTTAACGACGGAGGAAGAGCGGGCTGTCCAGGCCAGGAGGCCCCCAGGCAGGGAGAGAGAGAAAGCCGTGTTAGTCAGAGTTCATCACCACCACCACCACCATCACCGCCACCACCGCCACGAACCACCGACCACCGACCACCGACCACCAGCAGCCACGGCCGCAGCACACAGCGCGGGGGAGGAAAAAGCGAGCCACAACCGAGAGGGAGGGACCAAAACGGGCAACCCCATCCTGACTGCACAGAGGGTGGGGAGCCAGGGGTCGTGGCTGGGGACCAGGTGTGGCTGTGGAGGGGGCTCTCCTGCATGGCTGGCCCTGGGGGAGGTCACAGGAGAGGGACAGGCAGGCAAGGGGGCAGGAGGGGTTGCTCGTCTCCATGGCCAGCCTGCCCATGGGATGAATGGAGGGGAAAGTGGAAGGAGAGGAAGTGAGGGGGGACAGGAGAAGGGGAGGGTGGGACGTGCGCGGATACTCAGTACATATGATCAAACCAGGTAAAGTCACTCACTTGAGGGACAGTCGAGGGTCGCCATAAGGGGCGTAGGGTGAAATGTTTAGAATAAACTCCTTGGGAGGATAGGAACTCCATTTCTGCTGCACTGTGCTTTCATTGTTATTCCAAAAGTCTCTGTCTAGGTCGCTGGAGGGGCAGAGAAAGAGGGGAGAAAACAGGGAGATACAAGAAGAGACCAGAACTGCAAGTCCTGCGGGGGCAGAAGGGACCAGAAGGGACGTGGGGCCCCTGGGGGCACACAGAGGGTGGGGCCTCGAGGGTCTGCTCCTGCAGAGGAAGAAAGGCAGGAGGACAGATGGGCACCGCAGCCTTGCGCTCACACAACCACGTAGGCACACGCTCATACAAGCACACATGCACTGGAAGGCTGGCCAGGGAAGTCGCACAGGAAGGAGACAAGCTGCAGGCAGACGGGAGAGCCTCGTGCCTAGGACGCTGGTGGGAAAGAGAAAGACCATGAGAGAGGAGGGAGGTTAGGATGGGGATGGGTGTGGGAGACAAGGCCTGGATGGCGAAGGGTATGCTGGGAGAAGGGGCAAGTGAGAGTTTAATATTAGAAGGTGTGGAAAGTAGGGCAAGTCTTGCTGCTGGTAGCTGGCCCTGTCTCTCTCTGGCCTCAGTTTCCCATCAAAGGAGAAGATTGGCTTTTCTCCTTCTTCCATCTTCTATCCAGTGGTCTAACATGTACCCTGGTCTCCTGCTACCTTTGGTGAGGCTGGAATGCAGGGTTTCCATGAGACTGGGTAAGAATAAAGCTCCACTTGAGACAAATGGGGTGACTGGGCTGGTTGGGAGAGGCTTCTAGATGAGGGAGGTAGCCTGGCCTCTGACCCCAGAGAGGGTGTCATTAAAGGTCCTGAAGATCCTTTGTTTTAGGGCCTGTGTGGAAGGAGTCTGCTCTTCTGTCAGCGAGGTCAATGGGACCTGCCCAGCCATGGGCCCACAGTATATACACAAAAGTGGCCTGGCCTAATGGGAAGCTTTTTTTTTTTTTTGTACCTGTCCCTTTCTAAGGTGGAGCTGCTGGGTTTAAAAGGGACCCTCACCCTAGTACATCACCTCTCCTCCTGGGTGACTTGTCCTTATCAGCTGACATGCTGAGAGCATAAAGGATGTAGGAATTTCTGTATAGGGATATAAGGTAGGTGACAGAAACCTGGGCTCCCGCAGGACATGGCGTGGATGTCCAGAAACTACAGACAGCTTGTTAACTTCCTGGGCTCCCAACGTGACATGGTTGGGCACTGAGGAAGAGAGGTAGCTCCCAGGACACAGGACCATTCTAAAGGGGAGCCATGCATGGGTGACAGGAGTGCCACTGGAGTAACGGTCTAGGTCTAGGGGAAGAGTCTGGCCTGTGTCCCTGCTTAGGCGAGGTGAAGCATGGCTAGGGGCCTGGGATCATGGGGGCATTCTCCCTTAAGAGTCAATTGTCCTCAGGGGGAGCTGTTTCTCATGTCCCTGCGAGTTAGATCTTCATCTCTGTGCTCCATCTGAGACTCAGGAATGGGGAAGGAAAAGAAATGGGAAGCTGGCCTGCCACCAAGGGCCCAGAGGAGATGGTGGCCTTGACTATCCCTGGTGATAGTCATTAACTGTCTAGATACACTTTGGAAATGTCTCATAGGGAAGTCTATGCACAAAGTTCAATCTCAGGCCCTCAGCTCACAGAGACAGTGAGAGCAGAGGGTAGGGTAGGGAGGCAGGATAGTCTCCACTGGAAAATGCTCTCTCTACAAAAGATCTTACGCCCATCAGACATACTCTCTTGGCTCCACTCAGCAAGACCTTGCTTGGATGGAGACTCTACATCTGGTGTTAAAGGAATGCAGCAGGTCTCCCTTCTCATGCCCCCTCCAGGTCTCCATCCAATCTAGGTCCTAGAGGAAAAGATCCACCCAGCATCATTGCCAGGTTATTTTCTCACCCTGAGTTCTGGGACCACTTGGATTTCTACTATGGTGCCGGAAAAGAAAATTGCTCATATAAGAAGGTTGGGAAAGCTGGTTCCTTTACTGCAGAACCAATCAGAGTCTTAAATGTGTCATTGACCATCAATATCAACAAAAGGGAGAGGGAAATGTGCAGCGTTTCCCAGACTTGGTTGGCTGTGAACCCGTGGATGTGCTAATCCTTTCTGAAGCAGAGGTGCTCCAAGGAGCACACTTTGAGAAAGTGCTGCTGAAGAATGCAGTGTTCCAGAACCCTTGACAGCACAATTCCTTTGCAGGAAGTCCTAAGCCCGTGGGGAGCTGTGCAGTAAATAAATTGCCCAGGATGGGGAATACACGAATACAGATATGAGTAGTGGCTTCTATGCTCAGGGGCAGAGGGTCTGGCAGCCTGTCAGGTGGAAGCAGGCTCAGGCTGCGGACCATGGGTCTACAGGGTGCCAGAGGGGCACTCTGCCCTTACTGTGCCTTAGACAGGAGCACCCTTTTGGGCCCTGGCTGTAGCCTGCTTCCTTCCTTGATGCCCTCTTTTCCTCTTGCTGGCTAGAGGAGGACCCTTTCTAGAATGTCTGCCTTGCCATGAGCGCCCCTGTCTGGGAAGGTTGTGATCATCTGTCCTCATCTGGGGCTTCAAATAGCCCAGATTGGAAGTGGCCTCCTGCTGCCCGTCATGCAATGCTCCTCAACCCCCACCTTCAGAAAGCACAGAGCCTGTGCTCTGCATCAGCCCCTGAGTCCCACCAGCCTTTGAAGACAAGAGCGTGCAACCAAACTCAGCTTCAAAGACTCCCCATGGTCTCCTTCTGAGCCTTCCACCCACCCAAGCCCTCAGCTGGCCCACCTTTCTATTCATCTCCCACCTCAGACAAACCGCCCCACAACTTCTATGAATGCCCCAAACAGGGTCAGAGCAAGAGATGAGAAAAGAGGAGGGGCAGGGAAGGAGCCCTCAGGAACAGGATAGGGAACAGGGGAAGAATGAGAAATGCAGGAGGGCGAGGGTGTGCGGGGGTGCAGGGGAAGGGGCAGTGAACGTGGAGAGCCTGGAGTTGACAGGGAAGGGGTACAGATAGGGTTGGGGTGGGGCTCAGCTTCCAGGCAAAGCCCCTTGGCCAGCAGGCTTGATCCCATCCAGGTCAAAGTGGAAGATGGGCTGGACAGAAATCCCTGTGAAGCTCCATAAAGAGCAGGGTGGAGAAAGCTCCATTTTTAGAGCCTGAGGCCTAGGTAGGCCAGGGGTTAGTGACTCTACTGTCTGCTACTGACTCTCAGCAGAGAGCTGGCCAAGGTAGTCTTGGTCTATGGATTAGACTCTTAGCTTTCAGTAAGGAGCCCCAGGCAGGGTACAACCAGTAGACCTGAAGGGGGACAAGAGGCAACAGGAGGGCAGAGCCCCTCCCTATGGGTCTGACTCCCCGGAGCTCAGCACTGAGGCTGGCTAGGGTCCTCCTGGTTTGTCTCCCACCCTTCCCAGGTTGCCCTCCGAGCATGAGTGGAGTGTGATCAAAGAAACCCGACTTATGAGGAGGGGGCTCCAAGCCCATTAATAGGATCTTGGGGAGGAGGCTGGAGGGTCTATGGGCCTTCCAGTGGGATGGAGACAGTGTGTGTGACATTAACAGTTGGGCAGAAAAATCAGCATAGCACATAGAGAGCTGGGGGTGAGAGGCAGCCTTAAGAGGCTACAATCTCCAAAGTCTCAAGGTCTGGGGCATAAGCAGCAAAAGGAAGCCCTGGGGTCATCCAGGGTTCTGAGACCAAAGGAGTAGGCATGGCCCCAGCCTCAGGGAGTGAGGGAGATACTAGATGTGTGTGTGGCCAGGTCTGAGGATGGGGAGAAGGGGCTTCTCCCATTTGGGCTTTCTATGTACCCCCCAAACTGGCAGCTGGGCACCTACTTGATGGCTTTCTTCTCACTGCGCCCACGCCCCGAGTCTGGTGTGCCCACTGTCTCCAAGGAGTTCTTGTAGCGTTTACCCTGTGGAGACAGTATCAGGGTTACTTCTGGGGAGCGGGGCCAGGGAGTGGAGATCTGGACATTCCCCATGTCCTCAGAACAGGGGCTCCAGAGAAAGGAGAGAGACTAGAATTTAGATTATCAACAAAACCCAGAGTCAGTATGAGGGATTGTTGTCATTGTGGGGTACCTGTCCCACAGCTGGGCTCCCTCTGGGCTCTAGGACCTGCCTCTACCTACGAGTGATCCTTCATGCCTGACCCTCAGGTATCAAGCTATCTTGTCTGCCTGTCTCCTGGGCCTCTGGCCCAGCTCCCAGAAACACATTTCCCTCTGCCATGGACAGACGGCTCTCAGGTGCCTGGCCACGTCACAATGTCCACGTCACCAGCCCCAGATGGTGGGGGCGGCATCCTGCAGGGCAAGGTTGGCAGTGGCCAATGACATGAATGGTGGGGGCAGGGAGGCCACGTGCCTGGGCCTGCCAGGGTTGTTGGTCATTGCCTGGGGGTTCCCGGGGGTTGTCATGACTTGGGGCTAGGAGGCAGGGACAGGGCCTCTGTAAGAGATAATTTTGGGAAGAGAGTACATTCTGACCCTGGGGGCTCCAAGACATCCTGGACCCTCAACAGCCCCCTGAGTTGCTTAGCTCATTGTGGGCAGGAAAGAGGCAGGGCAAGGGTGGGTATCCTAGGTCCACCAGTGCAAGGAAGAATAGCAATGACCAGGCACAATGCTGGGAAGGTGAGCACCATTCACCTTCTTGATTTGGGTTTCTAAATTTAGCTCATGCAGAACCCAGCCCTATTAACATTCCTGGCTGCTACCAAGCTTCCTCATGAGCACCCCAGGGCCTGGGCCAGGCCCCAGGTTGGTGCAGGCAGTTCGAGGATGCAGGCTGGACAGGGACCAGGTCTGCCCTGTGTCCACTAGGTACTAACTGGTCCTGACCTAGCACAGCGGGGACACACAGACATACAGACACACATGTATGCTTCGACATTTCCTCATGTGCTCCAACACTGCAGCCATAACAGTCAATTATTCCATCCTTCCAAACAGAATGAGAGCTGCCAAGGCCGTGTTCCCACACGCCCCCACCAGCTGCAACCCCTTCCTGTCCATGGGGATCTGGGGAAAACTGTAGCAAAGCTCTCAGGAATATGTGGACCACAGAGTCCTCCCTCCATTTTACCTCCAGCACCTCTGTACCTCCTTGACCTGGCCCAGGCAAGGCCACAGGTGCCCCATGTCACCTGGCCAAGTCTTCCTCCATCTCTGACCTCTCTTTCTTCCCTCCTGGAATAGTTTGATGTCACCAGGTGGGTCCACTGGAGAAGAGACCCAGACAGCATCACTTTCTCTGTTTATTTGTGTCAGCTCCTACACCTGGTACAAAGCCCCACAAAGGCAAGGCTGCTCACTCTCTGGCACCTAGAGTGATAGCTGGTACCCACATGGTGACCAAAGACTGGGCCATGCAGTGGTCACCAAGGGCTGTTTTTGGAAGGACCAAAGGTAGGAGCCAGAGTCACCTTCTTCCCCAACATCTGGACAGTACTGGGCTGGGCCTTTCTGAGGGAAACCTTGGAAATCCTCCCACCTTCTCCTCTTTCTTTAAGGCATTGGCAGGAGAGCTTGCCTTGGCTGACACCCTCTTCCGGGGATGCCCAGCTGCTCCTTCTTCAAGGCCAGGCAGGGCTGGAGTTGGTGATCCTGATGCCCTGGAGCATTGGGGAGAGATTCTGATGCTCAGAGAACCTTTCTTCCTGGCTTCAGTGATTAATTCTGTAGCAGGAGCCTGGGTGTTTGCTATGTGGGACAGGTCCCAGGGCAGGACCGGGCTGGGACGGGGAGAATTTCACAGGACAACCAAAGTCATAGAAAACCCAGGTGGAGTCCAAGAGATACTAAGTGGCTTGAGAGGAGGCCATTGGCACTACCTACACGTGAGGGAGGGGGCTAGCCAGGATGATCTGGAAAAAGCCAGCTGGAGATTAAGGACGTTTAGAAATGGGATCTGGGCTGCCAAGCTATCATGTCACTTGAGGCTGAGGGGACAGGAAGACAAGGAGACCCCAGCTGCTGTCTGTGAGGATAGCATTTAAAGTTCCTTCTAAAGACCAAGGGTAAAAGGGGTCCCGTGATTGGGAATCCATGGTGCCAGGAGTTAGGGGTGGCATGGTTGGGGTGGGGGGTGCTGAGAAAGCTGTGTTCTATGAAGAGCAAGTCTAGAGAGGCAGACTGTGGTCTGGAGCCCTGGGAAGGTTCCTGGCTGGAGACTGCAGTGTGGTCAGGCCAGAAAAAAAAAAAAAATGCTGGTTCAGAACCCCTCAGGTGGCCAAGGCACAGGGTGCTAGAAGTCTCTACCCATTACAAACCTGTCTCATACTCTATTCCCCTGGGAGATGAGTGGTGGTGGGATGGGGCCATTTGTACTCTGGTCATGGAAAAAGTGCCTTCACACGAATACACACACTAAGAGAGGCCCACTGCATATTCAGGGAGACTAGGACATGGGGCAGACCTGAGTTACACAAGTATCTAGCAAAATGATACGCATCCCCTGCTCAGCACACACACACACACACACACACACACACACACACACACACACACACACACACACCATTACCAGTGCATACAACCTTCTTCCTCTGCTTTCAACACAGGCAGTCTAACTGGTCCTACAACAAGGCAACAAGGCACACACCAGATTGCTATGTGTGCATAGCAGCCACTTCCATGGTCTCAAAAGACACTGGTACTTAGGGCATGAAGTCTAACTTCCTCTAGTATCTCCCTTGGAATGTTGATGCAGATAGAGTGGACCAAGAAACAATGGCGTGCAACTAGCTTAGACACCTGCCCACAGCAGGGACAGGTTACACTCACACAGGGAGTTGAGCCTGTGGTTCTTCCCAGGGGTGGGAGCTGCTCATCAACATCCCAGAATGGAGAAACTCACGCAGTAAATGAATGTGTCCCTCTTAAAGGAACCATGCTGGGTTATCAGCTTTTTAGGTTCTCCCCACGGGTTCCTCAACAGACCCCACACTCTTTCCCAAAGGTACCTACCCCTTCTCTCCCTACATGGGTGTGGGGCATACAGTCCCTATCCATCCACTCAGCTTTCAGCCTGTCCTTAAGGTTCCTCTGTGTAGCTGCCCCTAGTCATCTCCTTCTGAGCCAGAGGTGGCGGTAGGCATAAGGGGTGGAGGGGGCCTGATTCCTGCCTTTACCTGGGACATCTCGGGGCCTCTATCGAGATCGCTCGCTCCCTGTAGCCCTCACAAGTCCCAATGGGGTCCTGCAGAACCGCATCCCTTGCCTAGCTGCAGAGTTTGGGCGGAACCGGTGGCTCACAGCTCTCCCTCCCTGCGCCCTCGGGTGCTGAATGTCTCTCCTGACAATCTCGTTACTTATTGATAGCCTAATACCGCTCGTTAATTCCCTAGCCCTCGTTAAAAATGAAAAGAAGCCGTTTGTGCTTGTACAAACCAGGAGAATCAGGATGGATGTGCAGGCGGCTGGGGGTGGGGCGGGGCGGAAGGTTCCTTCTCATTGGTCGGAAGGCTATGTGGATTGCCCACGCCCACTGGGGGGGCGTGGGGAGGAAAAGGCGGGGTGCGACGCACCGGGGTTCCAAAGGCCTCAATTCTCAGTCTGTGCGTGTGTGACTGCAGTTCTTTATGCGCGAGGTGGGGCGTGTGAGCGTCCTTGCCTCGCTCTTGCGAATGTGTCCCCGGGTGTGTGCCCCCGAGTGTAAAAAGACCCAGGCAAAGGAAGGGGGTGAATATTTGCAAGCTTGTGGTGTGAAGTTTTGTGCACATATCATTGACTGTGGACATACAGGTCATCTGCTTAAGCACTCCACAGAATTCAGAAGCCAGTGATCGCAGTGTGGCAGGGTCAGAGCCGGCCCCAAAGGGTATCCCGACAAGAGCCTCACCAGTTTGCGCTGACACCAGTGGCACAGGCCGCAGAGGACGATAGTGACGCTAAGGCTGACGGTGATGATCGCAGATACCAGCAGGACATCGCGGGTGGGTGCCCCTGAGGAGGACACGCACAGTCAGACCACTATGGACCAGGGCCACTTTCCATCCTAGAGCCCCCAGAACAATCACAATTCCCCACCCCCTTCTTTCTGGCATTTTCCACTCCCAGCTTTGCTTTTCCTGCCTGAACCTGGAAAGTCCCTCCCAGCTAAGTGCCTCTGATTTTTCATCAATACAAATGGAAGAAGCACACTACTTGGTGACTCCATCTGTGCCAATCTCCAAACACTTACCTGTTCAAAGGGAGAGGGCACACCGCCCCTCAAAGGTGCATCAGTGACTCTGGGACAGCCACTGCTTCTGTGTGGCTTTCTTGAGCTTCCACATGCCACACCCAATTCTGAACAGCAACTGGGACCCAAAGGCATTTGCCTTCTGAGCACCTTCAGACTCCCTTAAGGGCTTGGACAAAACTCAATAGTAACATGTGTAAATCAAAAGGAAGTTTCTGGAATCTCCTGCCCATATTGACTCAACTTTCAGCTCCATCCTAAACCCCCCAAGGCTTGCTTTCAGCCCTCTTATGCATGTTGGCTCCAGCCTCCTCAGCATTATTTGTAAGTTCCCAGAAACTCACAAGAGCCACCTGAAGCTTCCATTGTAAACATTCTGGGGTCCCATACTTTAGGAGTAGAGAGCCACTGTGTGAGGAAAAAAACAGGTTTCTACACAGATCCTGCTTCCTAACTCTTGTGGGTCTAGATAAGTCGTATGAGCTCAGTTTTCTCCTCTGAAAATGCATACTTAACAGCCTCCCCTGTCTTCCTCACAGGGGGTTGTAAACATTAGCCCAAAACAAATGTACAGAATGCAAAACCTGGACCAAAAATGACCATGTGGGGGAGTAAGTGGAGAAAAAGCAACAAGGAGCATACATGAGCTCTAAATATGTGTGCACTGGGATGTGTCCTAAATCAAGAAGATGCAGCTTATTTACAGAGGAGCCTGCATGGGCTTCTCGGTGCCAGTGATTGTGGTAATTAAGAGTTGACGATATCTGTCTGGTCCTGGTTCCTGTGGTTTTAGCTTCTGCTTCTCTTCTCCTCTGGGTCTCTCCTGCACAGAGGAGGGCTGGGTGGTCACCCTCAGCTCTCAGGCCCCTTGTGCTCCTCCCACCACCACCACAGCACCCTGTGGAGCTTACTTACTACCCATTCTTTCTAGAAGGATGTTTGGATGAAACCAGCCTCCTAAGACCTCCCAGGAAACGTCACCCTCACAAAGCCTTCACTGGCCCACCACCTGCCAGCCTACAAAGTCTACTTCTATACCAACTGCGCATTACTAATCACAGGAAACCCCTTACTGCAGCAACAATGAGCTCTCTCTGGTTCTTCCCTATGGCCACGGACAAGCCCTTGATGTCTGGGACATCAGTGTCACATATGTGAAAGACTTGACCCTTCCTAACTCAGAGGTGCTTCACCTGTAGGGAAAACTTCATCCTCATGGCAACAAATGAGATAAAGATGATAAGTTAGCTTCATTTTACAGATAGGGTAACTGAGGCTTAGAGGGCTCAGATATCATGTTCAGTCACTCAGCTAGTGGATGAGAACTGAGGTTCAAGCCCAGACAGTCTGGCCCAGAGTCCACTCTCCTTGCCTTGGATATTGGTTGGTGCCACCAAAGTCTGCTCTTTGGAACACCTAGTGTTCCCTGGACTCTCTTGAGGGCTGCAGAGGTAGATTCTGAGCAGAGAAGGCTGATTCCCTCTTCAAGCAAATCAGCACCATTTCCCTTGGCTTTACATCTAGGGCTTTTGTAGAAAATTACATTTGAAGAAGGAGATGCTGAGCAAAGTTGAATCTTTCTGGAATGGTGGCTCTAGGGTCTCCTACAGTGTGGATGGTATTATCTTTCAACGAGCTGGCTCCTCCCCAACAAGATCCCTCAGCCCCCTCAGCATCCTTCGCACAGCCCTTGAAGGCAGGGTGAAACAAATGCTTTGCCATTACAAATTGCACTGATGTTGGGAATAAAAGTGACAAGATGTCCTTGGCCAGGATGCCCTCAAGTGCTGTTACCATCAAGGGGCACAAGCGTGTTCTCGCCTGCCAGCCAGAATGAACCATTCCCAGAGGATGGAGTCACTGTGTCCCTGGGCTGCAAGGGACCTTGGAAGTCACAGAGCCAGGCCCCATGATGCATGGTCCCCCTGGATAGTCCTTGTGTGACAGGGAGCTGTTCCTGCAGGAGGCTGACTCTCCTGCAGACACTGTTGAGGAGGCTGCCGTGGCTTGTGCTGAGTCCAATCTGTCTCCCTGGAACGTGCAACTGTGGTCCTCAGCCTGCCCTCAGGCTTCTCTACCACATGACAGGCATCTGAATCCCTGCTGACAGTTCTCATGTCCCCTTCGAGTCTTCTCCAGGCAAAGCTGCCCTAGCTCTTCTATCCCTTCCTCAGATGACATGCATGGTTTCAAGTCCCCTTATCAGCAGCACATTAACATTTGAGGAAAGGAAATGCTGCTGCCCTAGTCAGCCTGTGCCCAGAGCAGAGTTCCACAACCTCTCCTTGGGCAGAGGAGACATCCTGGGTCCCCAGGGGTGAGACACAGACAAGGGCAGACAGATGACATTGGGAGACCTGGGAGGCAGGGACCACCAGGAGCTAAGCAGAACCATCCTGCTGGGCCAATTTTAGGGGTGTGTAGAGAGGAAGGTGTGGGCTCAGGCATGCTTCTGCCCCTCTGCCAGGCCTGTTCTGGGCACATCATCACATGGGAACTCAGCTTACATGATCAAACTGAGTCCTGACTTTCTGCTGGTACCACCCCCCAAGCAAACCAAAAGAAGAACCAAGAAGGTGCCCCCTTCTGCTCCATGGGGGCAGAAACTGGTTCTTTAGGTAACACTATTTCATCATAGAGGCCGGGACGTGGTATATAGTAGGTGTTCAATAAATACTTGTTGGAAGAATGAATAAGGAAGACTCCCAGGCCTCTGGGAGTAATAGCCCTGGGGGGGGGTGCCATCTATTAAGCACCCACTGTGTGCCACACTTCAGGACTTGTGAAGACAGAGACTGTCAGTGCTCCACTCACTCCAGCATCCTTGGTGACACACGAAGACGTGCTCAGTAAATATTTGTTGAATGTTCAATGCCTGCATATGTTACCTCATTTGTCACCCAAACAAGAGAGAAGAGATGGGAGAGGCATCAATGACAGCCTCAGATCTCTCTTCTGCACACACACATGGGCATGCATACACATGGGCATGCACACACATGAACACACACCCACGGGCATGCACACACATACTCACATGGGCATACACACACATGCACACACACATGGGCATACACACACACCTGAGCACACACACACACACACACACAGAGGCATGCACAAGGGATGCACACATTCCAAACCAGGACCCTGTTTATTCTTTCCCCATGCCAAACTTTGCCCTACCAACCCTTGAGTTGTCAAGACCCCGATGAACCCCTCCAGGAAGCCTTCCTTAATCTGTCCAATGAGAATAGACATCCTCTGCTTCAGCACCCCCATTACACGGTGCCTGCAACATCCTTTAGTGATTAAGTGCTGTGGGCTCTAGAATCAGACTTCTGGGCTCACATTCTGGCTCAGATTCTTCCAAGTCATGTGACCTAATCTTTACATGCCTTGGTTTCTCTACCTGTGAGTGAGGGCTAATAATAGCACAGTTTTCCTTGGACTACTGGGAGACTAACAGGAATTAGCACATATAATGTGCTTAGCACAGTTCCTGACACAGAGGAAGCAGTAAATGCTAGCTATTATCATAGCATTACTGCTTTGTGCCCTGGACTAGAGATATCTGGGGCAGCAAGCTGGGATCACTGAGAAGTGAGTGAAACATTTTTATTTATCCCCAGGGCAGCAGAGGTCAAGGGTCACATTTTATTGGGTTCTTTGCATGCTCATCCACCCTCTACTCCAGGAAGTAACCCTTCAGAAGCTTCCCTATCATCAATGGGTGCTTCTGGAATGGAAGGGGAAGGGCGGGGCATAGGGATGTGGGGTAGGGGGAACAGCTGGAAGCCAGGCTGGGCCTCAGGTGTGAACTGTAGACCCAGCACAGTCCTTGGTAAGGCTTTGCTTCCACTGTCTCTCATCTCCTCAGCAAGCCATGATTTATGGATGAACAAAATCAAACAGGACCGCGGGCTGCTGGGATGCCCTGGGGAAGCAGCTTGAGAGGCAGTAGACTTCTGAGGGCAAGCTGCCTGGCTGCCTGGTAGGGGGAGGGTGGGTCTATGCACAAAGAACCCAGATGCAGGTACTGCAGCCCTCTCACGTGCACACACAACACAAAGACTCATTTTTGACACAGATATTCACACACACATGCATACACATGGCCAGGGTCACGAGTAAATGTCCAGTCCACTCTACCACTCATGAGGCCTGGGCTTTCATGTGCTTCCACAGGCATGGAATTCTCACTCCTGACTTGGCTTTCATTTGTCCACTCACATATTGTCTCCTCTTTCCTTCCGAGGTAGAGCAAAGTAGGTATAGTAGGCTTCTTGGAAGCTCATGGCCTGGGTTCAAGGCCAAGCCCATCACTGGCCATATGCATAACCCAAGCAAGGCCCAGGGTGGGTCTCAGTGCTCTCCCTTCCTGTGTTGGCGACCAGTCCTGCACTCATCTGGTGTGGTGCTTTCAGGACTAAATGGCAGCCAACATTCACTGGGGACACCAGGTAGTTTCTGCATACCATCTCTAGAACCTTGGGGTATTCGGTATGCCCAGCCGTCAGGGGAAGAAGCAGAGGTCTCGAGAACCAAGGGCCTTGAGCCTGTGAATTCCCGCCCTGATACAGTGACCTCCCTCTGAGTGAACTGACCTCAAGACAAGCTCTACTGTACTGCCTAGCGATATCCATATCCTCCTTCACACATGCACCCGGGCCAGTCATTCCATATCCTCCTTCACACATGCACCCGG
>CAJQZJ010000838.1:6014444-6065282 GCA_907164525.1 Lophiomys imhausi | reverse complement strand
TGCACCCGGGCCAGTCATTCCATATCCTCCTTCACACATGCACCCGGCCAGTCATTCCATATCCTCCTTCACACATGCACCCGGGCCAGTCATTCCATATCCTCCTTCACACATGCACCCGGGCCTGTCATTTCATGCCCAGGAGGCTTTGCATGTGTCAATAGGTTTCCACTGCTGTGATAAAGACAATGACTGAAAGCAACTTGGGGAGGAAAAGGGTTATTTCATTGTACACGTTCATCAGGTACCACTCTATTAGTGAGGGAAGTCAGGCCAAGATCTCAAGCAGGACAGGAAACAGGAGAGAGAAACTGAAGCAGGAACCATGGAGGAAATCTGCTTACAGGTTTGCAATTGGTTTGCTCAGTTTTCTCTCTTACAAACTACTGCCCAGGGGTGGTACCACCCACAGTGGACTGGGCCCTCACACATCAATCATTATTCAAGAAAATGATTGACTTGCCTACAGGCGATGGAGGCATTTTCTTAAATAAGTTTACCTCTTCCTACATATGTCTAGATGTGTATGAAGTTGACTGGATGATTAGTCCTTACAGTCTTTTCTTCAATGCACTTGACCAAAGATGGTCTTCATTGCCTTCTATAAGCTTTCCTTCCTTCCTTCCTTTCTTTCTTTTTAGCATTTTTTGAGATTTTAAAAACTTGTTTAGTTTTATTTCATATGTAATGGTGTTTTGTCTGTGTGTGTTTTATCTGTGTGTTTGTATGAAGGTGTCAGATCTTTTAGAACTGTAGTTACAGATGGTTGTGAGCTGCCATGTGGGTGCTGGGATTTGAACCTGGGTCTTCTGGAAGAATAGCCAGTGATCTTAACTGCTGAGCCATCTCTTTGGCCTTCCCATAAAGCTCACCATTTGGAATTCCTAATTAGCACTCCATATCCTTTCCACATTGGGAGTACCTGGAGGGCTGAGACCCATATCCACAATCCCTGAGGCCAGACATCCACAGAGAGGCTGTGGAGATGATTGCTAAGTAAATGCATGTGATCACCCAGTCCCAGGAAAGCCCACTTCCCTCGGGAAGCCTCCCTCCACACCCCTTAAGGACACATCAGTGTCTTCTTCTTCCAAGAAAGAACTAACTGACCTTCTGTCTCATTCCCTTTCTTTGGGCATAGACCTGTTCCCTAAACCAAGGCCATGAAGGTAATGCCCTGTCTTCCTATTGCTTATGTAGCCCAGATCATGCTATAAGGGGGGGGCTACTGGGCCCACCAGAAGCATATACACAGGCTCACCCCTCCCCAAATTCACTCATATTTGTACTCATAGATGGAGACATGCATAGTGCCCATTAGTACTCCTTCCCATCACTCTCAATCTGGACTGTCCCATTTCCTGGATGCCCTTCTGTCATCCCCAGCTTTGCATGCTAAGACAGGGCCCTTGCTCAAGAACTGTCCAGAAGGAGCCATGGCTGAGTTTCTGTAGCACTTCAGACACCCCTCTGGCATATGTTACCTGGGGATCTTTCCCTAGGTGCTGCCTGATAAAGCACTCTCAGTTGGTAAAGGCTCAGCCTGCTTAAGAGTCCCAGAAGAAACTGGGGGGGGGGGGGGATCAGATGATGGAGCTGGGAGGGGAAAGAACAGAGAGTAGTCTGAGGATGTGCCCAGGGCTCCATCATTGGTACTGATTAGGGTACAGCCACTACTCCAGAAAGAGAGAGAGGGAGAGAGAGAGAGAGAGAGAACAGAGTGTTGGAGGTGGTTGGGTCTACAGTCTGCCAGAACCTTCCCATGCTGAGTCCGCCTCCTCCCACCTGATCCTGCACTATGCAGCGTTTCCCTCAGCCCCCAGGATGACGTTCAAGGTGGAAGGCAGTGAAAGGTGGAGTCACAGCTTGCCACAGGAAGCCTCCTCCAAGTGCTGCTGAGTATATGGAAATTGCAGGGTGGGGGAACATTTACAAGCGGACAGAGCCTACCAGCCTGGGATAGGTAATGTGGACATGGGAAAGGGACATTTGGGGTGCTTGTGTCAACTACCATCTTCCTCCAATCCAGTATACAGCAGAAAGCCAGGAAGTGGTGAGAAAGGAAGACAGAACTACTGAGCCAAACCTGAAGCCCAAGCAGGCAAAGTAGGCTTGGCATTCAGTAGAATTTTTTTGTCCTCTCTTTGCTCTGAGACTCCTCCTTCCAGGCCACCTACCTTGGAGCCTGGAAGCTCTCTCCTTGCAAGCGAAAGAGGGAATGAGATGGGTGGGAGAAGAGAGAAGGGAAAAGGAGGGAGAGCACCCAGCACAGCTTTCCCAGGAAAGCTGGATTTCAGTCCCTTCCCCATGCCCTCCTGGACATTGTCTCTGAGTGTCCTTCAGAAAGGAATGAAGGATCTCACACTACTTTAGGCCTCACCTGGGGCAAGAACAAGAGGAGGCCTGAGGGGAATTGTTTTGGAAAGTTGTGAGTAACTGAAAATAGGGGCTTAACACAAGCAAGCTTCCTCAACCTTGACTGTAATAAAAACAGATAATGTGTGAGTGAGCTAGGGAGAGCATGCTGGCAGGGGCCGCAGAGGCCGGCTGCATGCAGACAGTTTAGAATTCAGAAGAGATGCCAAGTGAGTAAACAGCGAATGAAGGATTATCTGGATGGTCCAGGAGCCAGTCCAGCAAGAATTGGATAGGGACATGTCAGGATCCACAAGCACTCAGACTCCTCATCGGGGGTGCGGCCTGTCGAGCTACAGGGTCTTACCCACACTTTCCCTATTTATGACCTCTCTTCCAGCAGACATCATCAGGGCCTGGGGAATAATGGTTCACATTTTCACTGTGTGGAACAGTTTGTGAAGTGCCAGACAGTTTGCCAAAGGATTCACAACCATTATCTCTCTTAATGGAGGTCACGAGGGCCTCTTCTGTCCAGTAACCTCTTCCCCACACCACAACCACACTGACTTCCCACAATTCCTGGCATAGGGAGGACTGGAATTGCTCTGAGTGCTGGTCTTCTTCCTCAAAAGAAGAGGAGAGGAGATAGACCATTTGTAGACCACAAAGATCTGCAGAGGCCAGAAGCCATGGGGGCCAAGGCCATTCAGGATGGACAGGTTCAAGTGTCAGCTCCGCGCAGGATATCTAGCCAAGTTATTCAGGAACCTGCTGCTCTCCCTGCCCACCTTGTACCCAAAGCTGATGAGCTGCCTGGGTAGCCATGAAAATGAATACATCCTCCAGAGCAGCAGGAACCCTAGAAAGGAGGAGCTGGAAAGAAGGGCATCTCCAGCAGGAGTGCAGAGCGGGGGCAGGATCAGGGATGTGTGATGATTAAGTACAGGCCTTGACCACTAGTCACTCCTATGAATAATGCATCGTTGTGCCTTGGCCTAAATCAGCATCTTATTGTTATTAATAATACACAGCAGCACAGAGGCTGGGGTTGGAACACTGTGCTGTATCTCATTGGAGGATCTCAGAGCACTGCACAATTCTCAATACTGATGACTCAACTCCACCTCCCTGGGCCACAGGCTTCCTTATGGACTGGGAAGGGCACCTGTCCTTCTCTGACTTCCTCCCACCTGAGGCTTGGAGCCACGAAGGCCAACGGGTGAGGACTCGTCCGTCCTGAATTTCAAATCCTCAGCCAGGTTTTTGGGTGGGGGAGGGGAGTACACTTAGTCTTTGCCAGCTCAAGGGCTCTTGAAGATGCAATATTACCTGAAGCAACCACCAGAGATGTTTAACAAGGAAGAGGGAACTAGAGAAGGACTTCCACACTGGTGGGGATCTGAATCCAGCTCTGCCACTGTCAGCTGTGTGACCTTGGGGTACTCACTCACCTCTCTGCTGTCAGTCTTGTCGATAGAACTTAGGGTGTCTGAGATTCTCTCATGCGTGTGTTATTTCACTATATTACAAGATATCGGTCACGGATTAGTGATCTGGAGGACTGAGCGACTAAGTGCTTCGGTGCTGCCCGTGGTACTGAAACAGATGTAGCTCGTGTATCTCTATCCTTGGTGCTGAACAGTCCTCTATACCAGAACTGTGGCCTCCTCTAAACTGCATTATTCCTATAGAGGAAGACTCAAGAGACTGAAATCTTTTCACAGTTATAGCACAGTAGTTCTGTCTCCCTCTGCCAGTCGTTCCTGACCAGCCTCTAGCTGAAGCCACGAGACGACCTCTAGAACTCCTTTTCTTTAGAAGGTGAGGTCCCAGCGGCGAAAATGAAAATACCACACCCTCTTCCTTCTAGGGCAGTCTGCCACACTGCCTCCTGGTGGCAGTCTTGGAACCGCACCCAGAGCGGGAGCACAGAAGGTCCCCAGCGGTGGTGCGGGGTGAGCAGGGAAGGAGCGGCAGACGGCCTGGCCCCCGCCGCCCCCTCACTACTCCTAGGGCAATCTGGCACTCGGAGCTTGCATCCTTGCCCAACAGACGCGCACGCTCCAACTCGTCCGTCCTTGTCCTGGCTTGGTTGGGTGCCATGCTGCTCCCGTCACAGTGCCGACTGAACTCAGATGACCAAACCGCACCAAGCAAAACTTGCTGTTTCCTCTTCCAGGTGGTGGGTGGTGTTGACTTGACAAACATCAACATTTCCTCCCACTCCTAGGCCAGAAAACGCCTATAATTTGCTTCCTTCGGGCATTTCCATGCCTCACAGTCACCTAAACGACAACCTTCTCACAGCCCTTCCCTAGGAAAAAAAGTGAGATGGTTGGGGAGGAGGCCATACTCACAAGACACTCCTATTCCACAAGTGGGAGGTTCTTTAAGAAGTAGGTTGTGAGCCGGGCATGGTGGCGCACGCCTTTAATCCCAGCACTCGGGAGGCAGAGGCAGGCGGATCTCTGTGAGTTCAAGGCCAGCCTGGTCTACAGAGTGAGTCCAGGACAGCTAAAGGATATACAGAGAAACCCTGTCTCGAAAAACCAAAAAAAAAAAAGAAGAAGAAGTAGGTTGTGCTTAGGGATTCTAAGGATTGCTTGACGTTAGCCCGGCTGGCTGAAGAGCATCCCTCTCCAATCACCAAAAACAAAAAGCAAGGGTCAGGGACTAAGGACAGAGCTCAGTTGGTAGGGTGCTTGCCTAATATGCACCAGGTCCTGTGTTTGGTTCTCAGCACATCATAAGTGAGGAAAAATGGTGCACACCTGCAATTCAGCATTCAGGATGTGGAGGCAGGAGGGATAAGGAGACCAGTTTTGGGATACCTGAAACCCTGCCTCTGAAGGAACAAACAAACAAAGCAAAACAGATAAAATCACCAAAGACAAAACTAAACCACAGATTCTCTGAATTCAGGGAAGGAGTGAAGATAATTTACTTTAATTACAGTAAAGCTATCTAGTACCATTCATTGAGCACTTATTACATGCTAAGCACCATGCTAAGAGCTCTGCAAACATCATGTCCTTTAGCCTTATAAACAGCCACAGGAGGAAGCATCATGTTCAGCCTCCTACAAATTGAAGAAAGTGGGGCTCAGAGAGCAAGGGTGATCCCCTGGAGTGTCGCAGCTGGTGGATGGGAGCTCTGACACAGGAAACCCTGTCTGTCCACCCTTAAACTTCAGCTATCGTCCAATGTTCCAGAGGTCCCCCATCCCTCGGGTATCTGCAAGACCACTCTCCCCCTCTACCACCCTGACTTCTCAGATGAGAACTGCATGAATGAGACAGTAACACCTTGCACTTTCCAGTACTGCAGATTTACTAAGAATTGTCATAACCACTGACTGCACTGAGCCTCGTGACACTGAGGGGTGAGGGCAGGCAGGGATGACCTGGCTCTGATTTCACAAGAGTCAACACGGAGGCTCAAAGTAATGAGTGGATTGCCCTAGGTCACATCTGAGTCAGAGCTCAGTTAAAGATGGTGGGCCTGCCTGCACAGTTTACTTCCCAATTGCTCAAGGCTGGGGTCCTGGCACACAAGACAGGAAAATCCTCAGGGGCTTCACCTCCTAAGAGGTTTCTGAGGCCCTGACCTGGGCTGCTTGACCTCTCCCTGTTCCCTTGAGGCCACCAGCTGGCTTAGCTTTAAGTTGGAGTCTTGGAGTTTCATTCTAAATGTTTTTTTTCTTCCAGGCAATTACCTGCTGCTAATTAGGAAGTGAGGCTGCCAGTCCCAGGGCCCTGGGCTGACCCCTTTCTCAACCCACAGGGATGAGGGTATGTGAAGGTAGTGAGTGGTAGCAGGAGTCACAAAAACTTCCTGGGTCAGGGCCAGTCAGGACAGAAGGGGCAGTGAAGGATCAAGGAGTCTCAAGGGCATGAAAGAAGGGAGTGAAGATGCCAGGAAGACGGCCCCTGGAGACCAGGAACTAGAAGCAGTCTAGAAATGCCCGTGCAGAGCAACAGGGACCTGTGGAGATGAAAGGGCCAGGGCCCCTGGAAAGACAGAGATCCAAAGAAGGGAAGGGAAGAGATAAAGGAAAGAATGAAGGGAGGAACTGATAGAGACATACAGATTTCCCTTCTTCAGAGAGGAAAAAGAAGTCAGCACATAAAATGGCCAAGATTACAAAAGAGGATGGCAGAGAGGGAGATACCAGGAGACACCAAGAGGGAGGAGAGAGGAAGGACAGGGAAGAAGAAGGAATCGCTGGAAGAAAACCCCAGGGAGGACTGGAGAGGACTGGAGAGGGCGGAGCAGTAGGGGAGGATGACTTGGAGTGGCAGCTCCAGAGCCCCAAGAGGGGTTATCTCTGTGTCATTGTCTTTGAACCTCCCAGTATCAGTGAGAAGCCAGTTGGGTCTGAAAACCCTCCTACACAGCCACAGGTGTAGGCAGGCATGATGACAGTTCACCAGCTAGCTCATGTCCCAGATGTTCCATATTCAGGGGACAGCCAGCTGACTTTCCTCCATGCCAACTCCTAACCCCTTCCAGTGGACTGAGCCTGGGGGCGGGGGACCCTCCTGAGTCACAGTAACATGAGTGGAGCAGGTGGGGCTGTGTGCTTCAGACTCTCTGTCTCAGCAGTAGGGTCAAGGCACAAAGAGGTAGTGGTTAGCCAAGGTCATATGACAAGTGGGTGAAGAACCCATACAAGGAGGACTCAAGAGCTAGGTCCCAGTGGGGAGTACCACTCCCTACAAGGTAGCAACAGCGGATGAGTGTGGATCTTGGCTGCCAGCAAGTCTGACCTTGATCAAGTCCCCATGGTGTGGTGTACCACATGGAAGGGAGCAAGGGTGGCGAGGGGTTGAAAGAGAAGCCAAAAAAAGGGGGGGTGGGTTGTGTTGGGTAGGAAGACTCTGTAAGAGTGACGATGGTAGCTAACATTATTGAGGACTAACTAGGCACAGTGTGTCACTTGCTTAACATGTGATGTGTGGGATCCCATTTGATCCCCATGACAACCCTATCAACCTATTACAGTGGAGAAACTGAGATTCAGAGGGGCCAGTGTAAGGGTTCCAACTTGGTGGCTAGCCAGCTACGTTGAGGCCACTGTCCAGAAGACCCCTCTACTATGGCATTGTCAGAGTTTCCGGTTCTGAAAATCTAGGCCCAAAATGCCAACAAGGCTGCATTTTTTTTTTGTTTTTTGTTTTTTTTTTTTTTTGTTTTTTCGAGACAGGGTTTCTCTGTGTAGCCCTGGCTGTCCTGGACTCACTTTGTAGACCAGGCTGGCCTCGAACTCGCAAAGATCCGCCTGCCTCTGCCTCCCAAGTGCTGGGATTAAAGGCGTGCGCCACCAGTGCCCGGCTAAGGCTGCAGTTTTTCTTGATGCACAAAAGGAAACAGTATCATGAGGTCCCAGATTTCAACTAGTCCCATTTTTAGGCACCGTAGCCTCGGTTCTAGTCTTAGCTCAGCCACTCACTTACTGTGAGACTTCAGAAAGGTCATTTGCCTTTCCTGGGCCTTGTCGCTCTCATCTGTAATGTCTAAGTGTTTGGGCCAGATAATAATGACAGCTCATGTCTGCACAGTGCCCACCTGCTGACAGAGTTCTAGGTGGTTTACACACTAAACCTCCCCGAGGCAGGACTACTATCTCTATTTCGCAAACAGGAATGGGAACACTGCAAGGTTAAGTTGCCGAAGGTCACAAAGGAACCAATGCACAGCAGACCTGGGATCTGAACCCCATTACTTACATATCTACATGTGTGGATGTCCACATGTGTGCCAGTGCATCATTTGTGTGTGTGTGTGTGTGTGTGTGTGTGTGTATACATGTGGAGGTCAGAGAACAGTTGTAAGCTGTTCACCTTGGTTTTTATTTTACTTTTATTACATCTTTATTTATTGCTTATTCTGTTTGGGGGAGCATGCAGGTACCATGACATGCATGTGGAGATCAGAGGAAAACTTGCAGTAGCTTTTCTTTGCTTCTGTCATATGGGTCCCAGGGTTGAACACAGGCTTAGGCTTGGTGGCAGGTGCCTTCACCCACGGAACCATCACACCAGCTCTACCTTGTTTTGTTTTGTTCCTATGAAACAGGTCTCTCACTGACCTAGAGCTCACCAAGCTGGCTTGGCTGGCTGGAATCCTCCTGTCACTGCCTCCCCAGTGCTAAGATTGCAAGGGTGTGCACTGTGCTAGGATTTTGTTTTTAACTGTGTATTTTGGGAACTGAATTCAGGTCCTCATGCCTTCCAGGTGGGCACTTTACCAGCTGAGCCATCTCCGTCTCCCAGAATCCCATTATTTTTCATTCAGAGCCTCCATGTTCTTGGTTGTTTCCCTGCATGTGGCTTATCTTTCTTTATCTGTTCATCTGTTCTTAATCAGTATATACCTGGTATAGCCATGCTGGGTCACCCATGCTCACAAGTGTTTCAGCATCAAGAATAGGCCAACTCTAGTATGTACTTATGCACACAGATACACACATGAACACACACAGAACTCTACACACACCTACACACACACAGACACACATACACACACACACCCTTAGGTTCTGGTTGGTTTGTGGAAACCTCATGTTATACTGTAGTGCCTAGCCACGTGGTAGTGACGTGAGCCACCACACCCTCTCTCCTCTGCTTTCCTCTATTGCCTGGGTGGCTGGCATGTCACATCACACACCTGCTGCCACCCCCATCCCCACTGCCTTCCTCTAACAGAAGCAGGTACCTTCTCCAGGAAGGAAGCAGGCTCAGGCACAGCCTGGCTCCCACAGCCTGAAGAGGCCAGCCAACTCGGGGATGGAAAGGGAGAAAGAGGGATCAGCATGAGGCCTTGGGGGGGGCTTTGGGTCCCTCATTCTTGCTGTCTTAAGTCAGCTGTCACACCCTAGGGATGCCAGCCCTTAATCATTTCCACAAATGAGACAGATGAGGGACATGGGAACAGAGGGTCTAGCCCTCACTCCCAAGCAGGGCTATGGTACCACCAGGGCTCCTCCAGTTGAGTTTTAACTGCACCCCTCCACCCCATCCCTGGTCCCTACACTCTCCTCCCCCTGCCCAAACATCTCAGAGTTCTGGGTATTTTTAGGCCTCAGCTGACAGGCTGTGAAATCGCTCCCTTCGCACCTCCCCAACCAGGCGGGGGCTGGAGAGGGAGGAATGAGGTTGGGGAGGGCCACATAGACAATTCATTGGGCTCCTCCCAGGCTGGCAGGTGTCAAGCAGAGAGTGAGGGCTCCTCCCCTTTCCCCAGATCTTCTGGCAAGAGGATCCCTCCACTTTGCCTGGAGAAGAATGGGAAAGAAAGGACCCTCTACTTCATTCAGGGATTGGAGAATAAAGGGTTTACAGGGACAGCCCTGAGCACTAACAGAAGGTGCTGGGGACACCCTCTGAGTCCAGCTATGCAGCCAAACCAAATCTAAGCACTCCCTTCTGAGAGATGGGCTGAGAGACAGGCTGGCTGGGATCCTAGTAGGATAAGGGAAGTGCTAGGCAGTGTATCTCAATGGTTACCACCCAGCCTGTGGAGTAAGAATGACTCAAATTCCTTATCCTGCTTTGTAGAATGATCCATCCCAGACCCTCTAGCTTTCTGGTCCTCAATTTCCTCACCCATACAACCTAGGCTAGCTGTGAAGCTTAGATTAAAAAACAAGGTGGTACACACACACACACATGCATGCACACACATTCATATGCATGTTTGTAAGCATGGACTCAAATGCCAACATGTGTATATGTGTGCTGCTGGCACCTCAGTGTAAGACTATTTTCCCTGGGATGACTGCTCCCAAGAAAATAGGAAAATATATCCAGACTCTGCAGGAAATGGGCCCCTGTGCCAGGGGCCGTGGGCATGGAGAGGGGGATGCCCTGCCTAGTTGTCATGGAGACAGTTTAGCTCTGTTGGAACTCTGGAGCCCAGACCTGACAGCTTGAGTGTGAGTTCTGTAGTTGCTGCTATGGCCTGGCCCTGATACCCAAAGTGGGGTGTGGGGTACAGAACTAATCATTAGGAGTATCGCCTATGACCCTGGGGCCCTGGAACCACTCCCCTTGGCTCCCCATCTATCTCTGAGAGGACTTTTCTAATGACCCCAGTGCTAGAAGGCCCTCTCAAGGTCTTTTCTGATGCCCATCCCCCTCCCCACTACAGGTTTTTCTAAGGTCAGGGCCCAGGTCAGCTGAGTCCTGAAATTTAAGGCCCTGGGCTCAACCCTGTTCAGGTGAGAGAATGAGGCAGGAAGACTGAAACAGAGATGGTCAGGTAGATTCCATAATGAGACTCTAATTCCATTATCAGCTTGCTGTCATGCTTCCTATCCCTTGTAGTACCACACTGTTAGAGTTCTTTTTTTTTGGTTTTTTTTTTTTTTTTTTTTTTGGTTTTTCGAGACAGGATTTCTCTGTGTAACAGCCCTGGCTGTCCTGGACTCGCTTTGTAGACCAGGCTGGCCTCGAACTCACAAAGATCCGCCTGCCTCTGCCTCCCGAGTGCTGGGATTAAAGGCGTGAGCCACCACGCCTGGCCTGTTAGAGTTCTTTATAGGGATCTATTAAAAAGCTTTCCATTACCTTACGAAAACAAAACAAAACTGGAGATGTAGCTCAGTTGGTAGAATTTTTGCCCACCATATAAAGGCCCTGGGTTTAATCCCCAGCACTTCATAATCTAGGTGTGGTGGTGTGAACCTATAATCCCAGCACTTGAGGGGTAGAGGCAGGAAGAGCAGAAGTCCAAAGTCCTCTTCAGCTATGGTAGAAGTTCCACCCTGGAATACATGTGACCCTGTTGCTCCCTGTGTCAATGGCCCAGTTCTGTAGTTTAGGAAGCCAGGCCTTTCCTAATCTGGCCCAATTTACCTTCTTAAGCCTCACGTCATACTGTTCCTTAGGGTCTTCCTTCCAGCCAAGTTCAGGCACTGCTCACTGCTGCCTCAACTGGCCAGGATCTCTCAGGCCCCTGCGTCTTTGCATGTGTTTGCCCCCAACTGCCAAATGCCTGGCCTGTGCTTCCTCCTACAGCAAACTCTTATTTTGTCTTCAAGACCCAAGGCTCTGTACCCAAAGCTCTTGGATCCTGCAGTGTGGCTGGAATCCCGAACTGACTTCTACTTGCAAGGCCTTGCCAGGTGTGCTGACGATGGACACGGTATGCGCTTAGAAGAGCACCGGTCACACAGCAAGCACTCCACTAATCCTCTTGTCATGGCCTTGGTGAAATCCTTCCCAACTCTTCCACTAAGGAAGTACCATGCTTGTCCTTCCTGGAGCTTCCACAACCCCCATCCCACACATCAATCTCTCAGTATGGGGTAATGTTGAAAACAGCCGCCTTCCATATCATGAGTGTTTACTACGTGCGAAGTTTTGGGATGACTAGTTTTCTTGCCTCATCTCTCCTCATCCTCCAGTCACCCAGGGAAGAAGAAGCATCATCATGCCCATTTCACAGAGGTAGAAACTGAGGCGGCAGAGGAAGAGTGAGACAGCAACAATTACCTCTGCAGGAACTCACATGGACAGCAGGCAGGCCCAGGGCCCTGGCTTGAGCCAGTCATCCCTATTGGCAATTATGTAAGGTGACTAGCATATACTGAGTGCTCCACAAATAAGAGCTTGCTACTGGAGTGCTTCTGCTAATGTTAGTGGTGGGGACATGCTGGGCGAGCTGAGAAGGAACCTTTAAGCGACATGCTTTGCAGAGCACAGCCTACTCCGTTCCTGGAGGAAAATCTAGGGGCTCAGAGGGGTCCTGGTGTGCTACACATAGAATCAGGGGTGGCAAGGTAATAGACAGGGAATCCTAATATCTCACTCAGTCTAGAGACTCCATAGGGTGTCTTGATGTGCAGCTCCTCTAGGGGGCTCTGGTGTACTCAGGTTGAGTGAAGCCCCGCTCTGGGCTGGCCAAGCCAGCCACAGCTCTCCGGCCCTGCTGACACTATCCTGTAGTAATGAGACGTATCCAATTTGTACCCAGAGCCCCACCGGGAGCAGCTGCTGTGGCAGGGTTTGAAGTAATTTAATTGGACACATTAGCTACACAGCTCTCCCACTACTCCCCCGTTCGGGGCTTCATGCGATACCCCTTTCACACTTACCCAGCCCTGGCAGGGAGCAGGCACACACACACACACACACACACACACACACACACACACACACACCATCAACCAGTTAGGGCAGACTTATTGGCACCCCTCTTCTCTTTTTTTCTGGGGTTCCTGGAGGCACAAGAACCAGAGACCCCTTTTCACTGATGCAAACAGTAGCTCTGGAAGCCACTGAGTCCGAGACTCAGACCCTCCCACCTACCTCCTCCAGTAAGAGGAACAGGGTCACCCCTTTCTCTCCATCAAGCAGCCCTAGAGGCCCTCATCCTCCCAGATTCCAAGGACACTGAAAGAGCAGGGCCAGCAGTACAAGCCTGCTCTGACAATACCTTTGGTTCTGTCACTATCAGGGTAACTACTGATACAGGGGACAGTCCTTCTCTTGGGGCCTGGGGGAGGGGTGCAAATGCACATGTATAGAATCAGACAGTCACCAAAACACAGATGAGTTCAGTTACACCCAGTCTCTCTCTTTCCCCCTCCCTCTCTCTCTTGTTCTCTCTCTCTCTCTCTCTCTCTCTCTCTCTCTCTCTCTCTCTCTTACACACACACACACACACACACACACACACAGCATCATGGTATTCTTGTCTCTGTATACAGAATACTCCCACAACCCATTCCATGTTCACACTCATGCATGCTTACAGCTAGGTGAGGCCCTGCTCCCTGAAGATGGAAGCCTCAGAGATGACCAAGTTGGCAGGTTGAGGGTGTGGCAGGGGGCAGGCAGGATCCCTAGAGAGCCCACACCCTGCCTGGCTTAGTACAGGGCCAGGGGAGGGGCCCTCCCCAAAGCTTTTCGTCACAGCTCCCAATGCACCTCAACGCACCTTGCTATGAATACACTCATTAGCTGCTGTTTACAGCGGGCAGGGCACTCGGCACTCGTAGGAACACAGCTATTACGGTCAGCCAGCTGCCGCCCGCGCATGAACACACAAAGGTACACACAGCCACCAAGCTTTTGCCACCATCCCATCTTCCCCCTTGCTGGAGCTCCACATGCTCTATCATGTGGATATACCAATTCCCCAAACATCCCAGCCCACCATATAACTCAGTTACAGTCCCAACCATCCCAGGCGATGCACCTTTCCCAAGGGGCCCTTCCAGGTAGAAGCTGCCGAGCCTTCCTGAGTAGCCACTGAGCCAGCCCACCTTCCTACCAACGGGTTGGGGATGCAGGCATAGATGCTGGGCATTCTCCAGTCCCTTCCACAGGTCCCATGCTGTCTGCCAATTCTGTTCCAACCCTCAGGGAATTCTGCTGGGTGAGACAAAGCGTGGCCCTCCAGAGGCAAATTGGACGGAGCCCAGCCAGGCTACCCCCTGCTGCCTGAAGGTCAGCGCTTCCATGTTCATGGGACTGGCACAATTCGCTTGGCACCACTGGCTGAGGTTCCCTGGCAAGGTAGAAGGGTACCCAGGCTTAGCCTGGCACAGGATGGCTCCGGCAACCGGCCAGAGCAGTGACCGCCCTGATACAGAAAGCTGACCTCATTGACCGTGAGTGCCACCTGTGGGCACTGACCATGGAATGAGGACTACACACAGAGATGTCTGTGCCTACCTGGGCTATCTCAGTGTCTCTGAGGAACCAACTCCTCCTCCTCCACTCAGGAATGAGCTCCCCTCACCAACTACTCCCTGTTGTTCTAGGCCTCATTCCCCTGGGGGAAGCAGTTATTGAAAATGGTCCATCAGATTCAATAAGGATTCAAAGTCCCTGAGAGACTAGGTGGTGGGTGGAGAGTGGGAGGTGGATAGGAGGGGACCATGTGCCCCTCCTCCTCCTTTCCCCCATGACATGCTTCTATCGCAGGGCTGGAAGACCCTTGCTCTGTTGCCCTTGGACTCTGCGGGTCAGCAAGGACCAGGACCAGCTGTCCAAAAACTTCTCTTTGTTTACTTGATGCCTATCTGCTCCTTTACCTTCCAGCTCTACCCCCACCCCGCCTCCTATCATATGCTATCCCATCACTGTGATCCAACCTTCTCTAGCACCCCTACCATCAAAGAGGGTCTTCAAGGTCATCTCTTCTCTCAGTCCTTGGATCCTTAAGCACCTAGCCTGATGGTGAAATTGTTCCCACAAGGCCACTGAACAGCACAGACCAGAGTCAATGAGAGGCCTGTCCCCACAGCAACTCTACAGCTTAGAGGGACCCCTATACCCAAAAGGACATCCTCTCCCAATCCAATGTTAGGTCTGCTCAGCCTCAGACCCCCCTTCCTGCCATATCTGTTGGGGGCACCCAAGTGCTCTGAAGTTCTAACCTCTGCCCTAAGCCCAAGACACAGTCATAACAGCAAATGGAGCCTGGGCAGATGGGATCAGCTAAGGAAGGAATTTCCTTGCCAGGGAAATTGTGGGATAGTCTGGCTTTGTTGGATTTTCATACTTCCAGCCTTAGCCCTGGCCCCATCCACCGTCCTTATACCATAAAGT
Source organism: Lophiomys imhausi (assembly GCA_907164525.1). NCBI lineage: Eukaryota > Metazoa > Chordata > Mammalia > Rodentia > Muridae > Lophiomys > Lophiomys imhausi. Next base: position 6,050,361 of record CAJQZJ010000838.1, on the reverse strand, counting down.
TAATCTGTTCTTCCAACACTAACTCCAGCCTCATGCCAACCCCTTCATCAGACTCTGCCCTTAAGTGTTGCAAGGGAGTAGACAGTTGATTTAGATAATTACTTTGTCATGCCAAGGCACTCTGCCCTATATATGTTCCCTTTACCCCTAAGGAATGACCTGTCTGATGGGGTGTCTGCAGGGGACAGATCCCACTAACAGGTGGGACAGATGAAGGCTTCAGGCACTGCTGCCCAGTGGGGCTAATGAAGTCCCAGAAGGCTGGTGACTGAGTAGGAAACCTTCAGGACTTGACCTCTGTCTCCAGTCCTTCTCTCTTTGGCCTGGCTCAGTAGCTCAGTGCAAGGTCACCTCTCCCTCCCTCCTCCTTCCCACTGCTGTCCTGCCTGCCCACTGCAACGCTGACCCCTGCAGGCCTGCTGAGGCCCTGCCCAGCCTGGGGATAGGCAGTCAGAGAGATAGACTAAGGAGTCACACCAGGCCAGCTTTGGGATGCAGAGGATGAAGGGTGGGAGGGAGAGGACAGAGGAGGCTGCAGGTAGGGCAGGAGTGGCTAGGTAGTCTGGAGCAGGAGCTCATGGGTGTCCACAGGAAGGAACAGCTCTGCATTCTCCACATGGCTCCTGTTCTCTTCCACCACCGTGTTCTTTATAATAACAGGAGTAATAGTGTCTGGGCCAAGGGCCAGGTGGGAAGGGCATAGCACCCGTCAGGTAAAGTCTTAATGTTAGAATGAGCCCTGTCGGAAACTGCAGCAGGAGTGAAGAGAGAGAGAGAGAGAGAGAGAGAGAGAGAGAGAGAGAGAGAGAGACAGAGAACCATAGGAACCCTCTGGAAGTGGCCTGGGGCATGGGGAGCAGAAGAGGATCCTTTTTTTTTAAATAAAGCAACATGGGCCACAGGTGTTCCTTAGAGGGGTGGATGAGGAGACCAGGCTGTAATAGGTCCTGGCTCCTGTGGGACCAGAGGGGAGATGAGGAACTGGTCTGAGTCACACAGGAATTAATTTGCATATCTCACTCCTACCTGGTGCCAGGCAAAGGGGAGTTGTGGGTGGTTAGAAATGGGGGACATGGGGTCCTAGTTGTGGGTAGCAGAGTCTGGGAGACCTTGAGTAGCTGCTAGGGATGGGTATCTGACATTGAACTATAGGGATTCGAAGAAGTGGACAACAATACTAAAGGGTACAAAAGGACCCCCAGAGATCCCAGGGGATCAGGTCCAAACATACTCTACCCACTCCAACCTATTTTTGCTACCACAAGCCCAGTGCCCACTCTAGAGAGAAGAAAACCTCACCAGTCTCTTTCACAGTCAGAACCACTCTTGCCACAGGTACTGGTGGGCCCTGCAGTTTCAAGGGGGCAACATGGGCAAGCAGGAAAGGCAAGGTCTAGTGGCTGTCAGCCTGTCAGGAGCAGCTGTGGGATCCAGGCCCTATGCCCAGAAGATGCCAAACACATCAAGTTGGTCTTTGTAGAGAGGGCAGAGGTGCTTGAATGAGTGGTACGTCATGGTGCCAAAGTATTAGAAGGAGAAGAAGATGGGTGAAGGCATGGCCAGAGGCCAGTGGCCTAACAGTAATGGAGACTGTCCCTCACTGCTCCGCCTCTGATCCTCATTTCTGAGCTGTGCTCTGAACTTGGCCGCTGAGAGTGAACCAAGCAAGAGGATGCCCCTGCCTTTGGTCCAAGTAGGAAGTGGACATTCCCCAGGGGAGAATGTCAGAGTAGGTGACCTGGGTTCAGACAGATGAGGGAAGGGCCCCTCAAAGATAATGGCCCTTCAGTCCACACCTAGAGGACATTCAGAGAAGGGCATGGAGTTCTAGAGGAGACTGAATCTCAGACCCAAGTGCTGAGTGAGTACAGTGTCTGGCACCCAGTAGGTCAGCCTCAGTGGACCTGTAGGGCTCCTTGAGAGAAAACAGCAAGTGTGGATTGGGTACAAATGGGAAAAGCCAGTCTCCACCAGCTTGTTGTGCAGAGCTTCAGGGCTTTAGGGTCCTTCTGTGGAGGGTTTCAGGGTTGGGCTTTCTCACAACACCTGTCTCCCTCAGGGGCCCACAGCAGAGAACCCAGAGACTCTTGTAGGAGTAGGTCTTAGGCTGGAGACCTGCTCTTAGCCTTGGAAAGCAGCCCAGAAACAAAGACCCTGGGCGGCAGGAGGCATGAACTAGCAAAAGTGGGGGTAGGGGGATTCTGCTGGACATGTAGGAGTATCGCAGGTGGGAGCTGGAACTGAGCCTGGACAGGAGCTGCAGGGGACCTGTCTACAGGTGGGCACTGCGTGGGGGAAGCGTCAGGAGCTAAGGAGGAAATGGCAGAGCAATTTCCCGAGGAAGGAGGAGAGATTCCTGACTTGGGTTCTAAGGATGCTAGATACATGCTAAGCCGACAGTGGGCTCCCAGGCCACTCCCTTTCAGAAAGGCAAAGGGGTGCGGCCCCTTCCCCTCCCTCCCTGGTAGGACTGGAGTGAGTTTGGTGTTCTTTGCGTCCCCCTCCCCAAGCCTAGGAGAACATTGCTCCGCCACCCCCATTGTCATCCACCGCTGCGCTTTCTCTTCAGGTACCCCTGCCTCCCCCTTCACCGCTCCTGCGGTTCACCCCCCAGAAGCGTCTATCCCCCGCCCCTGCATCAGATTCCCACTTGCCCCCTGGAGCCCTCTCAATTCACAGTTGGCACCGCAGATGACACTTCGCTCCCATGTGCCCACAATCTTGGCCCAAAGCTGCCAGGATCCTCCTTGCCCTGAGGTCCCCCAACATTGCCATCCCCAGAGCACTAGTGCTGGGGAGCAGGGGGTACCTCTGAGGGCACTGCCCGGCTCCCACGGGGACAGCAGCTCCTCGCTCCGCCACACACGTTGTCCTTGGGCTGCTGAGGGGTGGGGGGGAGGTCCTTGTGGGGACACTGCGAAGCCGGCTCCGGGCATCCAGCCTAGCAATGTCCCGACCACGGGGTCTGATTCTGAGTCTTGGCCACTAGAACCCACGCCCCCGGGGCAGAGATGACCCTGGTAGAAAGGGGTGCAATTCGTGCGGCTCCAGCAGACAGCAGCCCCAGGCTGAGGCTCTGAGACGGCGCCCAGGCGCTGCAGCCGTCCTGCCCACCGGTGCGGGGCGCCCCAGTTCGCGCGGGGCCGCGCTTACCTGGGCTGGCCGCCTCCGGGTCCCGGTACATGGTCCCCTCGTCGCCGGCTCCCTCAGGGCTCCTCAGAGCCGCCTGCGGCCGCGCGCTGCTCTGCCGCCGCTGCAAGGCATGGGGCCGGGCGACCCCCGGGGGCGGGTCCGAGGGCGGGGGCCGCGCGGGCTGCTCGGAGCCGCGGAGCCGGGGCGCGGGGGCCGCCCGCCAGCCCTCCCGGCCGCCCGCGGAGCACGCTGCCGCCGCCGCCGAGCCTCGCGGAGCCTCCTCCCTCTGGCCTGCGCGCCGCGTGTGCGCGCTGGAGCGTGTGTGAGTGTGTACGAGGCGGGGTGTGTGCGAGTGTGTGTATGTATGTGTGTGCGTGCGTGCGTGCGTGAGAGTGTGTGTGTGTGTGTATCTGTGTGTGTGTGTGTATGTATGCGTGTGTGTGCGCGCCCGGGGCACCGCCGGCGCCGCCCGCCGCCGAGCGCCCGGGCCACGGCCACTGCTGCGCCCACTGCCGGCCGCGCGCTGGACGGCAGCCGCAGACTGGCCGCCGCCGCCCGAAGCCGCCCCGAGGGCACGGCCGCCGCCCCGCGCACCTCAAGCGCTCGCCCGGCCTCGCCTGGAAGGGCGGCGGAGCTCCACGGCTAGGTTCGTTCAGGTTACGGAAGACAGGATCCGGCCGGTGCGCCACGGGTGGCGGTGGACTCGCACGCCACCGGGTCGCCCAGCTGGCCACCCCCTCCGAGGTGCCCTCTGACTCCGTTCCGAAAGGCGTGGAGATCCACCCCGGGTTTTGCGCTCGGTGGCCGCTCGAGGGCGTTAGCTCCGGACTGGAAACTGCAGAGGGCCAGGGAAGAAGGGTTGGTGGGTATCAAAACCAGGAATGGAGTATATTGCCAGCGCTGGGCCTCGGTCTGACGGTCTTGTCTTTCTTTCCAGAGTTGGCCCGCTGCAGAACGGATAGGACAAGAATTTCCATCTTCCGTTGGGTACTTGGTTTCGCAACCCTTCCCACTCATTCCAGCTCCGTGAGAAAAGAAAGTAGCCATTCGGTCTCTTTCTAGTCTCCTTTCCCTTGACCCAGTGCGCCCCTTATAGGAATGAAATCCCCTTTTTCCTGCCAACCTTTAGGATCTCTTGGCGTGCTCTCTGCCCCTTTATCTGTTTAATATTGTCCAAATTTGACGGGACTCTGTTCTTTTCTACAAAATAGAAACTATTTGATTCTGGGGCAGGGAGGAGACAAAATCATGTCTCAAGAACTTTAAAGGCCCAGGACCGAAGCTTGGGAATCAGGCACCAGGCCTCCTTGCACCAACTAGACAGGAACTCACCTCCCTGCCCCCAACACACACAAACATGCAAACAACCTAGCTCACAAAGAGTCACAGACCCTTCCCACGGTGCAAGTGTTGCCCTTACCGGGCATTGAAAGGAGTGGGTAAGACAACACAGATTTTGGGTTACAAATGTCAGCGTCCCTTCCTTCCATGCATTCCATGCAGCTCACAAGTGAACCAGGCTTTCCTGCATCGCAGCTTTTCCACTCCCAGAAGGCCACCTAGCTGGCTCTATACTGTGTGTATGGCTCATGTCCTACCATACCTCCACCTCCTATGTGGTACAGGCAGCCAGCACCCATGGGGACAAACCTTTGTTCCAATTGTCCCTCATTGTGCTTGTGCACTTGTGCATGTGAGCGCGCCACACACACACACACACACACACACATATTCACCTCCACCCACAGTTTTTCCAGTTGAGAAATAGATAAGGAAATTCCCCCAGAAAACCTTCTCTCAGACTGTTCCAGTGGAGAACATATTCCTCGGGATTGAATATTCTAATTAAAAATGGAAGAGTGGGGGGAAGGCATGTGTAGGCTAGGGCCTGTAATTCCTCAGTGGATAGAAATCTCAGCCCTCGGGGCTGGAGAGATGGCTCAGCGGTTAAGAGCACTGCCTAGTGCTCTTCCAAAGGTCCTGAGTTCAATTCCCAGCAACCACATGGTGGCTCACAACCATCCACAATGTGATCTGGTGCCCTCTTCTGGAATGCAGGTGTACATGCAGATAGAGCACTCATATGCATAAAATAAATAAAATAAATCTTTAAAAAAAAAAAAAAAAAAAAAAAGAAATCTCAGCCCTCACCGTGTGGTCCAGGGCTGTTCTGTCCAACATCCTGCAGCCATCCACAGGCAGCCAAGAATCCAGGAGCGCTATAGCCATAGCCTACTTTGGGGGCCCAGCAAATCCTAGGAAGCCAAGCCAATAGGCCGGGGCTCTAGGGTCTCCAATTTTCACTCATTCCACTTCCCAAACCCAGCTGCCTCTCTAAGTGCCTTGTAAAGAGTGCCCTATCCTATACCCCAGCCATCAGTGGGCATACAGGAAGGTCTCCTCTTCAGGGCTCTTCCTACTCCAGATCCCTCCCACCCAACAAACTGGGAGAGCATAATCAGTTGTTATTGCAACTTGACATGTCTTTTGCTGGGCATCTGGAAACTCCCAGTTTCTCAGAGCTGATGAAGAGGACATCTAAGACATGATCCAAGTCACCTTCTCAAGTGACTAATGGTGAAAGTGAAGCCCCTAGAGGAGACCCAGGGAGCCAAATGCTCTGGGAGCTCACAACCCAGGGACCTGCTAGGGGACATGGAGAAGTCCTTGGTTTAAATCCCAGACTTTTGCCTGCCATTCTGAGATTCATGAATAGACCCTTCCCTTTGCTCCCACCCCAGGACTTACAGTCCCTCTCTTACAAAAATAAAACTCACCCCATTCTCTCTCAGCAGGCATGAGATAGCTACTACTCCCAAACATCCGAGATGGACAGTCCCCTAGACACTCTAGATAAAATCTCATGAGATCGCTTTGTGTAAAACAAGGGTCCAGGGCATTGTGGGTTTTGATTTCTTTCTTTTTTATTTTTATTTTTTGAACACTGTTGACTGAGCCCAGGGCCTTGTGCTTGCTAGGAAAGTACGCTACCACCTAGCTAAAAATCTTCAACCTCCTAAGACTCTGAAAACCCTTTTTTCTGTGGGTCTCAGGCATTTTGTTTAGGGAAAGCAGTGGCACTGGAAAGAGAAATAAATACAGATTCATGTGGCTCTGCCATTCATACCTGCATTTATCTTACACAGACACGTCTCAGTGTCTTGCTTTCTTTTTTCCATATAATGAGGATAACAATTCTTATTTCTTTGATTAATGTGAGATTAAATGTGCTAATACCATTAATGATACTTGAGGCATAGATTTTATTCTTGATATTGATTCCTATTATTATTGTTTATCCTAAAGAGAGATACTGCATACTCTTCATTCTCATGTTTTGCTTGTTGAAGAAGTTGTTTCAGAAGAAATCTAACCTCAAACTATGCTGCTACATTTGAGGACTACTCTCTTCTGCTGGAGCAACCTCAGAGCCCAGCCAACTGGGAGTTCTTGCCTTCTAAGCACTCACAAGGACTGGTAAGAGGCAGGAAATGGAGTCTGCAGGAGAGATCAGGTCCTTAGACAAAGGGCCCAGGAGACTGTGAACTATGGGCACCCTGCCTTCAGGCCCTGACTCTTAGAAGAGGTCCTGGGCCTCTGGAGGGGGCACTTCAGGAAAGACCCTCTCCTTCCATGATGCTGCCGGACCCCTGTGTCCTGGGTTCCATGATGTGGCAGAAAGCGTTCAGAGCACGTGGCTCCCCAAGGACTGGTTTTCTGCACGCCTTGGACCCCTCAGACCTGTTTCCCATCTGGCACAGTCATTGAAATCAGGTGTCCTGGGTCAGCTGTAGGCTGGGAGTAAGAGCAGGGAGGGACAAAATGTCCCTCTGGAGCAGATGTCAGGCCTCCACTCTCCCAAACAGGGCCCCCGAGGCCACCTGGCTGTGTTGCTAGGCCACGGCATGGAGACAGGGCTCCTGGGTCCATCAGCTTCTTTCGTGGTATGATCTCCATAATGCTGCCTGCCTACAGCTTCTGTCTCCTCTACCCCCACCCACCAGGCTACAGGATGAATTATTAATAAAAATGCTGAGGAAGCTGTTTGTGTGTGCACGTGACAGAACAAACACACCTCTCTCCTTGTCACAATCCATGTGGCAACAGACTCAGACTGAGCATTGGCCAGATTCAGGAGTGACAGGCTGAGACCAGCTAGCATCGCCACATCAGAGCTTATACAATGTGCTAATCCAGGGGCAAACACTTGTCCCACAACCCTGTCCCCGCTGCTCCCAGCCAGCGCCTTCCTCTTCTGCAGAGGTCCAGAGTTTGGAGTGGATAAAGCATAGGATGAACATGTCACCTATGTCACCTAGGTGTGGTGCTGCAGGCCTGTAATCCTAGCACTTGGAAGGTTGAGGTAGGAGGATCAGGAGGTCAAGATTAGCCTGAGCTATAAAAGATCCTGTGTTAAAACAACAGTAAGCATGCCAACAAACAATAACATGTCATTAGCCTTAAGGGAAAGGGTACCACAGCCATCACTGTGGATGTCTCATCACAAGGAGGTGTAGCCAGTTCTTTTGGATTTCCTCCTTATGCCCAGTCCTGTGGAAGTCCTGATTTGAAGGCCTATCCGGAAAGAGGATTCATGCCACAACATCAAGGGCAAAATTCTAGTCCTGTACTCTGCTCCTGCCTCTGTTTCTCTAGTTGTTGGTAATTGTTCATTGGTCATTTACTGGATGTCTTTGGGCCTCTCTTTCCCCATCTGTATAGTAGGGCTAAATATAGTACCGCAGAGATGTCAAAATACATTGGAAACATGAAAAGGTGTCTTTCTTGGTTCCCTGGAGGTGACCGGAAAGCATCAAGAACTCTGACCCAGGCTGATCTGGCCATAGCTACAGCCCCTCAAGGATCCCCGGCTCTGTTGCAGATCCAGAAGCATTCTCTTACCTCTTTATCATCTATCCTCCTATGTGTTTCTGTCCACCTTGATTCTATCTCTTTTTAAATTTTGTTTTATCTATGGGGGGTATGCACATGTTATAGCTTGTGGGAGTCAGTTCTCTTCTTCCACTGTATGAATTCCCGGGACCAAATTCAGATCATAGGGTTTAGTGACCAGTGCTTTTACCTGCCAAGCCATCTTCTGCTCCTGTCTCTCTTTTCTCCACAATCTGTCCTCCTGATAGCCATCCATGCTTGGCTCAGCTCTCGAAACATCTGCCCCCAAAGCCGAAAACAGGTGTCCTTGTGTTCAACACCTCTAGGGACAGTTATAGCCTTAGTCAGAGGCTTGGTCTCGGGCCTCTGTGTTGACTCTTGGGCTGCTCCAGACCTCTGAGACCGAGGCCCCTTGGAAACTTCTCGGCTTACTGATGCCAAGTTCAGGGAGCTGGGGTAAGATCCTCAGTTCTTCTGAGAATCAGTTTACCATTCTGTACCATAGGGATACTATTTTATCATTTTGATAGTGCCTCGGGCCCTTCTGAAAAAAAAATGCAGACACAAACAGATACAACATTTTGCTTATCATTAAGTGTGTGGTCTAAAGTTTCCAGTAAGAGCTCCGTTGTTCTGAAGGTCTATGGTGGCTTCCAACAGTTTCAGCCTGGTTCTTTGCACTCCTTGCCCTTTCCATAATGACTCTGGGTCATGAGAGAGGTGGGCTAGGGGTATCTATTCCAAAAGTGTTTCCCTCCAGCCTTTGTGGCCTCTCCCTTCTGCACTTCTGTGACTGGAGCCAGCCTGTCTGCGCTCAGACTGATGTTTTAATCCTTCTTGGAACCCATTGAACTGGCTTCACCTGCCTTTCAAGGTATTTAAAGGTTCTTTGACCAAATGCTTTTTGATCCTCCATTGATGGGAACCAAGCTGCCCCATTCCCCCTACATGATTAGTCTCTAAGAGCTCTTTTTGATATTGCAGAAACAGTCTGTGGATTGTTCAAAGCCCTCGTTCTTGCCACTACCTCCTCCAGAGAACCAAGCTGGTCAGCTCCAGCCTCCACTGCCCATCCCCAGTGATGGCCTAGTTAACAGGGTCCTCCCAGCATCCAACTCCCACCTGGACTGTTCTGGGATCCCATCCCCAGACTAGTTGATAGAGAATCAAGTTCTGCTTCTCCCAGATAGCTTCCTGGTATCTGGTTAGGAATAGGTGACAGACTAGAGGGCCCATGGAGTCTCTGGACTCTTTCACAGACATCTTAGCTTGATGCTGAGAGGGGGAAACCAAGGCTCTGAGTCCCAGATTCAAGGTTCTGTGTGTGAGGGGACAGAAACTGGAACATTCTACTCAGTCGTGCCCCCCCCACCCTTTCAACGCAGCGTTTAGTGTATCCCAAGTTGGCCTCCAACAGACTATATAGTCAAGGATAATGACGGACTTCTGATCCTTCTGCCTCTATCATTCCAGGCCTGAGGTAACAAGCGCCTACAAGCCAGCTTTATGTAATGCTGGGGATGGAACCCACGACTTTAAATACTAGGCATGCACTTTACTAAGTGAACTACATACATTCCTAGTCCCATCCCAAGATCTCTGTGCTCCAGTAGTGGGCAGCTTCCAATCTCCAAGGCGCCTCTGGACTGGGCTCAGATCCAAAATTGGTTGGGAAGAGAAACCAGGTGTCTTTGCTCCTAATAGCGGAGTTGTCATCACCCAGTTTGAGGGCCTGGACTACCACCCCTCAACTGGAGCCCAGAGAGGGGAGTCCTTCTCTCTAACTTGGATCAACCTGGCGCTGGAGTGCTGGTTAGATTCAGAGTCCCAGAGTCCGGACAGGCGGAGACCAGAGAGGACTCAAGTGTGCGCATGCGCGGAGGGGGCGCGGAGGGGGCGTGGCGGAGCCCTAATGAGCAGGCAAATTGCCACAGACTAGAGAGGACAGGACCCAGGACCGCGCCATCCCAGAAGGAGGAGGAATTCCAACTACAGTAAAGTGCTCAAACCAAGGCCCAAGGCACACCTCAACTCTTATTGAAGCTGAAGACCGTAGTGGGTTTGAGAGTCCTTCAGATCACAAGATTATCCTTGAGGGGACACCTGCTGTACTACAATCACCCTCCCTAACTTTGGGCTTAGCACCCCAAGAGAGGCGAGTGAAGATCACCAGCCCCCTCCTTCACCAAGATCTCCAGAGAGGCTGCTGGGCACATGGACTATGCCAGAACCAGCGCCAGAACCCAGTGCCGGCACTGTGATAATCATAGCAGCAGCCAGCATTTATTGAGCTCTAAGGGCTTGCCTGGCCCGAGAGCCAAATGCATAACACGCATTATCCCACTTAATAGTCACAGCAACCAACATAGAAATCGTCCCGTGGTTATCCCCTTAGGAAGGTGAGGAGGCTGAGCCTCCGAGGTCGAGTTAACCCCCACCCCACCCCCCACCCCGTGGCTCCGCAAGGTCACAGCTAGGCGGGGTAAGGGAGTCAGTCACCTGAGTGGGCTTTGCTGCCTGTGGCTCTGAGAAGTTTTGGAGGTGAAACTGGGCAGGTACCAGGGGCAGCCCCTGTAGTCCTGCCCACAGAGGTGAAGGGGAGCAGAGGTCCTCAGCAATGTGGGAAGAGGGAAAAGAAAGGGTTCTATCCCCTACATCTTGGCTGCTCTAATTTATCCCAGGTCCCCTGTCTTCCCACTCCCATCTCTCCCAACTGTGGGTGGCCCCCAAGGCTCTGTCCTCAGCCTTCATCTTCCTTGCTTCTCTCCTTGTGATCTCATTCACTCCCACAGCCTCAGCTCCTGTTTCAAGCCCTGCTTCCAGCCCTGTCTCTGGAGCCCTGACCTCCCTCCTGAGCCTGGCATCTGCATTCTTAATAAAGCATCTCCACCCAGGTGGAGTGAACTCATTCCCTTCCCCAGGGAAGCAGCCCCCATTAGATCACACAGCCGCCCACCCCAGAAGGCCTCATTAACTCTCCCAAGCCCCAGATCTGTTTCCCAGATCCTCCCCAAATGGAATGCTTTTCCTCATCCAATCAGCCTGTGTGCTCTGCAGAGCTCCTTACACCCTGTCTCTGACTCTGCAGCCATCTCCCTAGGTCACACTCACAGCCTCTCATCCTGTACCTCAGACATGGCTTCTGACCTGTCCCTTGTCTCCTCTTGTCCTTCCCTCCCACTCCTTCTCCACAGTGGCTTTCTAACCAAGATCTGATCAGGCCCCTTGTCCCCCAACTCCTGGGTAATCTTCAATAGCTCCTTATACCAGCAACATTAGTTATGAATAGCTTTGCCCTAGGCTGCATCTTCTCCAGTATGGCTTCTGTCTCTTGCCCCTTGCTGGCTCAGTGCCCCACCATTTAGCTAGAAACTCTTTCTGAGTTTCCACCTATGAGTTCTCACCCTTTGAGGCCCATCAGACAATCCATTTCTTCCAGGGAGCTGTTCCTGATTGTCTTAGGAGAGCCTTCTTTTGAAGCTCAAATGTACTTCCTCTATGGAGTCCCTTAGTAGTATTTAGTATCTTTCTTTTCCTCTTTCTTTCTTTTTTTTTAAATTGTTTTTGCTTGTTCATTTTGTTGTTGTTGTTTCTCTGTATATCTCTGGCTGTCCTGGAACTTGATCTGTAGGTCAGGTTGGAACTCACAGAGAACTGCCCATCACTGCCTCCCAACTGCTGGGATTAAATGCATGCACCACCACTGCCCAGGTTTTTTAAAAGTATCTTTCTAATCCCACAATGCACTGGAGATCTTTCTTTTATTATTTTATTTATTGAGAAAGGGTCTCACCAGACTGGAGAGATGGCTCAGCTGTTAAAGGCTAGGCTCATAACCAAAAATATAAGAGAAAGGGTCTCACCATACAGCCCAAGCTGACCTTGACTTCTCCTTCTACCTGTCCCTCCACCCTGACTTCTAAGCACTGTGATTACAGGCAGGCACTACCACACCTGGCAGTAGGAACTTTTTAAATGCAAGAATTACTTATTACTATCCATCTTCATTTTCTTTCCTTCACATGTTTATCGATCCATCCAGCAAACATGGGTTGAATAGCTACTTTATGCTAAGCACTGGATATGAAGAAGCCCAACTCTAGGCTAACTCTGGGTGCCAGGCATGCAGTGGAATTGGGTCAGTAACTGAGGGATGTTTGAATACATTCAGTATGATAGCCCTGCCTGATGTACGCCTTTCCATCCACCGATGGAAAGTCTAGCCACTGAATGCCAGACTTTAGGTGATGGCTGCAGCTGGCACAAGACCAAACCTTGCCATGCAGGATGGACAGTGCAGCACGCACAACTGCAGGTGTGAGCCAAGTCCTCTTAGATGAGAGAAAACAATATAATGACCTTAGCCCTGGGGGAGTCCAGAAGATTCACAAATGTCCACAGTGTTGCGTCAAGTGTGAGTCTCATAAATCTTTGCTGAATTAAGTGGATTTGAGGAAGAAAAGGAACATAAATTAGACTAGAGAGGAAAAGGAAGGCTATGGGGGGGCATTTTCACAACATCTGCACACTGTGGCTCTTCTGTGTACTGCAAAGGGATAGGTGACATCCTGGGCATATACTACTGTGAGCTCTCAGGGAGAGTTAAATCAATGTATTAGTGATATTATTAGTCCGTCCCTATCAGACCAGGTAAGTCCTCTTACTAAGAACCCTCAGCTTTCCCCTGCTCCTCAGAGAAGCAGCCAGGTCCTGTGGTAGCTCACTCTCTCTCTCTCTCTGGGCCTCAGTTTCTCTCTCTCCCTGCAATGTGAAGATGTGAGAAGGTGTGGTCCTGAGGATCTCCGGTTCTGCTGGTGACACAGCCCCAGGGACGGTGTCTGTCCAGGACACATGCTCTCTGTTCCATCCTGCTTGTCACACCCGGGCTGAGCTGACCTGTCCATACACTGTCACCAAGGTCACTCCCTAACATATTTGTCTTCTGGTCAAACAAGGTCATGGGATGTTTGTTTATGTATTTTTGATCAGTGGGTAGCCTTGTAAATCCTGGAGTATGAGCTTAGAGGTTTTCTCTTTCTTTTTTTGTATGTGTGTCTCTATTCACATGGGTAGACCTACATATGTGTGTGGGTATATACACATGTGTGCATACATGTGGAGGCCAGAAAACAATGTCTTCTTCAACTGTTCTCCACCTTATTTTGTGAGACAGGGTCTCTTCACTTAACGTGGAGCTTGCCCATTGGACTAGACTGTCTGGCCAGCAAACCCCAGAGGTCACTTTCTCTTTACCTTCTCAGCCCTGAGATTACAAGTGTGCACCTCTGTGCTAGCTATGTACATGAGTGCTGGGATCTGAACAGGTCCTCAAGCTTACAGAGTAATAGTAAGCCACATTAGCAACTGAACCATCTCCCTAACTCCTTAGAGCCTGTTTTCTAGAAAAACCCATGTGTAGACCCTTCTCTTCCATCCCTAGCCCATGGTCTTGTTCCCCTGGAGCCTTCCTATCCCAATCAACACAGTTTTGGAGTACCAAATCCCCTGGTGAAAGGGTGGGGACTGCCACAGGAGAGAAGCCCCTCTAGAGAACCACCATGTCCCCTCTGATATGTGCCTCCAGTCTCTTCCCTTGTCACTTCCTGACCCTGTAAAGAAGACATCAACCGTGCTCCTTCTTGACCTCTTTTTCTCTTAACCATTGAGCCATCTCTCCAGCCCCCTTGACCTCTTTTTCTCTACAGAGCACCTTCCACTGGTGCTATATTTGTTACCTTTGTGTCAATATGACCAGACACTGGGCAGAAACAACTCAGAGAAGAAAGATTTATTTTGGCTCATCATTTTAGGAGATTTCAGTCCATCAGAGCCAGGAATTCTCAGTGGAACAGCCCCATCTGCAGCGGTGGGATTTTGAGAAACTTCACATGGCCTTGGATAAAGAAGCAGACAGCAGCTGGAACTAGGAAGCAGGCTATAACATCCAGAGTCCCAGGCTTAGTGACCTACTTCTTCCAGTGAGGCCCCACAATCTAAAGATTCCACAGTCCTCACATTAAATCATCAGCTGGGAAATGTATACGAGTCTGTGGGGGGACATTTCAGACTTAAATTTTAAAAAGTGATAAGATTCCTCCCCCAGAGTATCCCTCAGTTCACAATCTCCCTTTGTCTTTATTCTATGCCCTCCTCCCCCATCCTCATCCCCTGTCCTCCCCCCCCCATCCTCATCCCCTGTCCTCATCCACTGCCCTTCCAAGAACCTTGCTCCATAGTCACCACTCAGTCTCTAACCTAGCTCCGCCTTCTATATACTCACTTATGAAATCAAAGCATCAGCTCAGAGCCCTTCCATAGATCCCCTTTGTTTTTGCACAAAAGCTCAGAAACTCTTCTTCATCTAATCAGATCTTTGCAGGGTTGTCAAAGAAGGCTGGGGATATAGCTCAACTGGAAGAGTGCTTGCTTAGCATATAGAAACCCCTGAGTTTAATTCCCAGTACCACATAAACCATATGTAGTAGTGCATACCTGTAATCCTAGCACTCAGAAGATGAAGGCAGGAGGACTGGGTGTTCAAGGTCATCCTCAGCTATAAAAAGAGCTCAAGGTCAGCCTGGGCTACATGAGACATTGTATCAAAAAACAAAACAAAACAAAACATGCCAAAGGGTGATGGGGAGCACACTTCAGACAGTGGGTACAAAGGTAGGACCATGTGATGGCGCCTGGGTGGGAAGAGTTAGAAACCTGATATGACAAGAGAGTTGATGGGCATTAGGGCATATCAGGCACACCTGCTATGTTCTAAGTTCTCATGCTGGGGATGCAGCAGGGTCTGAAATAAAGATCTCTGCCCTTGGAAAGCTGACACCCTAGCCCGGCAGGGGAGACAGGCAAGCAGCACTAAGCATCAGAATACAGAATAGAGAGTAAGTTAGAAAACATAGCACTGTGGGAATAAAAGATGGTCATGGCAATACTCACCAGGTTATGTGCAAGTTGCCTTGGGAAAGGGTCATGTGAATAAGTTTGAGGAAGGGAGGGATTTGGCGCTGTGGCCCAGTATGTAATAGTGGGTTGGAGGATAGAGAGTAGCCAGGCAAAGACTCTAAGGTGAGAGCATGCCTGGGGTATTAGCGTGACAGCTGGGATACTGGTGGGCTGGAGAAGGAGAGGAAGGGAGATGGAGTGAGAAAGATGAGTCACAGCAAGGACTTTGGGAGGCAGAGGGACACTGAGCGCTTTGTGAAGAGCAGGGGCTAGTGGGAGCTTTCCATGGTGGGTGAGCCTCTATGGCTGTGTGGGGGAGCTGGGCAAGCAGAGGGAAGCAAGGTGGATGCTGTTGCGATAATCCAGGTGAGATATGATGGTGGTTGGATGCCCGGGGGAGGTGGACTGTGAATCTATTTTGAAGGCGGAACCAAAAGGATTTCCTGATGGATTGCGTGTGAGTTGTGATTAAAAAAAGGAGGAGGTAGCCGGGCGGTGGTGGCGCACGCCTTTAATCCCAGCACTTGGGAGGCAGAGGCAGGCGGATCTCTGTGAGGTGAGTTCGAGGCCAGCCTGGTCTACAAAAGTGAGACCAGGACAGCCAGAGCTGTTACACAGAGAAACCCTGTCTCGAAAAAAAAAAACCAAAAAAAAAGGAGGAGGTGAGGCAGCCAGCAGGGTTTGGCCTGAGTGATGGCAGGGTGGAATTGCCAATGGATGACTTGGGAGGTTCTCGTCCAGATACCCTCCTTCCCAGTCTTTTCTCATATCACCCACTGCCAAGGAAGCTTTTTAGACTTTTTCCTCAGTTGCACTTCCCTATGGACTCTTAATTCCAAAGTTGCCATAAGTTAATATACTTTGAGAAATCACAAACCACTGCAGGATGTAAGATAATTTTTGTCCTCCAAGAACCAACTTTTGCCCCCCACCCCCGTGTGTGTATACATACATCATCTGTGTATATGATGGATCCAGAAGAAGGGAAAACTGAGATCAGTTTTGCCTGTGTTGGGTCGGAGTTCCCTAGCACAGGGAGAGGCCACATATACATGAGTGGATACTGGAGGTCCAAGGCTGGAGATGAGGGTTTGAAGTGATAAATATGTAGATCCTGTTTAAAGCCAGGAGGGTGCATGAGCTGGTCAGGGGAGTAAATGAAGAGAGAGACCAAGATCAAAGGCTGAGCTTTGGAGTGTTCAGTGATATGTGGGGGAAGAGAGAAAAGGTGCAGAGATGTTGGAAGGAGAAACCAGAGATGTGGAGAAAGAAAGGAAGGAAAGGGGAGGGGAGGGGAAGCTGATGACCCCTGGGAGCATAGTGGAAACCATGTGCCTAGGAGCAGTATCAAAGGTTTCCAGAAATCCCGTTGTAGGGAGCAGGCAACATCTACATGAGACAATCTTTGATAGAGGGAACTCTAGCAGATTTTGTGGAGAGAAGGCAAGGACATGGACGGTAGCTGAGAGAGGGAGAGGAGAAGCCAGGACCCTGGGGGTTGAGTGAGATGGGACAGAAAGTATCAGGCTTGTACACGGAGAGATGAATGGTGCAGAGGGAACAACTGGGGATGGGGTGACAAGCTGAGGATGTCCTTGAACAGAGCAGAAGGTGTGGACTCAGCATCTGAATGGCTGGGAGTGTGGGTAGTCATGAGCAGAGTGTGATGGGGCACACTGGTGGGTGTGGATACTGGTGAGGAGGAAGGCACCCATGGACACCTGGAGGTGCTCGGACTGCATTGCCTTTGGGGACTGGGAAGCAAGGTCGGCCTCTGAATGAGGGCTAAAAGTGGAGGGAGGTCATACATGGTGAGGGCATGGATGAAGGAGGCAGGAATTGCAGCTCTGAGCCTTCCAAGCTTCTCACCACAAGACCAGGCTGCTCACCTCCAGATCTTGATCTTCCTGACTCTGCTGAACTTTCTCTGGCGTAGCAGCGAAAGCAGACATTAGATTGGGTGTCATTCTTCAGGCACTCATTGTGCACCTTGTTTGTTGGCACCTGGAGCTTGCTGATTGGGCTGAATTGGCTGATGACCAAGCCCAAGGGATCCTCCTGCCTCAGTCTCCCCAACACAGGGACTACAAGTGCTTTCTACCACATCAGGCTTTTTTGGGTAGCTACTGAGGATTGAACCTAGGTCCTTGCATTTGCGTCACAAACACTGACTGAGCCAGCTCTCTAGTCCCCAAATTTGTATTTTTAAAATGTTCACTCCTGCAACTCCACCAGAATAGGGTCCTTATCTCTTAGATCCTAGTGACTGACAATGCTGTGCAATCAAGCAGCCAGAGTTGGAAGGAATCTGGGTATTATTATTATTAATTTTAATGCCCTGTGGCTTCCTGTCTATGAAGCAGGAGCACAGAAAGGAGCCAGCACCATGTCAATGGTGTTCTGTACTTGTTGCCTGTGGAGAGGATGAAGGTGCAGTGGATAAGGAGTGAAGGAGAAACATGGGGTGGGCTTGTTCTTCACCCCTGCAAAGCAAGGAGACAGAAGAGGGTCATGTCACACCTGTGTCCCCACTGAGGGAGGACTTTGACTCCCTGAGTCCCAGTACTCAACTCCGCTATGTGTGTTGAGAAGCACTCAGTTAGGTGTGGACCTGGGGACAGACCCACCAGTAAGCTCAGAACAGTCTCAGGCCAGGGACACACTGGTCACTTTCAGCAGAACTCATAGGAAGGGGGTTGGGAGGGGGAATGAAGCCTCTTTCCCTAGGCCCCACCCTTGGACTTCCTCCTCAGCCTGGCCCTTCCTGTTTGCCTCCCTGCCCTTCACCTCTCTACCCTGGACACTTCCTCCATGGGTTCAGGATAGGTGTGGCTTTCTCTCTTAAGAGCCAAGAGTTACTCTGATGAGGGTGTGTCCAGTGTGCATGGGTATGTGCATGTATGTGTGCATGTGGATATATGTGTATATGCATCTGTTTATGAATATGTGTATGCCTGTGTGTACATGTGTGTGTATGTGTGTGAGCAGGTGATATATGTATGTATGTGTTTTCATGAGTGTGTCTGTGTATGCATGATTGTGCATCAGACAGAAGGATTGAAAGAGATGATGTGCCTTAGCTCCCTGTCCATAAAAAGACTTTAGAAAAACAGCCCTGGGAGGAGTTTCAGGTTGCTGCCTAGACACCTGCTGAGCAGAGCAGGGCCTTTTGCTCCTAGCAATTCAATCTCTACCTCCTGCAATCTGGAAGCAGCAATAAAATCTCATCATAGGGGCCTTCAGGGAGCAAGTGTTAATGGACCAGAATAGGTTCCATGGCCTGGGAGGACAGCCGCAGTGTTCCCTCCCCATCCGAAGGAGTAGTGGAGGGCTGGGCAGGAGCTTCTAAGTGCCAGGTGGTGGGAAGGCCTGAGTGAGGTGGGTATGGACAAAGTGCTGGGCAAAGCCCTAGCCCTGACTCTCATCTCTTAATGACCAGCCAGAGAGTCACAAGAAGCTTTGGCCTCAGGTCTCAGCAGAGGGTGGCTCATGCACTAATGCCTAGCTGCCCTGGTCATTCATGTCATTCAAGCAGGCAGCCTAATGGAGAGCTAGTTTTCAGGTGCTCCTGGCCCCTCTCTCTACTCTCCTTCCCAGGAAAGCTATAGCCAGTGGGTCCAGGAGCAATCCACAAGCTGGGGTCTCCGGGCCTCATCAGCCATGCCAACTCTGCTTGTGATTCTAGGCAAACCAACCAGAAAGGCATGGGGCTGGCTCACTGATATACAGCCATCATTCCTAGGAAGTCTCCTGATGCGTTGTTCTCCTTCAGGTGACTGAGACAAAAGAAGTCATTTAGGGCCTGCACTCATGGTGTCCAGCTAGAAGCACACTAGGATAGGGTGACAACAACCACTCTTTTTGCTGAGGATCTACTGTGTGCCAGGCAACATCCTAGATGTCAGGGAGAATGCTGAATGAAAAGCTTCCCTTAGAGCCCATATTGCTGAATTTGGTCCCTATCACTGTCATTCCCAATTACAGAAGGGGAAACTGAGGCTCAGGGACTGAAAATGCCTAGGGAGCAATTCAGGCTCATTACCCAATGAGTGGTAGAGTAGGGGATTCGAACTCTGGCTTGTCATGTTCCATCCACAACCTGGCTTCTTAATCCCCGGGAATCAAAAGATAGACATTGGCCACTCAGTAAGTAAACTTTGGCCAGATTCCTTCATGTGTAGGGTCCAGGAGGTTCTCTCAATACTGCAGATCTGCAAAAACTCAAATGACAGCACATGTTGGCGAGGTTGTGGAGAAAAGGGAACACTCCTCCATTGCTGGTGGGAATGCGAACTTGTACAACCTCTGTGAAAATCAGTCTGGCAATATCTTAGAAAACTTGGAGTAGCTCTGCCTCAAGACCCAGCCATACCACTCCTGGGTATACATCCAAATGATTTCTCACCAAACCACAAGGACATCTCCTCAACTATGTTCATAGCAGCTTTATTTGTAATAGCTAGACACTGGAAACAATCCAGATGTCCCTCAACTGACAAATGGATTAAAAAAAAAAACAATGGTACATTTACACAATGGAATACTACTCAGCTATCAGAAACAAGGAAATCATGCAATTCACAGCTAAATGATGGAACTAGAAAAGCTCATCCTGAGTGAGCTAACCCAGACCCAGAAAGATGCACATGGCATATATTCACTAATAACTGGATTTTAGCCATGTAGTACAGGATAACTATCCTACAACCAACAGACTGAAAGGAACAGGAACATAGACTTTGTTACCTGTTAGTGGTAACAAGGCTCCACTGTTTGCCCTAGTGGAGCTGCCATGTAGACTCCCAGTGCAAGAGGAGGCTCTTAGCCCTCATATGACTGATGAACTGAACTGAAGGGAGCTGATATGTAGGAGCACCCCACACCAGAGGAGTAGGATAGGTGGGAGAGAGGTAGAGGGTGGGAGAGTGGGATCAGGAAGGGTGGAGGGAGGGGACTATGATGGAGAGGTAACTTGAAACAATAAATATTTAAAAAATTTCACCAACCCCATATCTGACAGAGGGCTAATATCCATAATTTACAAAGAACTCAAGAAATTAAATGCCAAGAAACCAAATAATCCAATTAAAAAAATGTGAAACAGAGCTAAACAGAGAATTCACAAAGGAGGAATTCCTAATGGCTGAGAGACACTTGAAGAAATGCTCAGCATCCTTAAACATCAGAGAAATGCAACTCAAGATGACTCTGAGATTCCATCTCACACCTGTAAGAATGGCTAAGATCAAAAAACTCAAATGACAGCACATGCTGGTGAGGGTGTGGAGAAAGGGGAACACTCCTCCTTTGTTGGTGGGAATGCAGGCTTGTGCACCCACTATGGAGGTCAGTCTGGCGATATCTTAGAAAACTTGGAATAGCTTTGCCTCAGGACCCAGCCATACTACTTCTGGGTATACATCCAAATGACTCCTCACCGAATCACAAGGAAGTTTCCTCATCTATGCTCATAGCAGCCTTATTGTAATAGCTAGAAACTGGAAAAAACCCAGATGTCCCTCAACCGAAGAATGGATTAAAAAACTGTGGTACAAAGCCGGGCAGTGGTGGCGCACGCCTTTAATCCCAGCACTTGGGAGGCAGAGGCAGGCGAATCTTTGTGAGTTCAAGGCCAGCCTGGTCTACAAAGTGAGTCCAGGACAGCCAAGGATACACAGAGAAACCCTGTCTCAAAAAACAAAAAAAAAAAAAAAACAAAAAAAAAAAACTGTGGTACATCTACACAATGGAATACTACTCAGCTATCAGAAACAACGAAATCATGCAATTTGCAGCCAAATGGATGGAACTAGAGAAGTTCATCCTGAGTGAGCTAACCCAGACCCAGAAGGATGCACATGACATCTATTCACTTATAGTCGGATTTTAGCTACATAGTACAGGATAACTATACTACAGCCAGTGCACCAAAGGGAACATGAACATAGACTTTTTTTCCTGTCAATGAGACACTTTGCCCTAGTGGTGCTGCCTTGTAGGCCCCAGTGTATGAGGAGGCTCTTGGCCCTCATATGACTGCTGAACTGGGGCGGGGGACTGTTATGTAGGGACATTCCACTCCAGAGGAGTGTGATGGAAGGGATAGTGGGTAGAGGGTGGGAGGGCGGGACTGGGAAGGGTGGAAAGAGGACACTGTGATGGAGATGTAGCCTGAAGTAATAATAATAATAAAAAAAAACAAAACAAAACTGCAGATCTGGGCTGTTGACAGGCCTGGATTTCAGAAGCCTGGAAATCTGGCTCCCTGAAACATGTGGCCGAGAATTAAATCCTTCCTGTCACTGAAGACAGGCAGGTGGCCTTGCAGAGCAGGGGAGGAATAGAAATTGGTTCCTGGTCTTTGGGGAGCAGTCTGGCCTGGCTTTGCCATCACTCTCTAGGCCTCTGTGGGTCCTGACCCCTCTGGGATCAAATGACCATTTCACATGGGTTGCCTAAGACCATTGGAAAATGCAGATATTTATATTACAATTCATAACAGTAGCAAAATTATATTTATACTGTATCAACAAAAATAATTTTATGGTTGGGGATCACCACAACATGAGGAACTGTATTAAAGGGTCACAGCATTAGGAAGGTTAAGAATCACACTGCCCTAGGGGCACTGAGTTCTATTCCCAACACCAGTCTCAGACCCAGGCTGAATTTGAAGGGCCAAGTTCTACTCTGCTCTCTGCCTCTGCTACCTTGATTGAGGAGGCTCCAGCCTCTCTTTTGGGCCTCTACAATTATGAGATCCATTTATCCCCAAGTTCCCTCAGCCCTGTTGACTAATTGTAGACACATGTTGAGCCCTTCATAAGAACACACTCAGGCCAAGTGTCTGCTGTCACAAACTCGACTCAGTCTTGTGCCATCTCCTTATGAATGAGGAAATGTGGTGGTTTGAATAAGAATGGCCCCTATAGGCTCATATATTTGAATGCTTTGTCACCAGGGAGTGGCACTACTCGAAAGGATTATAAAGATTAGGAGGTGTGCTCTTGTTGGAGGAAATGTATCATTGGGAGTGGGCTTTGAGGTTTTCAAAGCCCACACCAGACCCAGTGTCTCTCTCCCTCCACCTACTGATCAGTATGAGAGCTCTCAGTTACTGCGCCAGCACCTGCCTGCTTGCCACCATGTTCTCCGCCATGATGATAATGGACTAAACCTCTGAAACTGTAAGCCGGCCCCCAGTTAAATGCTTTCTTTCATAAAAAGTTACCTTGGTCATTGTGTCTTCACAGCAATAAAACAGTGACTAAGACAGGAAGGGAAGAAGAATGATATTGTTTACCCAGCCTTAGTGTCTCCTTTACCCATCTGTTCCCCTGAAGCTTTGCATCCTTAGTCCCTTCCCATTGTCCAGGGGGAGACCAGAGGTTTGGAGAAGAAGGAATGGACTACACAGAATTATGACAGGTCAGGCTGGGTGGTGGTAAGGACTCTTGGAAGAACATGCTCTGCTGGAAAGGCATTTCTCATCAAGAGCATGCCTGCCAGGTAGTGGGAAGACCTTTTCTTCGTTTGTTTTTTAAAAATCCCTATCTAACATGGCTGAGAGAAAGGCTCCACAGAACGAAGAGGAGCCAGGGGTCTACAGCTTGGCTCCGATGGGCAGATGCTAGCTTAGATGGACCTCCTCTACACCAACCAGCTGCTGATCATGCCCAACCCAGGCTGCAGCTCCAGGCTGAGAAAGAAATGTGAGCTGGGTTTCCTCTTACCTAGGTCAATTACAATATTAAGGTGTGTGTGTGTGTGTGTGTGTGTGTGTGTGTGTGTGTGTGTGATGTCCCATGGCCGGCCCTATGTAGCAGATTAGGCAAACCAAAACTCAGAGCAGAGAAGTGACAGGCTGATTCTGGGGTATGCCAAGCCACAAGCCTCCTGGGGGTTACCCAGACCCTCAGGTTTGGGGTGTTCATCCAGTGATAGGGGATCAACTCTTTATTCACAGGATGGAAAACAATCAGAGAGGGGCAAAGAGGGGCTGGAGAGATGGCTCAGTGGTAAGCAGCAGAGGACTCAAGTTTGGTTCCCAGCACCCACATCCAACAGCTCACAACTGCTTATAACTCTAGCCCCAGGGGAATCCAACCCCTCTGTTGGACTCTGCAGGTACCTACTTACACATACGTGTGCACATGTATACACACACACTCATATATACACACACACACACACACACACACACACACACACACACAGTATAAAAGAAATCTTTTAAGAGAGAGGGAAGGAGGAGTGCTCTACAAACTACAATGAATCCCCAGAAAGCACTGTGCCTGCTCTCCATCACATGTCCTCCCCTCCCCCTCCCCTTTACCTCAAACAGCCTCTTTTGTCTGGCTAACTTCTATCCATCCTCCAGGCCAGTTGAGGTATTGCCTCCTGCAAGACTTCTTCTCTGGTTTCTCTGGTACACTTCTCTGCTAGATTACTAATCATCTGCTCCATCATCAATTGATATCTTTATTTTTTACATTTTTAATTATTTATGTTAATTAACTTTTACAGTACTGGGGCGAGGGGGGGAATCTCATACATGCTAAGAAGTCAACTACCTCTGATCTATACCCCTAGACTGTTATTTGTTCATTTCTTTTAAGATTTCATTCATTTTTATATTGTGAGTGCTTTGCTGTCAGGTGTGTATGTACATTGCCATGCTCACGCCTGCTGCTCATGGGGGCCAAACAAAGACACCAGATCCCCTGGAACTGGAGCTACAGGCCATTGTGTGCCATCCTGTAGGTGCCAAAAACTAGACCCAGGTCCTCTGTGAGATCATCAAGTGCATTTAAACACTGAGGAGTCATCTCGCCAGCATCCCCAGTCCTTTTAAAAAAATTTTATTGGGTGACAATCAATGTCTTGCTAAGTTGCTCAGGTTTTTCCTGAGGCAGCTTTTCTTTATCTTTTTTTCTTCCCTTCCTTCCTCTTCCTCCTTTCCTTATTCCCTCCTTCCTTTTTCCTCCTTCCTTCCTCTACCTTTTCTCCTTCTTCCTTCCTCCTTCCCTCCTTCCCTCTCTGCCACTCTCCTTCCCTTCTCTTCTCTCTTCCCTCATGTATCCTAGGCTGGCCTTGATCTGGCTTTGTTGTGGAGTATGAGCGTTAACTTTTTGGATTACAGGTTTGAGCCACACCTAATGTATGTGCTGCTAAGGAATGAACTGACTGGTGCATATTAAACAAACATTATGCCAACTGAACTATCCCAGTTACAGCTTTGGACTTTCAATTCTTCCATCTAAACCTCCTAAATCCTGGGGTTACAGTTCACATCCTGCAACATCTATAGAGACCAACTGTGCTGTGCCAGGTATCCAGAGCCAAAAAGGACCCAGCCCAGCGCTGACATGCACAGTTGCTCAGGATGTGTGTAGCACAAGTCTAGACAAGTGTGATGGGAGCTCAGAGAAGGGACGAGTGGCACTGGGATGTGCTACTAGCCATCCCAGGGATGGGTCTTGAATGGCAAATCAGTGGGGGTGAGGACTAAGCCTAGAGGACTGGCTTAGTGATCTGAATGTGTGCTGCTTCGCTTTGGGCCCAAGACTGTACCCGTGAGTGGTCCACAGGTCCAGGGAACTAAGACACGGCAAGGAGAGCCATTTGCAGGAGGGTTCAGAGAGAGTTAGAAAGATGTTCAAGGTGATGTGAGGGGGCCGTTGCTCTGGACCGGGGCTCTGTGACATCCTTGCCCAGCTTTCCTACCTAGCAGACTCCTGTCTCTTGGTAAATAAGCTGCCACAGGCTCCAGGGATGTAGCATCAGAGGGAGGTGACAATAAAAGCTTATCAAACCGCTATGTAGGAGGCAGCCACAAATTCAGTGGCCAAGTAATCTGTGTCTGCTGTTGATTTAGCAAGAGCACAGGCCTCTGAAATGTCAGCACCACGATCTGCCCCTACATCTGTCAAGGCCATCTAGGCCTGGGAAACTGAGTCCCTAGAGGAGCATGAAACACTGTGTATGGCACAAGGTTGCAGGGGTGGAGAATTGGGGTGTGGGGCTGAAAGATGCTTGAATGTCTGGACCAGGCCATCAGGCCCCAGCTGGCCATTTCCAGAGAGGCAAAAAGTTTTGGTTTGTGGCCTGGACAGGAGTTTAAAAAAATTGCAGCTACAAGCTGGTTAGTGATGGCACACCTTTTTAATCCCAGTGCTTGGGGGACAGAGGCAGGCAGATCTTTGGGAATCTCTCAGCCTGGTCTACAGAGGAAGTTCCAGGACAGCCAGGGCTATATATATATATATAGAAAAAAAATTGCAGCTGCTCTGGTGCAGACAGAGACTGCACTGGCTAGTTTTATGACAACTTGGCACAAGCTAAGGTCAGCTCAGAGGAGGGAATCTCAACTAAGAAAACGTCTCAATAAGATGAGGCTGTAGGCAAAACTATAGGGCATTTCATAATTAGTGATTGATAGGGAAAGGTCCAGCTCATTGCGGGTGGTGTCAGCCCTGGCTGGTGGTCCTGGGTTCTATAACAGGACAGGGTGAGTAAGCCAAAGGAAGCAAGCAAGTAAGCAGCACCCCTCCACGGTCTCTGCCTCAGCTCCAGCCTCCAGGTTCCAGGCCTATTGAGCTGCTGTCCTGATTTCTTCAGTGATGGACTATGATGTGGAAGTGGGAGCCTAACAAACCCTTTCCTCCCCAACTTGCTTTTAGTTGTGGTGTTTCATCAGAGAAATAGTAACTAACCAGGACAGGCATGGATGATCCTCAGATGTGAGGACTCACTGCTCAGTGACAGCAGAGCCTGGTTCTACCCATGAGCCTCTGCCACTTCTCTAAGTACCTTAGAACATGTCTCATACATGGTAAAGGGAGGAAGCCTGTCTTTGTCCAGTGCCTCTCAGGGCCATGCTAATGAAGCTACTCATGGGCAGTCTTGAAGAGGGCAGGACTCAGGTCCTTTCCGAATGCCAGAGAGGTCACCCTCACCTTCAGCCCACATGAGTGGCTTTGGGGTTTTCCTCCATCCTAGCTCCTTGGAAGATCTCAAGCAAATCTTCAGTCTGCCCTGTGCCTTGGTTTCTTCCATCTGTCGAATGACTGGGAAGGTCTCCAAGGTCCTGCTCTTCTATGGCGAAGGAGCCATCTTCCCTGCCCTCCCCTACCATCTGCTTCTCTGCTGTCCATGGTATAGGTTCTTGGTTTCTTACTTTAAATGATTCTGGGGGAAGGGGAGTTTCGAGACAGGGTTTCTCTGTGTAGCCTTGGCTGTCCTGGAACTCACTCACGCTGTAGATCAGGCTGGCCACAAACTCACAAAGATCTGTCTAACTCTGCCTCCTGAATGTTAGGATTAAAGGGCTGCACCACCACTGCCTGGCTGTTATTTTTTTGTTTTTGTTTTTACATTTGTGATTGTGGGCACCTCAACCATTCACAAAAGCACAAGCATGTGCCACAGCACACATATGCAGATCACAGGACAACTTGCAGGAGTCAGTTTCTGCTATGTGGATTCTGTGGCTCAAACTCAGACCATGAAGTTGGTTGTAAGATCCTTTGCCCACTGACCCATCTCTACGGCCCCTAGGGTCTCGGTTTCTCTCTTTACATTCTCTCCAGGCACCAGTTGCTCAGGAGTTCACATAAGCTATTGGCTTTGCAACTCCCAGTTATCATCCCACCCCCTCCAGGTTCCTTCTCCCAGGAAACCTGGCTTGGGGTACCCCTCTCCCAAACCCCCAGGTTCAGCCGGGCCCTGCAAAACTGGGCTGTATCATGGGCTCCCATGCACGTGTTGGGATACAGATCTGGAAGCCTCCCCTGCTTCTCTTCCACCTTCTCTTTTCCAACGGGGGTGCGTGGGCACTGTGTCTCCTTTTAGATTCCCCTTGGCACGGCTAGGATGAGTGCCAGGGCCTTGGTGGTACAGCCGGTGCTCAGGGGGTTGTTTACAGCCTGCAGTGAATCACCCACAAAAGCCCAGAGAAGGCTGGGCAGGCCTGGGCTCAGGAATGGAAGCAAGAAGACCATACCATTTTTATTTTCTAGGCAGAGTCTCATGTAGCTCAGGCTGGCATCCAACTCACTGTGTAGTTGAGGATGACCTTGAACTCAGGATCTTCCTGGTGGTATAGACCACATAGTGCTTGGATTTTAGCTGTATGCCACCAAACCTAGTTGATGTGCTACTAGGGATTGGACCCTGGACACAGTGTATGCTAAACAAGTACTCTAGTAATTAAACTACATTTCCAGTTTGGGACCACATCTTGAAAGCTTCCTTGGGGCGAGGGATGAAACTCAGTTTGTAGAGTGCTTGCTTAGCACTCATGAAGCCCTGGGTGCTAGCCCAGTCCTACATAACCAGCTATAATTCCAGCACTCTGGAAGTGGAGGCAGAAGGATCAGAAGTTCAAGATCATCCTTGGCTAAATAGTGAGTTTGAGGCTAGCCTGGGATACATGAGACCCAGTCTTTAAAAGGGGGAGGGATGGAAAGATTGCTTAGTGGTTAAAATGCTTGTCACATAAGTATGTAGACAGACATTTGGATTCCCAAAACCCACAAAAATTCTAGATGGGCATAGTGGCCTGCCTGTGATACCAGTACTCAGGAGGTAGAGCCGGGATGGGGGTGGGGGTTCCCTGGAGCAAAAAACCTGGGGGTTTGGGAAAGAGGTGCCCCAAGCCAGGTTTCCTGGGAGAAGGAACATGGAGGGGGTGGGATGATAACTGGGAGTTGCAAAGCCAATAGCATATGCCATATCAGCAAGCTCTGGGTTCGCCTGAGAGCCCTTGCTCCAGATAAAGGCGAAGAGAGCAATTGGGGAAGACTCCAGGCATCAACCTTGAGCCTCTACAGGTGTGCATATGCACCCCAAGAACCCCCCAACACACACACACACACACACACACACACACACACACACACACATCTACAAAAGCCTCTTGAGATGCTAGGATAGGGACCCAAAGGTCTTCCCACCTTCCTCAGTCCTAGAGGAGCAGGGATAGGAATTTGAGAAGCCAAGCTGAGCCAGGATGGAGAGGACCTAGTCTCTTTAGTCCACTGATTCATTCATTTGCCATCCCTAACTAGGGCCTCACTTTGGGAAGTCATGGGCTGGAGACCCCAGTAATATGTGTGTATCTCTCTCAGAGATGAATTATTCCAGACCTTGGCCTCCAGGAACTTACATGGGGCCTTGTGAGCCATTGGAGGCAGTCATGGGGTGATTTGGGGTACCATTCATTTGGTGGCTCAGGCTTCACTGAGGCAAAAGCAACAACATATGCCCAATTGCAGAGGCTCTCTATCATAGTGAGTGTCTGGATGCTGGCCTGCCCATCTCTGTGTGCCTTGGTCCTCTCTCCCCTTGAGTCTCTGTTTCCTCATTTGTAACACTGATGTGATGCTTTAGTAATGGGGTTGAGGCTGGTCTCAAAATTTTTATGGGCTTCTCCGGTAACAAAGGAGGATCCCATTGGAACAAGAGGTGTGAATTGTCCACAGAGCAGGGATCTGGATTTTAGTTAGGTCCTGGGGGCTGGGCAGGCAGTATAAACAGGGTTTATACTGTTTAAGCAAGGAAGGGAGCTTGGAGTAGGATACTGCCAGCCAATGAAACCATCTCTCCAGTGCCAGTGTTTGCTGTTGGAACAAGAGCTGGGTGTGTCAACAGTGGAGGATGAGGTGGCCCTTCACTGCATACATAGCCTGTCCCTGGAGCCAGCTGACATAGAGACCTCTGGAGTCCAATGTTTCCATAAAGTGAGGATCTGCCTGAGCTGCACTCCAGCTCTCTTCCCAAGCCTCAGTTTGCAGCAAGGAGCAGAAGTGGTGTGCTCCTTGGAAAGGAAAGCCACACCCCCTGCCAACAATTAAGGTCTCTAGCTGTGCTCCTTGGGGATGATGCACACAGGTTGTCTTTTATTATTTTAATTACATTCTATTTATTCACTGAGTCAGGGAGGTACACACCATAGTGTACATGTGGAGACCAGAAGACAACTTACAAGAACTGATTTTCACCTTCCACTGTTGGGGCCCTGAAGATGGAGCCTGGGTCATCTAGCTTGACTACAAGTGTGTTTGCCCTGTGAGTCATCTCCCAGTCCACAGGCTCAGTCTTGACTCTGATGCCAATTTGATGGATGACCTGGGGCTTGTCCCTGCCCTCTCTCAAGTGAGGTCTCAGTGTCATTTTCACTTCCTGAAATGAGAGTATGGGAGATAATAGCCATTTGCTAAATGCCAAATTAGCCATTTGCCCATGTGACAGTGCCTCTTCTACCTGATGCGACTTGCTGACTGACGCTTCTGTGTACTAGCCAATGGTCAGTGCCCGCTAGCAGCCAGATGGTGGGAACACAGGGTGCAGCTGGGTCGCCAGCTTCAGTGAGCTTCTCCTTTAGAAGGGGAAGCCATCTGCGGCTCCAGGCTGTGCTCAGGGGCCACCCGTGGCTCCACGGCTCTGCAGAGGGTCATAGGTAACATCCTGATGCCACCATTGGCTAACCATGTGATCTTATACACTGTGTTATCTCTGAGCTGGGGATAATGTGTTGCGGTGACACCACCTTGCCCTGGCATTGTGCCTTCTCAGGAAGGTGTTCAAAAAGGCTTAGGTGTTATTATCATAGCTGAGGATCCTGACAACTCCAATCAGCCATGGAAGAAAAATCTCCAGCCCTAGCAGGGGTAAAAGAAAGTGACTCAAGTACCCCCAGATTAATGGGCAGCTGGGCAGCCTGGGGCTGTGAGGGACAAAAGGCTCTGGGAAACAATGATTACGCCCCTCCTCCTTCCATTGCACCCCATCCACACCCCATTAAACCTGCAGTTCAGATGTCCTTAAAAGAGCCCCCTCAGGCTGGAGAGATGACTTGGTTGGTAAAGTGCTTGCCTTGCAAGTGATGGAACTAGCGCTCTCCTCTCAGATCCCACATAAAAAGCCAGGTCCAGAAGTCTGTAATTTTAGTAATGGCAAGACGGAAGGAGATAGGTGGATCCCTGGAGCTCCCTGGTCAGCTCGCCTGGCCCTACCTGACACAGTTCTAGGCCAATGGGAGGCCCTGTCTCAAGCAAACAAAAAATAGAAGGCACATGAGGGACACCACCCAAAGTTATCCTCTGATTTCCATATGATGTGCATACAGGCATCTATACACACATATACACCCTCTCACATGCACATGGTATGTGCATACCATCCTGTGAGATCCTGGCTAGTTATGGTTGGTCAGAGAAGCAGGAGGGTGCTGGCTGGGCAGGCTTACCATCACGCAGGCAAACTGAGATTCAAGTATTAGGAGAACCAGTCTTTTTTTTTTTTTTTTAACATCCATTAGGATCTATCAAGAGCCCCTAGCCTGGCTCTGCACTTCTTTGTAGACAGCAGAGTGAGGGATGGGAACTCCTAATTCTAGAGGAGGTGAGCCTGCTCTGCTTTCAGGTCCCCAGCCACTCCAACACCCCCTCTGAGGAGCCTTGCTCTGAGGAAGCAGATGGTGACAGAGCCTGCCAGGTACTGGCAGCCTTGGAGCCCAGCTGTTGCACAGATGTGGGGCAGGGAAGGGTGTGTGGAATCAGGTTCAGAAGGCAAGGACCCTTGGCAGCTCCCGCCTGAGTCACGTCTGAGCTATGGGAGTGGTAATGAGGGGATTAGGGTTATTACTGCTGCCCAGTGACTGGGAGTGTGAGTGCTCACCGGAGCAACCAGCGTGGCAGCAGCAGCAGCTTATCCCACTCAGCTGTCAGGCTGCCTCCCTCACCCCTACCCTCCTGTCCACCCTCAGTCTCTGGCCACCACATGCCTCATTAGAGCTGCCTGGGCGTGCCTCTCCCAGATGCATCATTTCACCCACTGCTTTTCCTGGGCCCAGCTAGGGACACAGAGCCTGGCCTTGAAGCTGTTGGATAGATAGGGTGTAGCAGGAACACCATCACCAAGGTCAGATTTTGGACACCTAACAACAGGGCTCTAAAGCCAGCAGAGCCAGGGACACCTCACTGTCTAGGGGGTGCTGCCCCTTCTCCCCAAATGGGCCTCATATCTTTGCTTCAGCTCTAATCAGCAGGAATAGAGCACATATACAAGTGGTCTACAATGTAATATAAGGCAGAGGACCAGGGTAACAGTCATAATAACAAATGACAGATGGCTGAACCTCAGTGCTCGCTCTGTCCCAACTGCCCTGGATTGTGCTAGGCTTGTTTGCATTTAGTCGGTCCTCAAAACAGCTCTGTGGCTGGTGTATTATCATCTCCATTCTATAGATTCTATAACTGGCCCAGAAAGGCTAAGTAGCCTCAGATCACACAGTTGGTGCACAGAACAGCTGGGTTTTCATCCAAGCATCCTGGCCTCAGAAGCCTTTCTTCCTACTTCAGCCCTACAGGACTTCATGACAAATGCCTTAGGACCTCTCTACCCAAATCAGCTCCTGTTACCACCCTTATGTTCATGCTCTAGAGAGAGACAGTGGTCAACCCGTCCATCGTCCACACTTCTTTTTTTTTTTTTTGGTGTTCTAAGTTCCACCCCTGTGTGCTGGCTTAGGTTTGTTCCATGATATATAGCTCTCTTCAAGACTCTGCCCTGTGTGCTTGAGCTGGCCCAGATACATGAGCACTCTGAGGCACAGGGCAAGGAGCCTAAGGGGAACGGTGGAGAGAAAAGGACCCTGAGGTCAGTTTGATGGCTTACAATCATGGGGTGAAGTGGCCACTTCACTGAGCCCTGGTCTCTGAAAGTGGAATCTCCTTCCAGCTTCCCTTCAGGATTCATGATGCCAAGTTCCAAGGTCCTATACCTAATACATCCATAAACAGCCAGTGTGACCAGTGTCAGGAGGTCCCTCTCCTCCACTTGTAAAAAAAGACCTTTTGGTTTAGTGGGTCCCAAGAGGCTACCTGTGCTCAGGGTCTCTGTGTTGGAGTCCTACACTCATAGCAGGATCAGAAAAAGAGACCACTGCTCACCTGGTGGTCCCTTGTGACCTGTTTTGGGGGACAACTTTCACCCTATCTCCTAGAACCCAGCACCTGCCCTTCCCAGTGCTGGAAAGTAGGTGGCACACTACCGCCTCCACACTCCCTTCTCAAAGAGTGAGAATCCAGGGAGACGACAGTCTCCAAGCAGCAGAGCTGCTGCCCTGCATGGTGTGCTTGAAGCTGCCACACTCGCCGGCCGCAGAGAGCTGACTAGACTCTAGGAGTGGGTTTAGGGATTCGATTCTGTCAGGGGCCTAGGAAGTGGGGGGACAAACGAGGTGGTTGACTTCACTGCTGCAGCTCTTGCTTTTTGGTGAGAGAAGACACCTGGTACAAGTGCACAGCAGGTGCCCGATGCTAGGGACAAAGTTCCTGAACACTTTGGCCACCAGCAGGGAAGGTCAGAGCACCTCAGAGAGTTGTGCCTTTGACTACAACTGTTGGGAAGACAATTGTTCAGCCTTTTCTCAAATGAGTGAAAGTGGTGGCCTCCACCCAGGACTGTCCATTCATGCACACCAGCTCCCTCTTGGCCAGCCTCAGGGGACAGGATATGGAACGTAAGATAAAGAGGACAGGCCTCTCCATTGTGCTCAAGCCTGCACTGAAGCTATGGCTACTCTAGTGCAGATGCAGTCTCTGTCCCAAACTGTCCTTGCCTTGAGAGGGTCCCCAGATGCCATTTCTACCTCTAGAAAATTACATGAAGCCAAAGGCAATTTGAAATTTTGTGTCAGCCATGAGGATCTCAAAATAAAATAAATATAATAGCCAGCTGGTGCACGCCTTTAATCCCAGTACTCAGGAGGCAGAGGCAAACAGCTCTCTGCGAGTTCAAGGCCAGCCTGGTCTACAAAGTGGATTCCAGGACAGCCAGGGAAACCCTGTCTCAAGCAAGCAAACAAACAAGTAATTAGAAGTTGTGTGTGTGGTTTAATTTTGATGCAGAGAATAGCCAAATCTGGCCTTGAATTCCTGATCCTCCTGCCTCTGCCACTCAAGTTCTGGGACTCCAGGTATATACCACCACGCCCAGCTTAATTTATGCTTATATTTTGAATGAGCAGCATAAGAACAAGGTTCAAAATTTAAGATTAAGAAGAATAAAAACAAACAAACAAATATAGAAATAAGCTGGGGATGCTAGTATGTGATATTAGCACTCCAGAGGCTGAGACAGGAGGATTGCCATGGTCTCCAGGCCAGCCTTCAATACAGAAAGAGATCTTATCTCAGATAAACAGACTAGCAAAAAAAAAAACAGAAAAACAAAAAAACCAAACCAACCAAATAACTCCCCTCCAAAACAACAACTCAAAACCCCAAAGCAGGACTATGAGGTGGCTAAGTAGGTAAAGGCTCTTGGCCCTGAGACTGAAGACCTGAGTTTGAGTCCTGGGATCCACAAAGTGGAAGGAGAGAACTAATTCCCATAAGTTATTCTCTGACTTCTACATGTGCTCTGTGGTTTGTGAGAGAACAGACACATGTGTATACACACACACACACACACACACACACACACACACACACACACCAGACAGCAAGGAGTCCCACCAGCATCCCCCCCTCACTTCCCCTCTGTAAAGAGAGGCAACCTTATTTCCTGAAATATATTATGTGTGAACCATGACTTTCATTGGTGTCCACACCCACTGTCTTTTACCATGTGTGCACATCCTTCTCCTACCTGCCTTTCCTCCCTGGCAGATACATCTTGGTGACTGTTAGGTGTTTTTTTGGAAACAGTGCCCTCATCCCTAGTTTATGGCCAGGCAGGACTTCCTTATATGGAGCGACCACCAGTTATCTAACAGATTTTATTGATGCACATTTACCTTGCTTCCAGTCTTTGGCAATTACTTTAAACGTTGCAATAAATAACCCCCCACATGTGCCACTTCAGTGGGCACTTGCAAACCTGCCACTGGAGGCCCTCCTGGGGAAGCGTGGGGACCTGAGGTCCTGATTGGGTGGAGAGGGTCACAATGCCTTCCACAGTGGTGTTCCCCCGAGCTGTACCAGCTCGACCTTGTCTGCTTGCACTGCTCCCCTGTGGCTTTGCCAGCAGGCATGTTATCAAACTGCGAGCTTTGCCAATCTGATATTTCAACAAGGCTGTGTCCGTGGGGTAAGAAACTTTAAGACAGCAATTATATAGTCGGCTGTCTGTTGAGCTGGAGGACATTGTGCCAAGCACGTGGCACATGTGACATGGTGCTCATTTCTCCTGAATGACCACTGGATGTAGAAAGCAGTTCCATACAGGAAGAGACTGAAGCTAAGAGGAGTTAGGTGCTTTCCTAAGGCCCCACAGCCTCAAAGAGAAGAGTGGGATTCAAACCCAGATCATCAGGACTAAGCAGCCCCCGTTGCTCTTGCTCTATTCCCAGGTGGCCTTCTGGTGATAGGCTTCTGGTACCCCAGGCTGATAGCGCTGGCCTATCTAGAGCTATTGCTCCTTACCAGGGAGTGATGGACAGAGATTTGGTTCCCCAACAGCCTCACTTGATGTGGAGACTTCCCTGATATGGGCCCCCTGAATCTCAGATCTGTCTCCAGGACAGAAAAGGCAGGCTCAGTGGGGAGTGGGCAGGTCAACACTGCTTCGTTTAGCAATTACAAAGTTCATTTCTAGACCCTGACCTCCTTAGCCTCTCCCTGAGGACTTCACTCTCTGGAGACATCCCCAGTGCCCTCCCAAGGAGGCTCTGAGCCCCAGCAATCTGTCCACATTTTATGCCCTGTGACACTGTGCCTTCTAGACACACCTGCTCTTCTTCTAAAGCTGACCTAGTCCCCAGGGAAGCCGAGGAGACTCCAGCTGCCTGGAGGGGCTCCCCTCATTGCAGGTGACTCCATGGGGCCATCATCTCCATGACCCCAAATGGCTTTCCGGTAACTCTGAACTCTGATCCTGGCCAGTGTGGGTGGAGCAGGAGTCTCTGTCAACAGTGGGAGAAACTGGTTAAGTGAATGTCAATATGATTAAAGGCTTGGATGATCCAGGAGGCACAGGTGACGTCACCTGACAGTAGGAAAGAACTCCCCGGGACATATGGGAGTAGGGTGGGGGTTGGGACAGATAGCAGCATAGATATTAGAAGGAAGGAAGAGAGAGAGGGAAAGTGGTGACTTATGAGATGAACAAAGGAGGAAGACAAGCCATCTAGACAGAAGATTCAAGAGAAGAGAAAAGAAAGCACAAAGGGCTAGCAAGATGGTGCACTGGGTAAAGGAGCTTTCTGCAAAGTCTGACCACCTGAGTTCTATTCCCTGGACCCATGTGCTGAAAGGAGAGAACTGACTCAGCAAGTCTCATAGCACACACTCCATCCCTACAAACAAACAAATAAATAATAAATGTAATTTGAAGTTAAAAAAAGAAAGAAGGCACTAGAGCCTAAGAAATGAGAAAAAGCATTCAGAAAAAAATGAGAGGGTGACAGAAAGACTTAGAATCCAGAGACAAACATACCAAGGACAGCAGAGAGAAAAAACAGAGAAAGGGAGAGAAGACACAGAGGGAGGAAATTAAGATTGAGCTACTAGAAACAGTCTGGCCTGGGAAGCCTTCTCAGGAAGCTGTGGACCGGCATCCACAGGGACTCTGAGTGGCAGGTTTGTCACTCAGGTGAGGATAAGATGGATTGAACACCCACTTGGTGTCAAGCTTGGTTATGGGTGTCAAGGACAGGCAGGAAACTGGCAAAATGAGGAGATGGCCTCTACCCCAGGGGATGTAAGCACACAGGGAAATTGGCCCAGGTTAGCTAAGAGTCAGCTCACCCCTGACAGGTGACCCTAGGGACTCATGAGGAGGTCACATTGGCAGAAGCTAGGAGTAAATGTATGTGGTCCTAGATCCTTGTTCCTTGTCACAGTGCTTACGTCATGGAACTGGAGCACTGCACAACCAAGGCTGTGTGTGTGTGTGTGTGTGTGTGTGTGTGTGTGTGTGTGTGTGTGTG